>JAACNH010000135.1:0-400915 GCA_019447015.1 Hymenochirus boettgeri
ACCTACAGCCTTCTCTGCAGGGAGCAGTCCTGTGGGTTGGACATTCCTCACCTACAGCCTTCTCTGCAGGGAGCGTCCATATGTGGCTTCACATCCCTGACCTATAGCCTTATGTGCATGGAGAAATCCTTCTGTGGGTTTGACATCCCTTACCTACAGCCTTCTCAGCAGGTAGCAGCCCTTTTGTGGGTTTGACATCCCTGACCTACAGCCTTCTCTGCAGGGTCAGTCCTTCGTGGTTTGACATCCCTGACCTACAGCCTTCCTTCAGGTAGCAGTCCTTCTGTGGGTTTGACATCCCTGACCTACAGCCTTCTCTGCAGGAGCAGTCCTGTGGGTTGGACATTCCTCACCTACAGCCTCTCTGCAGGGAGCAGTCCTGTGGTTGGACATTCCTCACACAGCCTTCTCTGCAGGGAGCAGTCCTTTATGGGTTGGACATCCCTTACCTACAGCCTTCTCTGCAGGGAGCAGGTCCTTCTGGGGTTTGACATCCCTGACCTACAGCCTTCCTGCAGGGAGCAGTCCTGTGGGTTGGACATTCCTCACCTACAGCCTTCTCTGCAGAGCAGTCCTTCTTTGGGTTGGACATCCCCAACGCGCCCCTTGTCTGCAGGAAGCAGTCCTTTTATGGGTTGGACATCCCTTACCTACAGCCTTCTCTGCAGGGAGCAGTCCTTCTGTGGGTTTGACATCCCTTACCTACAGCCTTCTCTGCAGGGAGCAGTCCTTCTGTGGGTTTGACATCCCTTACCTACAGCCTTATTTGCAGGGAGCAGTCCTTCTGTGGGTTTGACATCCCTGACCTACAGCCTTCTCTGCTGGCACTCCAGATTGAAACTCAAACTACAACTAAAGCCTGGTATGGGCATGCAAGTTGGCATCCAAAGTCTGCAAAATAGGCTATTCGCACATTGAATAAGGACAATGGTGTTTTGCAAAAGGTAAACCAGTTTTGGTCCTGCATCGGGTCGTGTTACCCGCCGGTTAACTGGCTTTCTTGGTCAACAGTCCGGGGAAACCGCCACGGAGTGTAATTAAATCGGCTGGAGAGCCAGCGCGCAGTCCTTTCGGAAGCCATAATTAGTTTGTGAATAGAAATACCTTTTCCACTGTAGAGTTACACACTTCCATGCGCACAGCGGGCAGGTCCATGGCCCCTCACCACGATCACACTATGGCAGATAAAGGGCCAATTGTAACTTAAATGCAAAAGTTGTTTGACTGCAGCTCTTTGGGAATCACATTCCCAATGCGATTGTCACAAAATGAAGGGAATATCGCAGGAACTCGTAAGGTTAGAAACCGCATACGAAAAAGCACAGAAGATATTAGATTAG
Organism: Hymenochirus boettgeri; assembly: GCA_019447015.1. Taxonomy (NCBI): domain Eukaryota; kingdom Metazoa; phylum Chordata; class Amphibia; order Anura; family Pipidae; genus Hymenochirus; species Hymenochirus boettgeri. The sequence continues at coordinate 1,341 of JAACNH010000135.1, forward strand.
ACCAAACAAATGTTAATCTACTAAGTCTGCCTAGTGTGATTTTGGCTGGGTACATATAGGTATAGATCATACAACAGCTCTAATGTCATTGGGACTGATTACAGATGTCACTGTAGATAGGAAACAGGCAGTTAGGACAACTAAACTCTCATAGTGCCTGAGTAGGTTTTGCAGAGATCACTGTAAAAAACAGACAGTTAATGTGGGCCTGGAGGGAGTGAATGGAAGGGGTTTTTGAAGTTCTGGACCTCTATGACTAGTACGAGGTCGGAACCAGCCAAAGTAAGGGCGATTGTGCATGGCGATTTTCAGTAAAATGGAAATTGCGGGAACGAGGGAAAAGAAAAATTTCCCGCGATTTCTGAATGCGCATGCAATGCGCAATCACATTTCGCGTTTTTGGTAACGCATGCGTTCACCATTTTTTGTTGGCGTTAACGCAGCATTTCCATAACGCCGAAAATGGCGGAAAAAGCGAATGCGCAAACGCGAACGCACAAACGTGTTTATAATGTGGCTCGTGATTTGTGTGCGATTTCCTTGCGTGCAGTGTGGACTCAGCCTAAGAACCTCCCATAAACAAAGTAACACTTTCTGCCAGCACCTGCCAGTTACCACATTCTATTGCATGAGCTATCTCCAGAGACAGTGTCTGCATGGAAATAGAAATCCCCTGTCTACTGATCATTCTATGGGACGGGGAAGGTTCTACGGAAAGGTATACCAATCTACCACATGACGAGGTTTGTAGGTAACTACAGCAGGTATGTGAACCGCAAATGATTTAAAATAAACATTCCAAAAACATTCTACAACAGCAGAGTGGCTGACCGGGGGGGGGGATGCTGGGAGTTGTAGTTGTATTTATTCCATAAGGGGGCGGATTTTATTCTTATTTTACAGATGCATTAAATCCGGACCCGTTAATGGGGTTTGAGTGGTGCCTCGTAATGTGAGAGACAGATGGACAGATATTCAAGGACTTCCTTCCATAATGTCCATATTGTAGATCAATATAAACCTGGAGATATCTATAGAAATCGCACAGGAACAAGTTAACCCCAATACGAATAAATGGACCAGACTCTGAATTTAGATGCTATGCATAAAAGGAATTGGTGATTGGCAAGGGTTTTAAAATCTCTATTAAGGCCTGGAGTGAAATACATTATATACAAGGGATCTGTATCTGTGTGTATGAAAATGTCGACCTAATATTAATAGGGTGAACGGGTCTTAAGACAGGATTTTAGCTACCGGCGTTGTTGGGTGAGTGAGGATGTTATCCCTTATATACATGAGTGGATATTAAGGGTTTCCTGACCTTTTATTAATCACATCGGTCCCTTGTACCTTTATATGTACACAACTCAGATATTCCGATGAACCATTATAATTTAAACAGAAGGGTGCATGTATCCACTATATAATACAGAAGGGGTGCATTATCCACTTATCATATTACAGAAGGGGGCATGATCCACTATATAATTTCTCAGAAGGGGTGCATTTATCCACTATATAAATTTACAGAAGGGGTGCAGTATCCACATTTCATGACAGAAGGGGCGCATTATCCACTATATCGTTACAGAAGGGGTGCATATCCACTATATTCATTTACAGAAGGGGGGCATTATCCCACTATATCATTTACAGAGGGGTGCATTATCCACTATATCATTGACAGAAGGGTGTGCATTATCCACTATATCATTTACAGAAGGGCGTTGCATTATCACTATATCATTACGAAGGGGTGCATATCCACTATATCATTTACAGAAGGGGTGCATTATCCACTATATCATTTACAGAAGGGGTGATTATACACTATTATATCATTACAGAGGGGTGCATTATAACTATATTCATTTACGAAGGGGTGCAGTTATCATATATCCTTAACAGAAGGGGTGCATACCATAATCATTTACAGAAGGGGGGCATTATCCACTTATATCATTTACAGAAGGGGGTGCATTAATCCACGATACATTTACAGCAGAAGGGGTGCAGTATCCACTATATAATTTACAGGGAAGGGGATGTGACTTTGTTTTGTGGAGTTGGCTTTGTTGCATTTGCATGTTTTTTTTGGAATTTAGTTGTGTGAATTTGACATTTTTGTGTGGTGTGATTGGTTTGCTTGCTGTTGTCTTTGTTTGCATTTTGTGTTGATTGATTTGGTGTGTTCTTTGTTGAGGATTCTAGTTTTTTTTTTTTGTTTTTGGGTGCGTGTTTTGCTGTGTTTGCCATTTGGTTGTTTTGGGGGTTTGCATGGCTGAATGTTTTGATGAATTTGTGAGTTTTTGTTTTGTGAATGGGGTTTGTTGCATTTTGGAATTTGTTTTCTTTGCTATGGGTGTTTGGTGTTTGTGTGATTGTGGAATCTTGATTTTGATTTTTTTTTGGTTTGTTTGTTTGTGAATTGAATTACTGTTTTTTGTTTTGCTGCAGTGGATGTGTGGATGATGAATTGGTTGAATTTTTTGGTTAGTTGATTTTGTTGTTGTTTGCATTGTTTTGTTTGATTTGAAGGGTTGAATTTTTGGTTTGTTTGGAATTTTTGAATTTGTTTGTGGTTTGTGGGTTGATTTTGTGTGATGATGCTTGTGTGCTTGGTGATTTTGTGGTGTTGGATTTTTGTTTGTTTTGTGTGGTTGGTGGTTGTTTGCGTGAATTGCATTTTGTGCATGAATTATTTGTGTTTGTGTTGTGGATTTTGTTTGTGAGTGAGGCCTGATTGTTTGCTGTGTTTTGAATTTTTTTTTTTTTTGCATTGCATTTTTTTTGTTGTTTGAATTTTGATTGTTTGCTGGATTTTTTTTGGGTTTGCATTTGAATTTGCTGAATTTTGTTGAATTTGCATTTGTTTGAAGTTTTTTGTTGTGATTTGACGGTTCTGAGTGCTGTTTGGTTTTGAATGTGAATTTTCTGATGGTGCATGATTTTTTTGAAGTTTTGCATTTTTGTTTGTTTGAATTGTTTGTTTTTGAATGTGGAATTTTTGGGTGATGTTGCAGGCTTGTTGCTTGTGTTGTTGTGTGGTTGTGCAAATGTTGGAATATTGTGCATTTTTTTGACTGATGTTGGAATTGTGAATGAATCGCGTTTGAATTTGTGAATTTGTTTTGAATTTGAAAGTTGATTTTGTTTTTGCATTTTTTGAATGCATTGAATGTGTGTGAGGTTTTTCTGCTTTGCTGTTTGTTTTTGTGTTTGTTTGGTTTGCTGCTGCTCTGCATGTTTGTGCATTGTTTTGCATTTTTTTGTTGTGTTTTTGCAGTTTTTTTGTGCATTATGCATTGGGGGATTGCATTTTTTGGTGGTGCTGAATTTTTTGTGAATTTTGCTTTTGCGCTTGCATTGCATGTTGTGTTTTTTTTGTTGCATTTTTGTGGTTTGTTTTTTGCGTTTTTGTGCGTTTTTTTTTGTTGTTTTTTTGTTTGGTTGTGTGCATTTTGTTGTTGCATATCCACTATATCATACAGAAGGGGTGCATTATCCATATATTCCATTAACAGTTGGGGGGGCATTATCCACTAATATCATTTTTACAGAAGGTGTGCATTATCCATCGATATCATTACAGTTGGGGGGCATTATCCACTATATATTTACGAAGGGGTGCATTATCCACTATATAATTACCGAAGGGGTGCATTATCCACTATATATTTACAGAAGGGGTGCATATCCACTATATCATTTACAGTTGGGGTGCAATCCACTATATCATTACGTTGGGGGTTGGGAGGCATTATCCACTATATCATTTACAGTTGGGGGGACATTATCCACTACTGATATTTACAGATATACAGGGGGTGCATTATCAACTATATAATTTACAGAAGGGGTGCATTATCCACTATATGCATTTACAGTTGGGGGCTTATCACTATATAATTAACAGAAGGGGTTGATAAATATAAAGCGACCATCTTGTGCTGCTTATACTCCGAATGGCTCTGTGTCAGTGAATCTGTTGGTGGATAAGAAAGTTGAATTGTAACAAGCAGTGCCAGGCAGTAACACTAGAGCCAGCAATAATTGCCTTGTATAAAGAGGGGTATGGAATAAGGGAGGAAGGCACTTGTGTGGGAATATGGTCATGGGATATAAATCATTGGTGATAGATGAAGTTGGATGTCAGGATGATTTTTCCCCCTTCATACTTTTTTCCCTTCCTATGGATGAAACTGGTGGAAAGTCGGTATTGCTGAGTAGGTGGGACTAGATCAGGGGGTGTCAAAACTCAATCACATGAAGGGCCTGTCTCAAACCCTCCTCTCCGCGACGCTTACCCACCTATCAGTTACCGGAAAACGCACTCCAAGTAACCGACAGGTGAATAAAACAGAACGGACAAGGAGGGGTTAGTGAACAAAACTGATATAATCACACAAATTTCTTAACATCTAACTTGCTGCCACCACCTTCCTAAAAATAGGGGAAGGACCCTACTAAATATCATCTATTGGGTTATCCGCACCCCCTTAAAAATAACAAATCTGCAAGAAAAAGGGGTATCCGCACCTATTACTTCTATACAAAGTTTTATATATTATATAAACAATACTTCTTCTATGTAGCCTAACTTCAGAGACAACAGGTTCGTTTGGGATATAGCATAAATGATGTATAATCATTTATTTTTTAAAAGTTGACAAAGAGTGCATAAAAAATATACAGAAAAACTAAATAACTACTGAACATTAACAGTAACACACAGGTGAGGGTAGAAGGGGATAAAAGAAATGAATATTAGAATATCTGGTGTCTGAAAAGTCCGTGAGCCGAGTCCAAGATACTTGTAAATCCAATGTGGAAAGAAGAGTGACAAAGTCCAAAGTCCCTGATGCGAAGGCCAATATATGGTCCATCGATTGGTAGATGTTCCTTAAGGATGGGTGACACCAACTGTCTGCCATGTACAATGCTGTTTAACACCTTACTATGGGCGTTCCTATAACACCTCTTAGCCACATCCAATCACCGCCCTTATCAATTGGCGGTGATATGCTAATGGGATTTTCCAGGGTACAGAATTGCCACGATTCTTGTGCAGTCAAATTTGTCTTACTAATATATATTATATATATCATATCTATATATGAATATCTAGATATATATATATGATTAATATATATATAGATATATATATATATATATATCCAACCTTGGATAAACTGCAGAGCACTCACAGGACTGTGCAGAGTTCAACTAGCTGAGAAAGGTCTAAGACCCAGACCGAAAACGTGGCTATCTGTTTTGTTGCATATGTAATAAAAGTTGAACTTCTGCCACAAGTCCTGTGAGTGCCTCTGCAGTTTATCTCAAGGTTGGATATTTATGAATCACAGCAGCAACCCCGGCCTATGGAAGCAGTGAAGGTAGAGTGCACAAACCCCTTATGCGATTGTGTGAGTTTTCTGTGCGTTTCGTTTTCGTCTTTTCGCGTTATGGAAACGTGCGTTAATGCACCAAAAATGGTGAACACATGCGTTACCAAAACGCGAACGGACGTGCAATCGCATGCGCGTCGGAAATCGCGGGAATTTCGCTTTCCTGCGATTTCCATTTTAGCGAAAATCGCGGGCGCAAACACGCGAAAAACGCGCTAGTGTGGCTAGCCTTACTGAAAGATTATTTCTGGGTGAAATATTGAACCAATAACTCAATAGCATGTTACCAGAAGCCCACCTGTCACTTGTAACTTGCGTGCAGGGGGGGAGAGAGAGGGCGTGGCGAGGGGGCATGGCGGTTGCAGCGTGACGTCATTTACCTCACGCCGTGTGCGGGGCGACGAGATGGGCAGGAGGAGGGGTGTGGTTGTGTGTGTGACATTGGGTGGTTCGGGGCGTGTGCAGGAAAGGTTGCATTGGGGTGTCTTGCGGGGAGCGCGAGAGGAGACACCCAAATGTGAGGGAGACTCCTGGAAGATCGGGAGGGGTGGGGGTGGATTCTATGTTACTCACATCTCCTGTTGATATTAGTGGGACAGCAAATCAACTTTTGCTGGAAATTCTTTTTATCTATCTTAGATCTGAATAGCCAAAATACTGAGAACTAAACTGAGACCATCAGAATTAAGGGCTGCCCAATTCAAGCTACCCAGTCAGAATCACTCAATAAGCCTATATCCAGTAACATGCCTAGTAAAAATACATTACATTCAGATGAAAGCAAAAACTGAAACTAGCTCTCCTTACTGAACATTCACCTATTTGTAGTGACTCTAAACCACCCCAAAATCAGGATGGTCCAAAACCAAGATCCAATCAGATTTAAGATTGTATCTATACTAATATATTTTCGGGGGGGGGTGTTTATGAAACACTATAAAACGGCATGAAATCTTCCTTGAAGCTCAGTTCTCAATCAGCAGTCCACACTAGCAGGTTTTGCCTTGGTATTTAGGTTAGAGATTTGCAAAAAGATGGCTGGTTTGTATGCCGAAATAAAGATTTTATAGCTCTGGGTTTTACCTATGGGTCATTGTGCAGTAGTCAAACGCACAAACATATTGATTAACAGATAATTGATAATAGTTTTTTGATTACAGAGCCTGAGATGCTTTTATTTGGGCCAAATACCCTGCAGAATTGTGAGTAACCCAAGTGCATATATAGTTACACTACTACTTCTTCCCCGTTTTCCCAACAAGCACTCTCAAACAGCTTAGGATTGATATGGAATGTTTAGGGGTTGTATATAGAAAAACATGCAGCAAGCCTGTTAGAATCAATGCGTGCAAACTACAAACCAGGTTGTATGAATGGAGCCTTTGCTACTTGCATTTGCTATAAGCCTCCCCCTATAATGAGATGATCTGATCACTAAATATATATCCAATTACAATATAAGCTTACTATAAAATAAAAAACTATGCCACAACAAATGCAAAATCCCAGTTTATTCCTGTGCTGTGCTGGGAAAGGATTCTCTATTGCCCCAGAGCACTGCATAGCCAGGAAAAACCAACTTGGTACCTCATTATACAGAAAGTGAATGGTCGGATAATCCACTGGAAGGCAGCAACTAAAGTAAGTAAAAATAGTAAAAAGACCTTGAAATGCTTTGCAACATAAATCAAAGTTTATTGCAAGCACATTTACTTTAAAACAACAGGTATAAAAGGGCATCTATACATGAAACATAGTTATTCTTTAGATATCCAATCTGAACTATCCTCTGCTGTGTGGCAGTTTTTCTTATAAGGAATGAATACAGCGTTCATGCAAATAATGTGAGTTGCATGATGGGAATTCCCTCTTTAATGCTGCCTCATAGTGATTACTGAGCATGCTTGCCCTTATAAAAACCTCCAGGAGGAAGAGTTGGAGGCGGGAGAAATGGCTCCTACTCTTAACTTTCTTTGAAAGACATTGCAGGAAAACTATAAGGGGTAGAGTCCTGCGCGGATCTAATTTTCAAGACCCGCACCCGACCCGACAAACCTGTACCTGCACCCGACCCGCAACCCGCTTTTCTACCCACTTCATACCCATGACCCAACCCGCAAGCTTTCGGACCGAAACCGAACCGATCCGCTTTTAGTCTTTCTTCTTAGAATTGACAGGGAAGTTAAAAACAAGTTCAACTTAAAATAAGTGTTTATCTATAACCAAAAATGTTCATAGAAACAAACCTACATACCACCAAATATATAGCAGGGGTCTCATCTTGCAGGTTCCAAAGTGTGAAAACTACAACAGAATTGTGTTTGTTGAATCCTGTATAAACATCTAAGTACATTAGAGCTGTAATAACTCAATATTTACCCACCAGAAACACAGTAAGAGGGTGGGAGCTTTTGCAGTAGATCTATTGCCCTTCTTTACTGTCATAGTGTGATTTAGTGTAAGGTGCTCTATCACACTGCACATTGTGTTGGATTGATAACATAGTGTGATTTAGTGTAAGGTGCTATACACACTGCACATTGTGTTGGATGATAACATAGTGTGATTTAGTGTAAGGTGCTATACACACTGCACATTGTGTTGGATTGATAACCTAGTGTGATTTAGTGTAGGTGCTATACACACGCTGCACATTGTGTTGGATTGATAACATAGTGTGATTTAGTGTAAAGTGCTATACACGCTGCACATTGTGTTGGATTGATAACATATGTGGATTTAGTGTAGGTGTATACACGCTGCACATTGTGTTGGATTGATAACATAGTGTGATTTAGTGTAAGGCGCTATACACGCTGCACATTGGGTTGGATTGATAACATAGTGTGATTAAGTGTAAGGGCGATACACACTGCACTTGGGTTGGATTGATACCATAGTGTGATTTAGTGTAAGGTGCTATACACACTGCACATTGTGTGGGATTGATAACATGTGTGATTTAGTGTAAGGTGCTATACACACTGCACATTGTGTTGGATTGATAACATAGTGTGATTTAGTGTAAGGTGCTATACACGCTGCACATTGTGTTGGATTGATACATAGTGTGATTTAGTGTAAGGTGCATACACACTGCACATGTGTTGGATTGATACCATAGTGTGATTTAGTGTAAGGCGCTATACACGCTGCACATTGTGTTGGGTTGATAACATAGTGTGATAGGTAAGGTGCTATACACACTGCACACTGTGTTGGATTGATAACATAGTGTGATTTAGTGTAAGGTGCTATACACACTGCACATTGTGGTGGATTGATAACATAGTGTGATTTAGTGTAAGGTGCTATACACACTGCACACTGTGTTGGATTGATAACATAGTGTGATTTAGTGTAAGGTGCTATACACACTGCACATTGTGTTGGATTGATAACCTAGTGTGATTTAGTGTAAGGTGCTATACACGCTGCACATTGGGATTGATAACAAGGTGATTTAGTGTAAGGTGCTATACACACTGCACATGTGTTGGATTGATAACATGTGTGATTTAGTGTAAGGGGCTATACACGCTGCACATTGTGTTGGATTGATAACATAGTGTGATTAGTGTGTAAGGTGCTATACACGCTGCAATTGTGTGGATGATAACTAGTGTGATTTAGTGTAAGTGCTTACACGCGGACATTGTGTTGGATTGATAACATAGTGTGATTTAGTGTAAGGTGCTATACACGCTGCACATTGTGTTGGAATTGATAACATAGTGTGATTTAGTGTAAGGTGCTATACACGCTGCACATTGTGTTGGATTGATAACATAGTGTGATTTAGTGTAAGGTGCTATACACGCTGCACATTGTGTTGGATTGATAACATAGTGTGATTTAGTGTAAGGTGCTATCACACTGCACATTGTGTTGGATTGATAACATAGTGTGATTTAGTGTAGGTGCTATACACGCTGCACATTGTGTTGGATTGATAAAATAGTGTGATTTAGTGTAAGGTGCTATACACACTGCACATTGTGTTGGATTGATAACATAGTGTGATTTAGTGTAAGGTGCTTACACGCTGCACATTGTCTTGGATTGATAACATAGTGTGATTTAGTGTAAGGTGCTATACACACTGCACATTGTGTTGGATTGATAACATAGTGTGATTTAGTGTAAGGCGCTATACACGCTGCCCATGTCTTGGATTGATTACATGTGTGATTTAGTGTAAGCGCTATACACGCTGCAACATTGTGTTGGATGATAACATAGTGTGATTAGTGTAAGGCGCTATACACGCTGCACATTGTGTTGGAATGATACCATAGTGTGATTTAGTGTAAGGCGCTATACACACTGACATGTGTTGGATTGATAACATAGTGGTGAGTGTAAGGCGCTATACACGCTGCACATTGTGTGTGGATTGATAACATAGTGTGATTTATGGTAAGGGCTATAACACGCTGCACATTGTGTTGGATTGATAAATAGTGTGATTTAGTGTAAGGCGCTATCACGCGCACATTGTGTTGGATTGATACCATAGTGTGATTTAGTGTAAGGCGCTATACACACTGCACATGTGGTGGATTGATAACATAGTGTGATTTAGTGTAAGGTGCTATACACACTGCACATTGTGTTGGATTGATAACATAGTGTGATTAGTGTAAGGTGCTTACACGCTGCACATTGTCTTGGATGAAACATAGTGTGATTTAGTGTAAGGCGCTATACACGTGCACATTGTGTTGGATTGATACCAAGTGTGATTTAGTGTAAGGCGCTTACACGCTGCACATTGTGTTGGATTGATAACATAGTGTGATTTAGTGTAAGGCGCTATACACCACTGCACATTGTGTTGGATTGATAACATAGTGTGATTTAGTGTAAGGCGCTATACACACTGCACACGTGTTGGATTGATACCATAGTGTGATTTAGTGTAAGGCGCTATACACACTGCACACTGTGTTGGATTGATACCATAGTGTGATTTAGTGTAAGGCGCTTACACACTGCACATTGTCTTGGATTGATACATAGTGTGATTTAGTGTAAGGTGCTATACACGTGCACATGTGTTGGATTGATAACATAGTGTGATTTAGTGTGAAGGTGCTATACACACTGCCACAGTGTGTGGATTGATAAATAGTGTGATTTAGTGTAAGCGCTAACACACTGCGACACTGTGTTGGATGATCCATAGTGTGATTATTGGAAGGTGCTATACACGCCTGCACATTGTGTTGGATTGATACCATAGTGTGATTTAGTGTAAGGTGCTATACACGCTGCACATTTGGTGGATTGATAACATAGTGTGATTTAGTGTAAGGTGCTATACACGCTGCACATTGTGTTGGATTGATACCATAGTGTGATTTAGTGTAAGGGGCTATACACGCGCACATTGTGTTGGATTGATAACATAGTGTGATTTAGTGTAAGGTGCTATACACGCTGCACATTGTGTGGATTGATACATTGTGATTTAGTGTAAGGTGCTATACACACTGCACATTGGGTTGGATTGATAACATAGTGTGATTTAGTGTAGGTGCTATACACTGCACATTGGGTTGGATTGATAACATAGTGTGATTTAGTGTAAGGTGTATACACGCTGCACATTGTTTGGATTGATACCATGTGTGATTTAGTGTAAGGTGCTATACACACTGCACATTGTCTTGGATTGATAACATAGTGTGATTTAGTGTAAGGTGCTATCACACTGCACATTGTCCTGGATTGATATCATAGTGTGATTAGTGTAAGGTGCTACACACACTGCACATTGTGTTGGATTGATAACATAGTGTGATTAGTGTAAGGCGCTATACACGCTGCACATATGTGGATTGATACATAGTGTGATTTAGTGTAAGGTGCTATACACGTGCACATTGTGTTGTATTGATACCATAGTGTGATTTAGTGTAAGGTGCTATACACACTGCACATTGTGTTGGATTGATAACATAGTGTGATTTAGTGTAAGTGCTATACACACTGCACAATTGAGTTGGATTGATAAAATGTGTGATTTAGTGTAAGGTGCTATACACACTGCACATTGTGTTGGATTGATAACATAGTGTGATATGTGTAAGGTGCTATACACACTGCAATTGTCTGGATTGATATAAGTGTGATATAGTGTAAGGTGCTACACACACTGCACATTGTGTTGGATTGATAACATAGTGTGATTAGTGTAAGGCGCTATACACGCTGCACATTATGTTGGATTGATACCATAGTGTGATTTAGTGTAAGGTGCTATACACACTGCACATTGTGTGGATTGAAACATAGGGTGATTTAGTGTAAGGCGCTATACACGCTGCACATTGTGTTGGATTGATACCATAGTGTGATTTAGTGTAAGGTGCTATACACACTGCACATTGTGTGGATTGATAAAATAGTGTGATTTAGTGTAAGGTGCTATACACACTGCACATTGTGTTGGATTGATAACATAGTGGATTAGTGTAAGGTGCATACACACTGTCATTGTGTTGGATTGATAACACGTGTGATTTAGTGTAAGGTGTATAACACTGCACATTGAGTGTGGATGATACATAGTGTGATTTAGTGTAAGGTGCTATACACACTGCACATTGTGTTGGATTGATAACATAGTGTGATTTAGTGTAAGGTGCTATACACAATGCACATTGTGTTGGATTGATAACATAGTGTGATTTAGGTTAAGGTGCTATACACACTGCACATGTGTTGGATTGATAACATAGTGTGATTAGTGTAAGGTGCTATACACACTGCACATTGTGTTGGATTGATACCATAGTGTGATTTAGTGTAAGGTGCTATACACACTGCACATTGTGTGGATTGATAACATAGTGTGATTTAGTGTAAGGTGCTATACACACTGCACATTGTGTTGGATTGATAACATAGTGTGATTTGTGTAAGTTGTGTAAGGTGCATACACACTGCACATTGTCTTGGATTGATAACATAGTGTGATTTAGTGTAAGGTGCTATACACGCTGCACATTGTGTTGGATTGATAACATAGTGTGATTTAGTGTAAGGTGCTATACACACTGCACATTGTGTTGGATTGATAACATAGTGTGATAGTGTAAGGTGCTATACACACTGCACATTGTGTTGGATTGATAACATAGTGTGATTTAGTGTAAGGTGCTATACACGCTGCACATTGTGTGGATTGATTAACATAGTGTGATTTAGTGTAAGGTGCTATACACGCTGGACAATGTGTTGGATTGATAACATAGGTGATTTAGTGTAAGTGTATACACGCTGCACATTGTGTTGGATTGATAACATAGTGTGATTAGTGTAAGGCGCTATACACGCTGCACATTGTGTTGATGTGATAACATAGTGTGATTTAGTGTAAGGCGCTATACACGCTGCACATTGTGTTGGATTGATAACATAGTGTGATTTAGTGTAAGGTGCTATACACGCTGCACATTGGTGGTGGATTGATAACATAGTGTGATTTAGTGTAAGGTGCTATACACACTGCACATTGTGTTGGATTGATAACATAGTGTGATGTGTAAGGTGTATACACACTGCACATTGTGGTGGATTGAGAAACATAGTGTGGATTTAGTGTAAGGTGCTATACACACTGCAGATTGTGTTGGATTGATAACATAGTGTGATTTAGTGTAAGGTGCTATACACACTGCCGATTGTGTTGGATGATAACATAGTGTGATTTAGTGTAAGGTGCTATACACACTGCACATTGTGTTGGATTGATAACATAGTGTGATTTAGTGTAAGGTGCTATACACACTGCACATTGTGTGTGGATTGATAACATAGTGTGATTTAGTGTAAGGTGCTATACACACCTGCACATTGTGTTGGATTGTAAACATAGTGTGATTAGTGTAAGGTGCTATACACACTGCACACATGTGTTGGATTGATAACATAGTGTGATTTAGTGTAAGGTGCGATACACACTGCACATGGTGTTGGATTGATACCATAGTGTGATTTAGTGTAAGGCGCTATACACACTGCACATTGTGTTGGATTGATAACAATATATTCTCGGCTTCAGTTATTACAGACAGATCTCTCTTCATAGACAGGAAAAAACCTGGATTGTTCTACCCGACTCCCGGTTCCCTTTACCTGAACCCGACCCGTAACTAATTCAAGCTCAATATGGGTTACCCAAACCCGACCCGCAAATGCAGGACTCTACTGAGGGTTGAGTTTTTTAACACTAAACAGTAGGGCCAGTAGTGGGTAAAATTTTAGTTTTGGGGGTGGATATGCCCTTTAATGTTGTTTAGAGAAGGGATAATACCATTAGTAGCCCCTTGTCCATGTCTTTTACATAAACTACATTAACTTTCTCTAAACAAGTCTGTGAACTTTACTCATGAAGGATTATTATACAACGTAGAAAGCTAATCTGGGATAAAATGAGTTATATCAAAGGATAATTGTTCCTAATATAACAGAATGAGACTGAATAAAGGAAAAAAGGTGGAAATAAAAATACCCTTAAATCAACCAAGCAGAAGGTCAAAATGAAAAGCCATTAGAAGTCCAATGAGCTTTATTTATAAATACCGCTGGGCTGCCCGTAATGCTGTTAGACTACAAGTTCTGAGTTAGCTTGACAACTTTTAATTTCTCTAACCTTAAAAAAGAAGTTCACCTTAACTAAAAACTAATAATTCACTAGAGAAACCTGCAAGGAGCTGGTTTCCAGCCAAGGTGAGCCTACAGCATTATTGGCTAACTTGCATCATTGCAGATGTTTGAAAGCAACAACTCCCAGCATTTTGATGCAGCCAGGGAAAATCTCCTGCACCTCCCTAACCTACAGGCTTGTCTGCAGGGAGCAGTCCTTTTGTTGGTTGGATATCCCTGACCTACAGCCTTCTCTGCAGGGAGCAGTCCTTTGTGGGTTGGACATTCCGACCTACAGCTTTGTCGGCAGGGAGCAGTCCATATGTGGCTTGCACATCCCTGACCTATAGCCTTATGTGCATGGAGAAATCCTTCTGTGGGTTTGACATCCCTTACCTACAGCCTTCTCAGCAGGTAGCAGCCTTTGTGGGTTTGACATCCTGACCTACAGCCTTCTCTGAGGGTGAGTCCTTCTGTGGGTTTGACATCCTGACCTACAGCCTTCTTCAGGTAGCAGTCCTTCTGTGGGTTTGACATCCCTGACCTACAGCCTTCTCTGCAGGGGGAGCAGTCTGTGGGTTGGACATTCCTCACTACAGCCTTCTTGCAGGGAGCAGTCCGTGGGTTGGACATTCCTCACCTACAGCCTTCTCTGCAGGGAGCAGTCCTTTTATGGTTGGACATCCCTTACCTACAGCCTTCTCGCAGGGAGGCAGTCCTTCTGGGTGTGACACCCTGACCTACAGCCTTCTCTGCAGGGAGCAGTCCTGTGGGTTGGACATTCCTCACCTACAGCCTTCTCTGCAGGGAGCAGTCCTTCTTTGGGTTGGACATCCCCACCGGCAGCCTTGTCTGCAGGAAGCAGTTCCTTTATGGGGTTTGACATCCCTTACCTACAGCCTTCTCGCAGGGAGCGTCCTTCTGTGGGTTTGACATCCCTTACCTACAGCCTTCTCTGCAGGGAGCAGTCCTTGTGGGTTTGACATCCCTTACATTACAGCCTTATGGCAGGGAGCAGTCCTTCTGTGGTTTGACATCCCTGACCTACAGCCTTTCTGCATGGAGCAGTTCTTCTGTGGGTGTTGACATCCCTGACCTACAGCCTTTTCTGCAGATAGATCAACTTCCCCTTTAGCGCGTATTGTATCAACTTCCCCTTTAGCGCGTATCGCATCAACTTCCTCTTTAGCGCGTATCGCATCAACTTCCCCTTTAACAATGGGTTAACACATCTGACATTAATTTATTTTTTACTGCAGTCGATAAAATTGAATTATTGATACAAAAAGTCCCCCAGAAAACACAATTTGTTTGCAAAAATGACACATGGAAAAGAAAAGTGAGTTAATAGAGTGTGTACGTGGCCTTTAATACTGGGGTTTCAGTAGTTTTTGAGAAAAGAGACACAAGGTGTGAAGTAAAATGAGCCCCTTACAGTGCAGTTCTATTGCAGTGTGACAGCTCCATCCCATTCACAGCTCTTATTGTCTTTACCTTAGTAAAATGGGATTTATTACCTTTGGTGCACAAATCCATTTCAGGGCTATCAGCACCTGCAATGGGAAACTACACATTACCTTAGCTGACTGTGATCTCCATGAATAGCTGCCTGTCCAACCCCCAGTACAAGAGGCTTATCTTGGATTGGTCAGTTTACCTCTCAATCTTGACTGTGTGGTTACATAACATTGTTATATCACATGGTCTGCTGCTAATCATGATTGACAGCTCTATCCTCCTATCACAGCAACAACGGAACAAAATAAAGTAAAGCACTGTACTGCCCTGAATAATCTGTGACATTTGAAAGCTGTGCAATTAACTTGATTCACTTGTTTCACCACCAGATGGCAGCACACAGGTTAATTAACTTAAAATATGTCGGGAAAAGGGGGTACGGAGGCATTTTTAAAAGTTGTAAAGTAGCCTATGCTTTTCCCCAGGTCCTTATACATAAGTATACCAACTCTCATGAAAATTGTCCCAGCCGTATGGAAGTTTTTCTGGAACATACAAACACACATACATACACACATACATTGACTTTTTTATATATAAATTTTACCTGCAAAAGAAAAATGGGTGTAATTTGGGGGCATGGTCTGTGTTGAGAGGTGGGGTTAAGGCCTTTCATGCTTATAGGCTCCTAAGATGCAAATCCAGCCCTGTCTAAAAACAAACCTTGTAAGATTACCCTGTGAATGAGTCTTTCACCAGTCCCACTGTGCTAATGATTATAATACCCTAGTGGCAGCACTTTAGAACTGCATTGGGTGACAATAGAATTTGTTATTACCCCTGAAGGTGGGAGAAAAAACCTTCCACAAAACACCCTCCAATTTGGTATTGGAGGTCACAGATGTTTCAATTAATTCAACTAATTATGAAATATTTATATGACCTCACTAATTAGGATGTTCAGCCAGAGAATAGAAGATTATTAAGGTCACTACTATTTGCTCATTCTTATTGATCTGTCCTCTGCTTTTGATACTGTCGATCACCCTTTACTTCTTCAGATCCTGGCCTCCTTGGGTATCCAGGACACTGCACTTTCTTGGCTATCCTCCTATCTCTCTGGTAGGACCTTTAGTGTTTTCCACTCTGGAATTAGCTTCACCCCTCGTCTCCTCCCTGTTGGGGTCCCGTAAGGCCTTGGACAGCTCATTAGTTCATTTGGATTCCAGTATCACCTGTATGCGGATGATACCCAAATTTACACCTCTGCCCCAGATCTCCCTACACTGACATCCCACGTCCCCGACTGCCTTAATGCCATCTCTGCCTTCATGTCCTCCCACTTCCTCAAACTCAACATGGACAAGACTGCACTTGTCCTTTTCCCACCCTCCTGATCTGTTCCCCTCCCTAGTCTCACTATTAATATTAACAACACCGATATCCCCATCTCCTCATGTCCGCTGCCTGGGAATAACTCTAGATTTTGATCTTTCCTTCAAACCTCATGTCAATTCTCTTCCTGTCGGCTCCAACTCAAACCCGAATTCAACCCTTCCTCTCGAACGAAGCTACAAAAATCCTAGTCCATGCCCTAATCATATCCCGGCTAGATTACCACAACAGACCTAGTCTGGGATGAACTAGGCTGCTTTCCCATTTTTACCTTTACCAGCTTTTTAGATCTTAACTTAGAGGAATGAACAGGCAGACACAGAGTTGGGTGTAAATAAACGGCCACAGCTTTATTTTTTAACACATTACAACATGTGTTACCACAATAGGCCCGATCTTAATTATTTACATCCTTGCGTTCGCTCCAATAAATTCCCAGCCGTAGCCAATGCTAAATGCCAGGCCTCTGGATCCCCAGAGGGCATGTAACGGCTTGTGAAACCATACCGTTCGCAAGGATGTATCCGCCACTAAGGAGACAGTGTAATCCTACACTGAACTCCGACCGCCACCCAACATATATAGCGCCTGTTCAATCCCATCTTGGAGCCCTGATAAGAATATATCCAAACCAATCTCATTAAGGTGGGCCCCGTCCTGCCTCATAAGCGTTCTATTATCGCCTTCTAACTGACGATGTCTAACAACTACCCCGCCTTGAGACCTAACGAACCTAGAGATTCTGGTATTTAGAACCCTCCTGGCTTTTTCTACTGCGCCCTGATCTCTGGCCCCTTGCCATTGAACCCTAGGGATGACCTCCGACCAGACTATGATCATCTCTCGGAATAGTGAACGAAATCTCATCAAATCCGTTTTCATCAGAAAAAGTAGATCCGAGAGGCGATTCCGGCAAAGGTCATTCCCGGATGCATGGATGACCAGGACTGTAGGTCCAGGATCGGCTCTGCTTATCAGCACTACTTCAAGCATCACTTGCCACCAAGCTAGACCCCTTATCCCCTTCCAATACAATGTCGCCGATTGAAATCCTAAATTGCGTCCTCCTGGCCGAACTTCCGCCCTTTTTGCCGCCCAGTAGAGATAAGAATGCCCGACAAGCCTGACCGAATTCTGCTGAACACCTGTAAAAGAAAACTCAATTAACAGCTAAATCAGGGCGAATATAACGCGCTACACAACTAGACCTCCAGCGCCCCAACCTGCGAACCCGCTCCTCCGAAAACCCCAGTGAATATGCTTCCGTAGCGGCCCCGATTCGAAATGAATGAGTCCCAAATTCCTTAGGGGATAGGCCCAACATCCCGATAGATTTCCTCAACACCGCCTCGAATTGAAATCTAGTTAATGGGGAACCGTCTTGATGTGAAAGGAAGGCAGGGGCAGATGATCTAGCCGAAGCAAACTTACAGATTGCCTGGACTGGGCACCAAGGACCTGAGATGGGGAAGATCGAAAACCCTTTACCTTCCCCAAATAAATCTGTCTTAGATCTTTTTATGTTCACCCTGATTACCGTTGAGGAGATAAATAAGTCTTCTAACATTAAACCCCCCTTCTTCTTTGAGCTGGGTGACACTAGCTCCCCCACCCTCATAGCCCCGAAGAAAGCAAGCGCAAAACTAGCTTCAAATAGACTGGTCTCCTGAGGGGAATTACAAATACGAGGCAGAACCTCGACTAGACTAACCAGCAAACTAAAGGTAATGGGACGCTTGGGCTGCACCGCCACGTGTTCTTTTCTCCAACCTTTTATAATGGCCCTCACTACAAATTCCTTGGTCACATCTTTCCAGCCTAATAACCTGAAAAAGAAGGATAAACCATCTAACCTTCGTTGGGCTACTAAGCCCGACGAACCTGATGACCTTAGGTGTTCTAGGTAGTCCAGTAGAGATTCCAGCCTAATATGAGAATAAACGTTAACATCTTTCTCAGCTGTAAATGAAAGACATTCGGACCAGGCCTTACCGTGGCTCGCCCATGTCGAAGGGGCGACTGCTGACTGTACCAACTGCGTCAGGTGCTGTCGACTATCTCCCATAGAAAATCCGGGCAATCCAATCCCTGCTGCTGAGCGTCCGGCTTGAGCCTGTGGAAATCCTGCCACTGGAAACGAGATAAAGCATCCGCCATACAATTAAGAACACCTGGTACATGCCTAGCCCTGAAAGCTATGTTAAACTCCAGACACCTTAGAACCAAGTGTCTAAGTAATGCTAACACTGGAGGGGAGGAACTGGTAAGATTATTAATGGCATAGACCACACTTTCATTATCTGTCCAAAAACGAATTTTCTTATCCTATATTTTCAGACCCCATAACTCTACCGCCACCACTATGGGAAAAAGCTCTAACAAAGTGAGGTTCCTACAATATTGGCCTCCTTTCCAAGATTCAGGCCACGGTGCTGCACACCACTCCTTTCCCAAGATAGCACCAAAACCTACGGACCCAGCCGCGTCCGTATAGAGCTGCAGTTCTTGGCTAGATAGCTCCTCCTCTTGAAAACAAGACCTGCCATTATAATTACTCAGGAAGGTATGCCATACCCCCAGGTCATCCCTCAACACCCTCGTGATTCGAATGTGATGATGCGGGGACGGAACGCCCCGAGAAGCTAATGACAACCTCCTGTAAAAAAATCTCCCCATCGGCATTATTCTACATGCAAAATTCAGTGAGCCTAATAGAGATTATAACTGCCTCAACGTTACTTTCTTGACCTGGAGGAACACCGAAATTGCGTCTAACATATCCTTTACCTTCCCAGCTGGTAACCTGCACTCCATCTTAACCGTATCAATTTCTATTCCCAGGAAGGATAACATTGTGGAAGGGCCTACCGTCTTCTCCACTGACAGGGGAACCCCAAACTTTTTCATCAAAAAACTGAAAGAACGAAGTAAAAACTCACACTGAACAGAATCTCCCGGGCCGTCAAACAAGAAATCATCTAAATAGTGTATGATGTTAATGGAGTTGGTTTCATACGCTACAGCCCATTCTAAAAATGAACTGAATATTTCGAACAGGGAGCAAGATATAGCGCATCCTATGGGCAAACATTTGTCGTAGTAATACATTCCGTCCAACTGACACCCCAGAAGATGAAAACATTCCGGGTGAATTGGCAAAAGTCGGAATGCCGACTCAATGTCTGATTTTGCCAACAAGGCCCCCACCCCGGCCCTCCTAACAAGATGTATAGCCCTGTCAAAGGATACATATGAAACCGATGCCTCCTCCTTACTGATACCATCATTTACCGAGCTGCCCTTCGGGTAAGAGAGATGGTGAATGAGGCGAAACTTCCCTCCTTCCTTTTTGGGCACTAGCCCTAAAGGTGAAACTCTCAAGTTGGGAAAAGGCAGCTCGGAAAACGGACCTGACATTCGCCCTAGCTGAACCTCTGCTAAAACTTTGTCCCTGGCCACTTGAGGCGTTTCCTTAACTGATTTTAGGTTCTGAGCGAACCTGGGAGACTGCGAAAACTGAAAAGGAATTTTGAAACCAAATTTAAACCCCTGATGAGGCCTGCTGCCGCTCTCTCCGGGTAAACTTCGAGCCAAGGTTCCATTGCCTCCACGATCACCGGCGTTCGCCGGTCTACCACTGGCACCTCGCTTACCTGATGAGCGAGACTTCCGAAAACATTTTGCGGCGGAGTGTCCTCCACCTCCGCAAAAGGAACACTCATGCTTAAACCTGCAAGCTGCCCCAAACTTACAGTTCCCTTCGTTAAATAGCCAACAGGGGCCTGATTTCTTAAACCCTGGGGGCTGAAATGGATTATTGCTGACTGCTGTGGCTGCAGCAGAGCCCATAGGTGACCTTTGCGACAACATGATTCTCAGCCAAGAATCCATGGCCTTTACATTCCACCCCAAATCTGGCCTAACCGCCAGACGCCGCCTAAAGTCCTCGTCATATTGACACCAGGCGGACCCTCCATGTATCTTGTATGCCCCAAAGATCATATCTAAGTATACAAAAAGCTCGGAGCATTTGTGAGGAGCTTTCTGTCCTATGACCCCCGCTAATACACAGAAAGCCTGTAACCAATTCCCAAAAGACTTGGCCACTTTTGGCTTCTTTTCCCCTTTTTCTGTTTTAATTATTTCTTTTTCTACTGTTACCATGTCGGTAGAAATCAGGGACCAAATGTCAACATAATCATTTCTCCAGATTTTCTCTTTTTCCTCCCCTGACAGGTGTACACCCAGTGGGCTCACCCCACAAAAATACGACTCCTTCTGTGCTTCCACTGACGAAACTTCAGGGGCAGGCGGGAGTGGTGTCGCTCCCCCTGGGACTGGACTCACTGATGAGCCAGAAGGCATTGTGTCTAGTTTACCCATCAATGCCCGTAAAACCTGGACCAATTCACCATTATCACTCCCACTAGGCATACCCCATGCCCCAGCACATGAGTACTCACCGCCCAAAGGACTTGGTACCGTGGAGACTTCAGCAGGGGCCGGTGTTTCCGCTGGCAAAGGCTGCAGCTGCTGACCTTCTTGAGGAGTGCTCTGCCCCCTGGTGCGGTCCCTTCCGGAGGTTGCCGCCGAGGACACCCTGCTTCTGTCGGACGTGGATGATCGTGAAGCCCTCAATCTCCTGCCCCTGGAGTGTGAGCGTCGGCGTTCACAGTGGCCCCTGGAATGTGAGCGACGCCTATGGCGAGCGCTCCTATGGCGCCCCCTGCGCCCATGCCTGCGGGAGTCATCGGTACTCTCGCTAGAGGATGAGTATCTACTCCTTCTCCTGCCGTGTCTGCGGCTGCTCCTGGCCCTCCTAGGCTGACTCCTGACCCTGCGTGGCCTACGTTCCTCTAGCTCCCTGACTCTGGTAGGCGCCGGGGTAATCCCCCGAACCGTGGACCTAGCATCCACGAATTCCAGTTCACCCTCCTCAGACTCACTTGCCTGCGGCGCTGGTTGAGGGTCGCTAGCTATGTCCCCCGCCGTTGCTGCTGCAACAGCTGGGCGGGCGGACCTTGGTAACCATGGGGCAGGGCCTCCTCTACCCCTGGTTCTTCCTCTACATGATGCTGAGACCGGGATGTCGGGAACCACAGGCCCTACCTCCAAAGCCTCCGAATGAGGACGATGGACATCCACCCGAACTAACTGGGATGGATGTATCATATTAAAAGACCTGAGCAGGCCCTCAGTCACTGCCCGGCCCCTTGCCGTGCCCGACTGCCTGATCTGTGAACCCCGGCGTCCCCTATTGGCTCGTGGGGGACTGGGACTCAGACGTGAGGGGGCAAAGGAGGGGCGCATAAGCCTGCCAGCCCGCCGGCTAACAGACCTGGTATTGGGCCTAGGCCCAGTACTCACGTTCCTAGTGATAGGAGAGTCTGCACTAAGAATCTCCTGCAGCCCTCCTAGGCTGACTCCTGACCCTGCGTGGCCTACGTTCCTCTAGCTTCCTGACTCTGCTTCCTGACTCTAGCTTCCTGATCCTGCCCCCTCTGTGCTGATCCTCTCCCTAATCCTGTTCAGCATCGCTTGGTTGTCCTGTTGAGCCTTTATGGCTGTCTCCACAGTGCCTGCTGATATGATTGCCCTGAGAAGAAGTGAATTCCTCTGGCAATGAATCAAAATGGCGCCTGAGACTCGTGGCCGCCCCCTTTTTAACTACTCTGGTGACGTCACTCGTGACGTCACAATCCCGAATCTCGCGAGGCCCGGCGCGGCCAATGAGGAAAGACGTACCGGCGCGCGAGAACCCGCGTGCAACCACCTGGCACCACTTCAATCCATCCTAAACTCTGCTGCCTGGCTCATTCATTTCTCTTCTCGCTTCTCTAATGCCTCTCCTCTCTGTCAGTCAATCCACTGGTTGCCCAATCACGCAAAAGATCTAGTTTCAGCTCTGGAACTCACCTCCTCCGTTTGTCTGTCACTCACCGTCCCTTAATACCTTCTAACGTAACCTTAACACCCACCTCTCCAGGTACCATATAACCTGGCCTAGACATTACCCTCTTACTATCTAATATGATCCAACCCGCCTTTCACACCCCACTGCCAATCTATTTACAGCCTACTGATTTCTGCAACCTTATGTCTCACCCCCATATCCTGTAGACTGTAAGCTCTTTGGGCCGGGTCCTCTCTCCTATTGTATTACGGTATTGCTGTAAGAAACTCATCCTATTATGTATTACCTGTGTATGTAATATGTATGACTTTGTATAACATGTACTACCCTGTATGTGATGTATATGACTATGTAATTGTACAGCGCCACGGAAGATGCTGGCGCTATATAAACCCATAATAACAATAATAATGGTAACCTGTTTGTACAATATGTGATGCTAGCTGCAAACATTCACATAGGAGCCCAATGGAAAAACCAACCCTTTGTATATAGGCAGTGATTAACAGAATCAATATGATAATGAAGTGCGAACACGCCTTCCACATACTGCAAGATACAGTTCATGGGTTACATATGGTCCATGTAACCTCTATGAATAAATGTATCCACGGAAATATATCTAATGTTATAAAATCATATATACCTGTATTGACCATATATGTTACCTGTTCAATTCTTATAGGAAAGAACCTTATTATTGGTATTTTATTGCTCTACACTGTTTATAATAGTGTCTTGTCCACGGGCAGATTTCGATCGTCCGTGTCCAAGTGGGCAAGCTGCTGTACGTTTGGGTAGACTGTAGTTAGAAGCAGACTATGTAATTGTACAGCGCCACGGAAGATGCTGGCGCTATATAAATCCATAATAACAATAATAATGGTAACCTGTTTGTACAATATGTGATGCTAGCTGCAAACATTCACATAGGAGCCCAGTGGAAAAACTAACCCTTTGTATATAGGCAGTGATTAACAGAATCAATATGATAATGAAGTGCGAACACGCCTTCCACATACTGCAAGATACAGTTCATGTGTTCGAAAAAATATGGTCCATGTACAGATGGACTATAGACACATCATTAGTTTTGTACATTTATTTAGGTTCCAACACAAAACATTATAAATACATACAAACCCCTCCCATGTAATGTGCCCAGAGTAAGGATCTAAATAACGATTCTATAGCTTGGCTGTTAAATTACGACCACGGTACAGTACGGACGGCATTGTAAATTACCGGTCACTATCAGTAGTTTAAAATTGGCTCATTGTGACTGGTCAGCCCTCCAGTTCACCATACACTGTTAGGTCAGACCTCCAGTGACTGGTACATACAAGTTTGCCCACTGTGACCTGGTCGGGGCAAGGGGTGGGGCTACAGTTGGGGAGTGGGCGTAACTGGGTGTGGCTGTTAGGGACGGTCTCTGGAAGGGATTTCATGCAGGACTCTGTATTTTGTCCCTGCAGTCTGGGGGCGATCCCGTCCAAATAGTGACGCCTGGCAACCCTGGCTGGTAACCTCTGCTCAAAAAGAGGTATGAGTCTGAGCAATCCTCTCAAAACCAGGTCTGTGTGAGTTAACAAGCTGACAGGAAGGTACACAACTGTGGAGGGGAACAAGGAGCAGAACAAGTTTATTTTATTCAACTTTAATAGTGGCTGCAGTTGTGTGCAATGTTAATGCGTGTTTATTTGGAGTATCCTCCAAACGATAGGCCCCTAGTGGCTCTCAGATGTCCGACCCGTTGTCTCTAATTCTCAGATGTGATGTCCGACCCGTTGTCTCTAATTCTCTCTTACACGCGGTCTCTTACAGGATGTCTCAGATGTGATGTCCGACCCGTTGTCTCTCTAATTCTCTCTTACACGCAGTCTCTTACAGGATGTCTCTGATGCGTTACCTGACCCATTGTCTCTAATTCTCTCTCTCACACGCGGTCTCCTAACTAAGAAGGATATTACAGACATGAACATTGGAGGGAACATTATTTAACCGCTACCTCACACTTTTATTCACGAACGTTGAGGCTACATATTTCTAGGAGAGAACTATCGCAATGGCTAACTCAAATCTCCCGTCCTAAACCAAGGATAATCCGACCACTCTCCAACTTTCCAACGTCTGCGGTATATAAACCGGCGAAAAAGACCTTTTTACCTTAAGCACACAATTCAGAGGGGGACCCTAGTAAAGGAATGTAATGCCTTTCTGTGCTTGAACTCGTTGTTACCCCACCAATAGGAGGCACCCCTACAACAACACAGAAGGTGAGGTATGGGGGAGAATATATTCTTTATAACACTCCTACAAGTTCCACCTACATGTGGTGTTGGTGAATGACCACTTGAAAGGCATACAGCGGTTCGGTGTGAGGGACTAACCCTAACAATTTGGCAGGTACAGTAAAATGCTCAACACGTGCGCAGAGTAGCAAAAGAACTAATAAGGCACCCTAAAGTCCGGGACGGCTAAAATGTGAACAACAATTCAATACCCCGCACACCCACCACAGGGGAAGGGGAAAAAGAAAAGGGGGGAAGACAAGAGCGGATCCTGGGCACTCCCAAGGAGCCGCGCAAGAATAAATCTAACACAACTAATGGCTGACATAAGAAAAGTACCAACGCGTAACAAAAAACACTCTTCCGCTACAAAGAACAAACGCTATTTTAAAGATTTAGGTAGGCCCGAATCCGCCAATCCTCAATGTCATTCCTAATCAGAGGAGTACGCATGAACAATTTTATTTTGACCATCCATAGGCGACTAAAAAAGCGGCACTGAAAGTGTATATACAAACACAACACGAATAAATCATATACTAGAGGGCATTTGCCCGTCTGTCTTCTGAAAATCTAAATAGCAAATCCAGAAACGCTGTGGGTCCCAAACGTAGGGGGGGGGGGGGCCGAAGGATCTCAGAGAAAACACCATAAATCGTTTGGAGTATGACTTACAGAAATGAGTTAAATTAGCCTAACCCCTAAACGCCGGGGTGGACAATAACCCCCTAGAAATCTCCAAGTTACGGGTAACGAAGTAAATCCAGAATGTAATAGACTCTTCCAAACAAACAGGTCATCGACCAGACACAAGCCTAACAATTTAAGACATATATATCAGTGTATCGAAAAGAGTGGCTCAACTCCATAACGGCCATGGCCTCACTAAATATGCTCACAAAGCCATTCTCGGGAACCAGGTGCAGGAAGGGGAAAGCCACGCTAGGGAGGAGTGGAGTACAACCCCTCAACTCTAACAGGATGCCGGACAAACATCAAATATACGGAAATCTCCCCTAAACCTGGCAAACAGGAAAACACACTACTGGATATGCCGGACCTCCGCACCATATCGCGTCAACCTAAGGACAGAAAGCTATACGATAAAATATGGTGCTAAAATCCCATTAAAAAGCCCAGAGAATGAAAAAGTAAAGTATGCTTGAGTACCTAATACAGACCCAATCAAACGGGCCGTCATGACAGGAAAGTTCTCTTCCATTAACCTCAAAGTGTACAACTCTCATACGAACGGCAAAATAGACCATGATGCAACTCATGGCGAGGGCTAGCGCGAAAAAGGGTGGTTTGAAATCCCTAGAAGGGTAACGCCAATGAAGAGCCTTCGGCGGAAATAAAACGGTCGAATGGGAACTCAACCGGGGAAGTGTGGTTGTAGTACGACTGAAGAAGGTCAAATCAAAGGTTTTTGGTCATCTATGCCTCCTATGCAGACACGGATCATAAAGTAGGTGTTACCTAACGAACAGCCCCGCGCACAAAAAAGGGGGCGCAACTCACAGACAACATTTAATATAAATTAACCTATGTTGCTCTGACGGGCCTGGATTGTGGACGCATTGAACTTGGCCTTTGCAACTGGGAAAAAAAGTCAGGAGCCTCAAAAAAACCGGGCCGAATAGGCGTTCATTCGGGCCAAACCCAAATTCCAATATAAATCATCAAAATACCTATAGGATGTTGGGCACAAATCAAACAAGGCTACCAACCCAACCCTTTAGTTCTCTTTGAAGTAAAAAATCTCACCTTTAAAAATTAGAGTTCTGCAACAAAGACCCAAGAGGCTTGTAAATATGTCCGGCGGTCTCAGACCGTTTGGCAAATTGCCAAAATTAGACCATATTTATTGTTCCCCAATTACTCGATACCAAATACACAACACTTGTGATGAACAGGAAATGGGGAATGTAAAAGCCCCATAGACAATAGTCTGGGGGAAATGGGCACTGCCTAGAGTTGGTCAATAGTTCACCTTAATTGTCAAATGGTTCCCAGGCAAGTATTGCAGCTTCCCGCAGAATTGATGTGCTCCTGCATGGGTATGCACAGGAGGTGTTCAAGTTCATGGTGCAGTTGTGAAGGCTCTGCTTCCTTTCCACATAGCCATGGGTCCCATTATGTGTGTAAGTAGCGGAACCTAGGGCAAGAGGTCCTGACTCAAACAATGGCAGAGGTGTGATGGAAATACCCTGATAATATACCTACAACTGATATACCGGGCTAGTAGGCACCCAGCCTCAAGCAGGGAGATCTTTGCTCAGAATAGAGATTTGGGGGAGCAGAGAACGGCAACTGGGCAAACATCAAAAGAGTTAATTTGGTAGTCCTTAAAGTTATTCAGGATGTAGCATTATTTCGTTGTTTTTTACGGGGTAACCATAACCCTCAGTTTGTTAATATGCGCGAGTAATTAATTCGATGCAAATTTATAGTGAACGCGGGAAAAATATAAATAGAATTGATAGGCCACAGCGACCAACCTTGTTGGATAGGTTGTCCTTCCTAGGCCTACATAATCTACCACAGAGTATGTCATTTTGATCGTAAATGGTCTGGTTGGTTTAAAGAGTGAGAATATGGACCATCATGGATATTGGGATTTTGAAGTGGTGAGCATGTAAGTGTTCCAGAGTAATGACTAGAGGAGGATCGGACATTTAAATTTACGGCTCCAGAAAATAGGAACCGAAACCTTCTGTTAGAAAAGTGCAGAACAACCAGGTCCACCCCCTCTAGGGACACGACCGAGCGTGGCGCCATATTTCCATGGCAAGGAGTGATAAATTGGGGGGGGAAGAATGTGAAGCGCCGGTTCTGCGGGACTCAAAGGGAGGTGAATCGGTGCCATAAACATCTTACACGTAACGTCAAATAGCGCCAACCAGACAACCCTTAATATAGGGCTTACAGCAGCATATTAGGTTGTACTTTTCCCAATATCTGGACTAACAAGTTGCAAATAAGGAACTCTCTCCATGGGTGAACGTGCTGGGTTGGGGCATGATCCAATTGATCTGAAGGTTGGTTTGTCACATTCTTGTTATCCATGTCTGAATTCATACCCCTCACCCTGGTGTTGAAAACCGAAAAAGAGGGAGTTAATATAAATATGTTCAGCGTGAGATACTTTATATGTGTTCAATATTATATTTGTTATGCACTACTTTTGTCAACTTATTAATAAAATGATAGTAATACGATTATATAATGCTAATGGCCTATTCCTGAGTATTACCAAACAACCCGGAGTCTGCGGGGGGGGGGGAAGTACTCTCTAGGATATAATTAAATTGTGTAGGGGTATATAGAGGATTAGGGCTGGGGTAGACTGTGTTAAATAGAGAAACAATTAGGGGAAGGTAAGAGGTAGGCGCATTTACTTACGATTATTTTTAGGAAGTAGGGGGACGGAAATAGGTCCCCCATAGATATAGGTAACAGTTGCATTCCGCTGATTTTAAAATCGGAAGATGGTGCGCGATATAATTGAGTATTTAGTAATATTAAATTGTGGTAGTATAGGGGTCGTAGGGGGGTGGTTTGAAATAAGTTCACTACCCACCGGGTCCGATCTGTTCCGTCCGCGGGGGCTGGTACGGAATTTCTTTGGAGATGTTTTTTTTCTGGTGCAGCTGATATGGATGGGCTCTCGGGGACTGGGGGTTTGTGACAATTGCTCATTAACCGATATACGCCACGGAGACAAGCAGTCTTTAGAAAAAAATCAATTCCATTAATATCATACAACATTGATATGGGAACAGGCGAAAAAACCCAGACAGTAATATCAAACAAACTTCAGCCCACAAATCCATTGGTCGGACCTTGATGCTACCCCGATATAACACAAAACTAGGAAAAACTCATACTAGCTAATGGGCATAAACCCTAACTCACCATTTCAAAGACTGGGTATAAACCTCCTGACCGCCAAAGCACCTACCCCTTCGATACTAGAAATGCTAACAAATACCATACAGGACCCTACACTGGCCTGGTCGTGAGCAACCGAAACACAACACAACCATAAGTGTACGAGGACAAAGAGTGATCCACAGAACCACATCCACTCATATTCTTTGGCCTACCAATAAAAATTACTAGTGAAAAAAAAAAACACATCAGGGGAACCAACTGGAACAAAGAACATAAAGAAAACGAAAAAAAAAAAAAAAAGGGCCCCGCGATAGTGGTATAACACACTCATCCCTGAACGGGTGCATGGATCGGATGGGGTGAGTCAGCACTAGTGTGAACAATTTCGGCATTAAGTCGCAGATTTGGGGGGCCACATTATACAAAACGACAGAGACAATGTGCCTTCCTAGAACTGCAACACATACCAACTCTTCCCAGACACAAGGCAGCTAAGACAACGCTCTTGAAGATTCGGTGATCTTCACTATACGCCCCTCCAATAATCAAGGAACAACGCACACCGTGACTTATTTGGTAACAGGTTGTGCGCGTAACCCAGGGGCCCCGGGTGGATCAGCTGGTGTCTCGGATCGATGATGCGGGTTCTAATACAAGGCTAATCACAACCAATTTAACATATTAAAACTATCTGGTCCCCCCTCTGAATTCACCACTACAGAAGCGAAACTTGCCATTATGAGCTGAAACTCACACACAATAAGAGCTTCACAAGCAGTTACAGGGAATCCTTCAATTCAAAAATTGGCTTCAATCAGGACTGTACTGTGCCAACCCCAAGACGGAACCATAAAGCATTTGAGGAAAGGGGCAACCCAACGGACAATCGTAGTGCCCCAAATGCTCACAACACCAGCGGCATATTTTCTGCCTCAACTAGACTCATCACCGGAAGGAAAAAAAAGCATGCAACTAACCGCCGCCTCACTGCACAAAAAAAAAAAGCCCATACTATGATCACTCTTTGGAGTAGCATGTTTGGATAGCTGGGTGTGTCGAGCCACTGATACGCGGAAATTACGCTGGGCTGATTGGTAGCGACAGCTAAGCAATAATCTCTACACTAACAAAAGGCGCTAAGAGTAAAGACTGTGGAAAAATTCATAACAACAGATGATCATCGGCCGCAATTAATGGGCTGATCATACAAACATAGAGGGTGTGGAATACAAACTTAACTGAAGACAAATATGTGACAAAGTTTGTATTCCAACTCCTCCCGCCGACACTATTTCACCAATATATACCATTATAAAAGAATAAAGGAAGGATTGTCCGCGGGACTTTGCGATTTGATGGAGCCAATGGGGTCACGCAGGCGGCCAGAGCCGGGGCGCGTGCATAAAAGGCGGACGCCAACCGTAAGGGTCACGAGCCCTTTTGTTTTAATGTGTTTCAGACCGTTGTTATCAGTTTTGGTCACAAACAGTTAAAGTTTTGAATTGCATGGTATTGTGTTCGGTATATCAAGATGCATGAGAAGTTTTATATCATGACCAATTATAATATCTAATATAATCCTAGGGTGTTACCAGACGAATTGGTGGGTCAGACAACAAATCAATGTCTATCTCGAAATAAATAGAAGACTAATGAACGAAAAAAAGGATAGGCCTTAGGTTTCCTTGAAAATGCAGGGGGCAAACTATAGATTTTTTAATTTTAACACGATATCGGAAAAAAACACCCGAGAGTCAACATGTGGGACGGCTTGGATAGTACGGAAAGAAGTTTATTTTGCTAATTGTAATAGTTTATAGGTAAAATGGAACAAACAATAAAGTGTGTGTGTATCACCTTTGGGTGGGTTCAAGGGGCGAATTTTTTGTGTGAATGGGATGTCCCGCCCCCAAGCCACCCTTTTTGGCGTTGTGAATATGTTCCCAAACGATGCTCAAAATCACTTCTTAAGGGGTAGGGAATGATAAACGAACTTGGAATAATTATGTCAAAATATTACCAAAAACAGAGGATAATCAAATGCATAACAGTTCGTATCCGTAAGAGGGGGGAGCTACAATTTTGGGCCCCAACCAATCAGATCGTATGTGGACATTTGAAGCTAACATCTGATTGTTGGGCAAAATTAGCTCCATTTTTTAACTATAATAACTTTTATTGATCCCTGCAAGTTTTGTGGGTGTGGCGTCCCACGAGTGAAGGAGGAAGCTCCAAGATGTCACGACGGAGGGAAGGGTCTCCCTTTCCGGGGGGGGTCCAACCTTTCGGGCTCGTTCGATCTTCTCCAAATCCTCCACATTGTGACTAGTGCTTGGCCTGCTACATGCAGTCACAAGCTAAAGATAAGAATGTCTCGCTGATTCCAGCAAAGTCCCGCCCCTCTATTATGGAGTGATCGAGGAAAAACCGCCGTGGATTGCTAAGGGGTGCTATGGGGGAGGGGGGGAGCAGTAAATAAATGCTGCTTGCCCCCAGGTGATTGCCACCTAGTTTCCGGCCCATATTTTTTTTGAAGGGGGAAGCCACAGCTCGTAGATACACGTCTGTGGCGGTTTGTTACCTTTTATCCACAGTGAACTGAGTATATATGGGGCGATCATAGTGGCACTTAAAGGGTTAAAATGGACTGTAATATCTTCTACTCAATCTCGCGAACCAATACAACTCAATGAGGTACCACCCAGCAATTATGTGAATAACCTGCTCAGACACCTTACCTTTTATTTCCTATTATATGTTATTTTACCAGAATGTGTCTACTCTCTCCTGCTCGAATCAGTCACCGTTTTGGGTTTTATGGTGCTAGAGTTTTCCGCGATTCCCAGGTCCTGAAGTCCCGATTTCCAGGTCCTGAAGGTCCCGATTTTCCCGGGGTCCTGATTGCTAA
The DNA here is from genome assembly GCA_019447015.1 of Hymenochirus boettgeri. Taxonomy (NCBI): domain Eukaryota; kingdom Metazoa; phylum Chordata; class Amphibia; order Anura; family Pipidae; genus Hymenochirus; species Hymenochirus boettgeri. The sequence goes on from JAACNH010000135.1 coordinate 33,270, forward strand.
GACAGCCCCACTGACATGTACCGGGGGGGAAAACAAAGGAAGAAAAAAGGCGGAAGCGACAGCTTTTTTCAAACTAACTGGCCAGTCGGTATCGGAGTTGTACACAGCTTGTGGTAGATCTGGGGGATGGGGGGTGGCTTGAGTAATTTTATGTGTTGGGGTGTGTGTGCTTGTTGTTGGAAAATTGTGGGGGTTGAGATTGATTGTGATTGTAGTGGTTGGGGAGGGTGCAGGCCACCATCACGGGGAACAGAAGTACTTTAACCAAGCGCCTGGCAGGTTGCAACCCAGGGGGATTATCCAGTAGGCCCTTAGTATTCTGGTGTGCCCCTCTCATGGCTGCCTTTAGGGGGGAGAAGCTAGAGGACTTGCATATGGCTCCCTAGTTAAGGGGGCGACGGTGATGAAGGCTTATTCGGCTGCCGAATGGGTCACCTTTAGCGTCTGTGATTGTTTAATTGTGTCCTGACTGTGATTGGATTTTCATCATTACGAACGAACCACCATAACACAGAGCTAGAAAGCTAGCACTGGCGGGCGCAGCTGATTGCCCCAATTCTTTTCTTTACTACTATGGGATAAAATACCCAGATTACCGCCCCGTGTTGCCCGTTTTAACAATCCAGCCCGAAACCTGCTGTTCCAGCCAAGAAATCTCAACATGCCCGCACTTGCTAACCTTCACCCGCAATCTGTAGTAACTTTGTGTGGTGCCGCACACCAGTGCAGGACAGTTAACTGAGGTGCAGATTCATAAAAAGAGAAATGCCGCCTGTTAACATTCCTGATGAGGCATTTTGGGGCTATGTGTTGGTTTGATATGGGATAAGTTGGTTGCAACACTCTCCAAATCTGAGGAGGGCCAATAATATTGTGGTATTGGGGACCCTAAAAAATGAATATAATGTGAGTAGGTCAAACGCCAGACGTGGAGCGCCTTATTAAAGAGAAGAAGGGGGATGGGGAAGGAGGGGGGGAGGTGTGGTGAGTGGGGAGGGGGAGAGGGGGGAGGGATCGTAGCAACGAGGCTACGATCTTCCCCCTTTATCCTTATGTCACCTCCGCTATTCCCCGTGGTAAGGGGGACAGGGGTCGGTCGTGATCAGCATCAACTTGCCCTTTAGCGCGTAGTATACCAGGGCTCACACCAGGGAAGACATCAACTTCCCCCTTTATAGGACAATCGGGTACTGTCCACGGGGACAGGTGCAACGTATGTTGTCGGCGGGGGATTCCCCTTTCAAGCGGCGTAGTCGCAATCGAAACTACGCCCTTGGTAGGAAAGGTTAGTAGCGGGCAGGTATCACAAAAAGTGGTCAAGCTTCAACCCTTTTGCGGCGTATCACATCAAACGTTCCCCTTGAAGGGGGGGAGGGAATAGAGGCGCGTAGTACATCAGCAACTTCCCTGTATAGACAAGAAGCGGAAAGGGGAATCTCGCACAAAAAAAGCGTGAGGGCGAAGAAATCCCCCTATTAGCGCAAGATACGCATCAACTGCCGCCGGGGAGTGGCCACGCTTGTAGCGCGGTAGTCGGGAAAACAATGCAGGACTTCAAACCCTGTTCGAAGGCGTGTATCGCAGGGGAAAGAATTCGGCAACTTCCCCCCTTGCGGCGTGACTCGGACGGGGGGAGAACAGCCCAATCGAACTAAGGGGGGGGGGGGGGGGAAAAATCCCCTTTAGAACGTGTATCGCATTCAACTTCCCCTATTAGCGTGTATCACATCAACTTCCCCTTTAGCACATATCGCATCAACATTCCCCTTTCGCGCGTATCACGGAGGAAGAAAGGTCAAACCTAAAAATTACCGCAAACACTTTACAGTGCGTATAAGGTGGCGGTGCACAACTGTGTCCCCTATAATTAGGGGGCGCATTAGTCGCTCAAACTTGGGTTCGGGCCCGCTGGTGTGAGGGGCACAGGATAAAGTCGCAATCAAGTCACTTCCCTTTCAGCAAATGGCGTATCACGAGGCAACGGGTTCCCGCCCAATTTAGCGCGGTATCGAGGAAGGGGCCTCAACTTCACCCCTTTTAGCATCATCGGGCGCATCACACTTGTACGCCCTTTTGGGGAGCATACGAGAAAATATCACGAAAGAAAAAGGGGGAAGAAAAAAGGTGGCCAAACTTCCCCTTGAATAAGGCAAGGTGTTAGTCGGGCAAAAAATCACTCGCGGGGGGGGGGAAAGGGGGTTCCCCGCTTTAGCGTCGAATAAATCCCAAAAGTGGCGCACTTAAGGTGCCCACGTGTAAGGACGTGTTATGCCATCGAACTTCAACCCTTTGAAGCGTGTGTATCGCGATGCACAACTGGGATCCACGCCTTTATCAAAAAAGGGGGGGGGGAACACGCGTTGATATCGGAAACTCAAGCCTTCAACGGCCTTTAGCGTAGAAGCGCGATGCACAGGGAATCAACTTCTGCCCTTTGGTCGGTGTTCACATCAACTTTGCTCTTTTAGCGCGTCATCGGCAATCACAACTTCCCCTTTATCGTGTAATAAGCGATACAACATTCGCCCTTGTAGAGCGTGGCGTATCGCATCAGGGCGTCCCCGGGTAGCGCGGGATCGAAAAGCATCAGACTTCCCGTTAGGGCTGACGTATCGGTTTGTCAACTTCGCCTGTTCAGACGTGTGATCGTGCAGGGTCCATCGCTTTACTCTTTATGCGGGGCGATATCGCATCACATAATTCCCTTAGCGCGGTAAGCGCATGGGGGCAACTGCCCCTGGGTTCACGCATATCGCATCGAACTTCCCCAATATGTAGCGCGTATCTCATCAACTTCTCTTTAAATCGCCTACACCATCAAACTTCCCCACATTTAAGCGTGCGTATTGGGGTATCAGCTTCACCGCTGGGGATGCGCGTATTGTAATCGACACTCCCCTTTAGCGCGTATCGCATCAGCTCGGGGGGTCAGCTTAAATCCTCTTGGTGCGTGAAGCTTAATGCGTGCGGCGAAATCACTGGGTTCCCCTGGTTAGCTAATGGGGTTAAACAACAGGGGGGGGTCTGGACATTTAATTTATGGGTGTTTTTACATGGCATGTGCGATAAATTGAATTACATGTGATACAAAAAGTCCCGGCCAAAAGAATAACACAATTTGTTTGCAACAAAGTTACGCAGGACACAAAAGAGAAAGGGGAGAGAAAAAAAAAAAAAAAAAAAAAAGGGAAGGAAAGAGAGGGGGAAAAGAGAAAGAACATGGAAAAGTAAGACTCATAAATGAGTTACTATGAGTGTGTAGGTTGGCCTTTCATACTTGGGTTTCAGTTCTATTTGTTGATGACAAAGAGTACACAAAGTGTGTGGAGTAAGAATGAGGCCCCTTACAGGAGTGCGGTGCTATTGCATTGGTTATACGGGCTCCATCCGACGCCAGTGTCCAGGGGAGTCTCTTATTTGTCCTTTACCAAAGATTTAGTAAAGATGAGTGGATGCTAAAATGATAGTAACACCGGGTTTTGCAAATCCATTTCAGGGCTATCAGCACCTCCATGGGAACTAGCCAACATTCCCTTGGAGCTGGGGGGCTTAGTTGGATCGGTGGGCGCAAAAGATAAGTAATGAGGGAGCTGCGCCAGTGGGGTCCTGACAAACGCGCGGGCCATTGGTAACAGAGGAGGGAAGGGAGGGCGTTAGAAGTCGTTGGGATTGTTGTCAAAAGATGATATAAGTGGGGGGGAAGGAAGGGAAAGGAAACAGCCGAATCTCGACAAAAATCGGTGAAGTAGACAATGTGAGGGGAAAAGAGAATGGTTGTGTGGGACGTAGGACATTGTTGGGAATATCGGGAGAAGGGAGGAGAATCACAACGTGGTCGCTGGTGAAAGCTGGTTCTAACGAATAAGATTGGGACAAAGACAATACGTCTAATCCGGGAAGAATCCTCCTATCAAACAGCAACAACAAACGAGAACAAAAAATACAAGTAAAGCCCTGATAAACTAATGGCGCCTGAAGGGGTGGGAAGGTCCTGTGGGAATGCCCTAAACAGAAAAATGGTGTTCTCGTCAGCTGTAAATTATTGGGTCCGCTGGTTGGTCGTCTCCTGGGGGCGCATCGCGCCCCAAACAAGGGATTGATAATCCTGTGGTTGGGGGGTTCAACCACAGATGGCAGCACACAAATGGTTATTAACTTAAAATGAAGGGGATGGTCGGGAAAAAGGGGGGAATGTAGCGGGGTAGGGCCCATTTGGTGTAATAAAAAGGGAAAAAAAAAGTTGTAAAAGTAAGGGCCTCATGCTTTGTACCCCAGGTCCCCTTATACATAAGTATAAACCACCTTACTCCAACATGAAAATTGTCCCCAGCCCGTATGGAAGGTTCTTTCTGGACATAACAAACACACATGGACATACACACATACTTGACTGTTTTTATATATAAATTTTTAAACCTGCAAAAGACCAATGGGTGTAATTTTTGGGGGCAATGGTCCCCCCCCTGTGTTTGAGAGGTGGGGTTTTAAAGCCTTTTCAACAAATGCTTTATCGGCTCCTATAATGCAAAAATCCAGCCCTGTTCTAAAAAAACAAACCTGTAAAGATTAGCCACCTGTGAATGAGTCCTTTCCACCAGTCCCACTGGTTTGGCTATGATTAATAATACCCTAGTGCAGGCACTATTAGACACTGCAATTGGGTTGACAATAGAATTTGTTATTACGCCCTGAAGGTGGGGAGCAAACAACCTTCCCAAACACCCTCCAATTTGTGGTAATATGGTAGGGATGCACAGAGGTTAAGTTTTTTGTGCATTAATTCAACTAATTTTGAAGATAGTTTATTGACCTCCACGAATAATTATGGATGTTAATAAATCATAAAGGGGGCCCAAGAGAAATGAGAGATTATATTAACGGGGTCACTACTGAATTTGGCTCAAGGTCTTCACATTGATGATGCGTCCTCTGCTTTGTTTTGGATACTGTCGATCACGACAACCTTTAGCTGAACGTCTTTCTTCAGATCCGGCTACGTCCTGGGTATGCCAGGGACAAACCTGTACTGCCTTTCTTGGCTTCCTCCTATCTCTCTGGTAGGAACCCCGTTTAGGGAGGGTGGTTGGTAATTCACGACTCGGCAAAATGGAATGAGTAGGACTATCACCCCGATCCGTACGTCCTCAAAAAAACTCCTGCCTCCCTGTATGGTAGGGGTCCCGGGGGGGGCCGTAGGGCACTTGGAACAGCTCTAGTGTCATTTGGATAAATTCCAGATATCCACCTGGTATGCGGAGTGAATACCCAAATTGGTGCACCTCCTGGCCCCACGGATGTCGGGGCGGGGGTCCCCGGTACACACTGACATCACCGGACGTCCCAAGGCCGACTGCCCTTAAAATGCCATCTCTGGCCTTCATGTTCCTCCGCCACGTTCCTCAAACTCAACATGGACCAGACTGCACTTGTCCTTTTCCCACCCTCCTGATTCTGTTTTCCCCTCCCTAAGTTCTCACTATATAATATTAAAACAACAGCCGATATCCCCATCTCTCATGTCCCGCTCCTGGGAATACTCAGATTTTTGATCTGTCCCTTCGAAACCTCAATGTTCAATTCTCTTCCTGTCCGTCTCCAACCTCCAAACCCGAATTCACCTTCCGGTGTTCCCTCTCCGATACGGCAGCTAACAAAAAATCCTAGTCCCATGGCCCTAATGGTCCCATATCCCACCGGCTACGATTACCAAAAAAAAACAGAACAAACACCAGACCTCGTCTGGTAGAAACTAAGGCTTGTCTTTTTCTTACCTCATTTCCTCCCTGTCCTCCATTGTTTGTTTTACCTTACCTTCTTAGCCACCTTTTTAGATCTTAACTTAGGAGGACATGAAACAGGCAGACCAACAAGAGTTTGGTGTAAAATAAACCGGCCACAGCTTTTAATGGTACTATTATTTAACACATTACAAGACATTTTGTTAACCACATACGGCCCGATCTTAAATTATTTAGCATCCTTGCGTTTCGCAATCCAATAAATTTCCCAGCCCGTAGACCATGCCAAATGCAGGCCTCTGGATCCCCAGAGGGCATGTAACGGCTTGTGAACCATCACCGTTTCGCAAGGATTTAATCCGCCACTAAGGAACAGTGTTAATCCTACACTGAACTCCGACCGCCCACCCCAACATTATATAGCGCCCTTTTCAATCCCCTCTTGGAGCCCTGATAAGAATATATCCAAACAATCTCATTAAGGTGGCGCCTTCCTGCCCTCATATCGTTCTATTATCGCCTTCTCAGACTGACGATGTCTAACAACTAACCACCCGCCTTGAGACCTAACGAACCGTAGAGATTTCTGGTATTTTAGAACCCTCCTGCTTTTCTACTCTACGGCCGTCCCTGATCTCTGGCCCCTTGGCCATTGAACCCTAGGGCTGACCTCCGACAGACTATGATCATGCTCTCGGAATAGTGAACAAATCTCATCAAATCCGTTTTCATCAGAAAAAGTAGCTCCGAGAGGCGATTCCGGCAAAAGGTCATCCCGGATGCATGGATGACCAGGAACTGTAGGTCCAGGATCGGCTCTGCTTATCGCACTACTTCAAATCATCACTTGCCACCAAGCCTAGACCCTTATCCCCTTCACAATCACATGTCGCCGATTGAAATCTCTAAATTGCGTCTCCGGCCCACTTCCTCCCTGTTTTTTTTGCCGCCCCTTGAGATAATAATGGCCCCCGACAAGCTGACCGAATTCTTCTGAACACCTGTCAAAGAAAACTCAATTAACAAGCTACATCAGGGCGAATATAATCGCTACACACTAGTACCTCCTAAGCGCCCAACTGCAACGCCGCTCCTCTCCGAAAACCCGCGTGAATATGCTTCCGTAGCGTCCGCCCCGATTTCGAACTGAATGAGTCCCAAATTCCTAGGGGAAGGCCAACATCCCGATAGATTTCCTCAAACAAGACCGCCATCGAATTGGACACCTAGTTAATGGGGAACCGTCTTGATTGAAAGGAAGGTCAGGGGCAGAATGATCTAGCCGAAGCAATACTTACAGATTTGCCTGGACTGGGCACCAAGGGACCTGAGATGGGGAGATACGAAACCCTTTACCTTCCTTACCTTCCCCAAATAATCTAGTCCTTAGATCCTTTTTATGTCACCCTGATTTACCGTTGAGGAGATAAATAATTCCTCTTCTAACTTAAACCCCCCTTCTTCTTTGAGCTGGGGACACTAGCCCCCACCTCATAGCCGACCCCGAAGAAGCACGCGCAAACTAGCTTCAAATTAGACTGGTCTCCTGGTGGAATTACCAATACGAGCAGGAACCTCTACTATACGAACAGCCAACTAAAGTGTAAGGGACGCTTGGGCTGCAACCGCCACGTGGTTCTTTCTCCAACCTTTTATAATGGGCCCTCACTACAAATTCCCTTGTCACATCTTTCCAGCCTAATAACCTGAAAAAGAAGGATCAACCATCTAACCTTCCGTTGGGCTACTAAAGCCCGACGAACCTGATTACCTTAGGTTGTTCTAGGTAGCCAGTAGAGATTCAAGCCCTATATGAGAATAAAAAACGTTAACTCTTTCTCACTGTAAATGAAAACATTCCGAACCAGGCCTTCCCGTGGCTCGCCCAGTCGAAGGGCGACTGCTGACGTTACCAACTGCGTCAGGTGTCTGTCGACTATCTCCCATAGAAAAGTCCGGGCAATCCATCCTGCTGCTGAGCGTCGGCTTTGAGGCCTGTGGTAAAATCCTATCCTGCCACTGGAAAACGAGATAAGCACCTCGCCATACCATTAAGAAACACCTGGTACAAATGCTAGCGCCTTGAAAGCTATGTTAAACTCCGACACCTTAGAAAACCAAGTAGTCTAAGTAATAATGCTAACACGTGAGGGGAGGAACTTGTAAGATTATTAATAGCATAGACCACACTTTCATTATCTTCCAAAACAATTTTCTTTCCTATCATTTTTCAGACCCATAACTCTAGCTCTAACCCCACCACTATGGGAAAAAGCTCTAACAAAGTGAGGTTCCTACAATATTGTGCCTCACTTTCCAAGATTCAGGACCACGGTTGCTGTCACACCACTCCTTTCCCAAGATGCACCAAAAACCTACGGACCCCAGCCGCGTCCGTCTATAGCTGGCAGTTCTTGCTAGATAGCTCCTCCTCATTGAAACAAGACCTGCCATTTAATTACTCGGAAGGTATGCCTATACCCAGGTCTCCCTGCAACAACCCTCGTGATTCGAATGTGATGAATGCGGTGACGGTGACAACGCCCCGAGAAGCTATGACAACCTCCTGTAAAAAAATGTCCCCATCGGCTTATTCTACATGCAAAATCAGTGAGCCTAATAGAATTATAACTGCCTCCAGGATAACTGCCTCAACGTTACTTTCTTGACCTGGAGGAACCCGAAATTGCGTCTAACATATCCTTTAACCTTCCAGCTGGGAACCTGCACTCCTCTTAAACCGTACCATTTCTATGTCCTCGGAAGGATAACGTGTGGAAGGGCCTACCGTCGTCTCCACTACAGGGAACCCCCAACTTTTTCACAATTTCAATCAAAAAACTGAAAGAACTAAGTAAAAACGCACACTGAACGAATCTCCCCGGGCCGTCAAGACAGAAATCATCTAAATAGTGTTATGATGTTTAAATGGAGTGTTTTGTTCATACGCTGCAAAACATCCCAATTCTAAAATGACTGAATATTTGCGAACAGGGAGCCAAGATATAGGCATCCTAGTGGCACAACCTTTGGGGTACGTAGTAATACATTCCGTCCAACTGACACCCCAGAATATGAAAACATTCCAGGGTGAATTGGCAAAATTCGGATGCCGACTCAATGTCTGAGTTTTGCCAACAGGCCCCCACGGCCCGGCCCTCCTAACATATGTCTAAGCTGTCAAAGGATACATATGAAAACCGATGCCAAATCCTCCTTACTGATACCATCATTAACCCCTTACCGAGCTGCCCTTCGTAAGAGAGATTGTGAATAGGCGAAACTTACCCTCTTCCTTTTTGGCACTAGCCCTAAAGGTAACCTCCTCCAGTTTGGGATAGGCAGCCTCGGAAAACGGCCCTGACATTCGCCCTAGGCTGAACCTCTGCTAAAACTTTGTGTCCTGGCCACTTGATCGTTTCCTTAACTGATTTTAGGTTCTGAACGAACCTGAGTGACTGGCGAAACTGAAAATGAATTTTGAAACCAAATTTAAACCCCTGATGAGGGCCTGCTGCCGGGGGGGCTCTCCTCGCTCAAGGCGGCTCCCCTCCCCGTCTCCCGGGTCAACTTCGAGCCAATGGGTTCCATTTGCCCACGTCCACGATCACCCCGGCGTTTCGCCGGTCCCTAAAATAGGACCACTGGCCACCTCGCTTTACCCTAATGAGAGAGACTTCCGAAGGGACATTTTGCGGCCGGGTTTCCTCCGCCCCTTAAAATGCTTACACCTGCAGCGTGCCCCAAACTTACAGTTTTCCCTTCGTTAAAGAAGTAGCCCAACACGGGGCCTGCTTTCTTAACCCTCCCTTGGGGTCTGAATTGATTTATTGCTGACTCTGATGTGGCTGCCAGCAGAGCCCATAGTTGACCTTGTGCGACAACATGAGTTCTCATCCCAAGAATCCATGGCCTTAATACTTCCACCAGGCCAATCTGTCCTAACCCGCCACACGTCCCGCCTAAAGTCCTCGTCATATTGACACCGAGGTCCAAGGCGGACCCTCCATGTATCTTTATCCCCCAAAGATCATATCTAATTAATTCACACAGCTCGGAGCATTTTGGTGAGGAGCTTTGGTCCTTGACCCCACCCGTAACCCCACCCCACGCTAATACAACAGAAAGCCTGTAAACCAATTCCCCAAAAAGAACTTGCCACTTTTAAGGCTTCCTTTTCTCTCCCCTTTTTTCCTTTTAATTATTTCTTTTTGCTTATCTACTGTTTACCCCGATGTCGGTAGAAATCAGGGACCCAAATGTCAACGATATTCATTTCTCCAGATTGGGTCTCAAATTTTTTTCCCTCCTCCCCTGACAGGTGTAAACCCATGGGCTTCCACCCCAAACAAAAAAATAGAACGCCTTCTGTGCTTCCCTGAACGAAACTTCAGGGGGAGAGGGCTGGGAGTGAGGTGTCGCTCCCGCCTGGGACTGGACTCACTGAATGAGCCAGGGGAAGGCAATTGTGGTCCTAGTAATTTAACACCCATCAATGCCCGTAAAACCTGGACCAATTCACCATATCACTCCCACTAAGGCCATCCCCCATGCCCCATCACATGAGTACTCAACCTGCCCCAAAGGACTTGGTACCAGCGGGAGTGGGAGTACTTCCAGCAGGTGGCCGGTGTTTCCCTCCCCTCCCCGCTGGCAAGGCTGCAGCTGCTGACCTTCTTGAGGAGTGACTCGTGCACCCCCCTGGTGCGGTCACCTTTCCGGAAGGTTGCCAGTGCCGCCGCCGGAGGAAAAACCCTGCGTTCTGTCCGGACGTGGATGATCCGTGAGCCCTCATCCGGGGTCCTGCCACCTGGGATTGTGGGGAGGGCCGTCGTGTCGATGGTAGTTCACCAGTGGTACCCCTGGAATTTGGTGAGCGACGCCTATGGCGAGCGATCTATGGCGCCCCCCCCCCTTGCCTCCATTGCCATGCCGGGAGTCATCGGTACTCTCGCTAGAGGAAATGAGTATCTACTCCTTTCTCGCTGCCGTTTCCTGCGGCTGGGTGCTCCTGGGCCCTCCTAGCTGACTCCTGACCCTCGTTGCCTAACCGTTCCCTCAGCTCCCTGACTCTGTTAGGGCGCCGGGTAATCCCCCCGACCTCGTGGACCTAGCATCCCACGAAGTTCCCAGTTCACCCTCCTCAAACCCTCACTTGCCTGCGGCGCTGGTTTGAAGGAGTCGCATAGCATATGTCGCCCCGCCGTTGCTGCTGCAACAGGCTGGGCCCCGGGAAAATGGGGAAGTCGGAACCTTGGTAACCATAGGAGGGGCACAGGGCCCCTCCTCCTACCCCATGGTTCTTCCAACCTCTACACTACATGATGAAAAACTGAGACCCGGGAATGGGTTCCGTGAGACCAGACAAAAGTCCCTACCCAGGTCCAAAGCCTCCATGGGACGATGTACTCCACGTCCAACCCGAACGTAACATAGGGATGAGTAGTGTGTAAATGCATATTAAGAAAAGACCTGAGTCAGCCCGCAGTGCACTACTTGCCCGGCCCCTTGGCCCGGGTTCCCGAACTGCCTGATCTGTGGGAACCCCCGCCCAGGCGTCCCCTATTGGCCTCGTGGGGGACTGGGACTTCAGAACGAGTGAAAGGGGGCAAAAAGGAGGGGCAGCATAAGCCTCCGCCCGCCGGCTACAGACCTGGTAATTGGCCTAGGCCCAGTCTGCTCACGTTCCTAGTGATAGGAGAGTCTGCAACTAAGATCTCCTGCAGCCCTCCTGGCTGACCTTCCTGACCCCCTCGTGGCCTACGTTCCTCTAGCCTTCCTGACTCTGCTTCCTGACTCTAGCTTCCTGATCCCCTGCCCGCCCTCTTGTGCTGATCCTTCTCCCTAATCCTGTTCAGCATCCGCTTGGTTTTTGTCTGTTGGAGCCTTTTGGCTGTCCTTCCTCCCCCTCCACAGTGCCTGCTGATAATGTGCCCTGAGAAAGAAGTGAATTCCTCTGGCAACTGAAATCAAATGGCGCCTGAGACGTCGTGTGATGGCCGCCCCCTTTCTTTTAAACTAACTGCTGGTGACGTCCAGCGCGGACTTCACAATCCCAATCCCCGAATCTCAGGCGAGGCCGGCGCGGCCAATGAGGAAAGACGTACCCGGCCGCGCGTGAAGAACCCCGCGTGTCAAACCACCTGGCACCACTTCCCAATCCATCCTAAACTCTGCTGCCCCTGGCTCAATATTCCTTTATCTTCTTCGCTTCTCTACTGCCATCCTCCTCATTCTGGTCAAGTTACCAATCCACTGGTTGCCCCCAATCACACGGCAAAGGATCTAGTTTCATCATTTCGAGCTCTGAACTTCAACCTCCTCGGTTTTTTGTCCCTGTCACTCACCGTCCCTTAATAAAACCGTTCCTAACCGTAACTTAACACCACACCTCTCATTCCAGTACCATATAACCTGGCCTAGACATTACCCCTCTTACTACTCTAATAGTGATCCCCACCCCCTTTCACACCCCACATTGGCCATCTATTTACAAGCCTACTGACTTTCTGTGCAAGACCTTATGTCTCCATCTCACCACCCATATCCTGTAGACTGTAAGCTCGTTGGGCCGGGTCCCTCTCTCCTATTTTTGTATTACGGTATTGCTGTAAGAACTCAAATCCTATTTATGTAGTACATGTGTATGTAATATGTATGACTACTTTGTTAACCAATGTACCTACCCTGTATGTGGATGTGATGACTATGTAATTGTACACGCGCCACGGAAGATGCTGGGCGCTATATAATCCATAATAAACAACCTAATGGTAAACCTTTTGTACAATATGTGATGCTACTAGCTGTGGCAAACATTCACCTAGGAGCCCAAGTGGAAAACTAAACCCCGTTGTATATAGGCCATGATTAACATACTCAAGGGATGAGTATGGAAACGTGCGAAACACGCCGTCCACATCTGCAAGATACAGTTTCATGCATTGTTTTCGAAAAAAATATGGGTCCATGTAACAGAGTACTACTAGACACAGATCATTAGTTTTTGTACATTTATTTAGGTTCCAACACAAAACCTTAATAAATACATCAAAAAAAAAAACACAAACAAAAACAAAAAACCCCCCATCCCCGCATGTAAATGTGCCCAGAGTAAGGATCTAAATAACGATTCATATAGCTTGGCTTTTAAATTTACGACCACGGGGGTACAGTACAGGACGGCATTGTAAATTCCGGTCCACGTATCCGTAATTAATAAAATTGGGCTCATCTGTTTGGACTGGTCAGAGCCCTACCATTTCACCATACACTTGTTATGTCAGAGGAACCTCCAGTGCTGGTACAATAGCAAGTTTGCCCCCTACTGTGACCTGGTCGGGGCAAGGGGTGGGAGCTACAGTTGGGAGGGGGCGTAACTGGGTGTGGCTGGTTTAGGGACGGTCTCTCTGGAATTGGATTTCAATGCAGGAACTCCTGTATTTTTGTTTTGTCCCCCTGCAGTCCTGGGGGCTATCCCGTCCAAGAGTGGGACAGCGCCTGGCAAACCCGCCCTGGCTGGTAACCTCTGCTCAAAAGAGGTAACTGAGTTGAGCAAGTCCGCTCCTTCCAAAAACCAAGGGTCCTGTAGTGAAAGTTAACATCTGACATAATGTACACAACAACTGTGGGGGATAACAATGAGCATAAACAAGTTTTATTGTATTTCAAACGTTAATATGGGCTGCAAATTTTTGGTGTGCAATGTTTGAATGCGTGTTTATTTTGGAGTATCCTCCAAACGATATGCCCCTATTGGCCTCTCAGATTTCCGACCCGTTGGTCCTCATACATTCTCAATATGTTGGAAGTGGTCCGAGGGGCCACCCGTTAGTCTCTATTCGCTCTTTAACCCAGCGTTCTCTTACAGGATTTCCAGATGTTGATTGTCCGACCCGTTGTCTCTCTAATTCCTCTCTTACAACACTCATTCTCTTACAAGGATGGTTCTCTGATGCGATTACCTGACCCATTGTCTCTAATTCTCTCTCTCACTACGGGCGGGTCCTCATAACTAAGAAGGATTTTACAGACATGAAACATGTGGAGGGAACAATTATTTACAAGACACAAGCTGGTGTCAATACATCACATTGCTTTCTATAACCCACAGAGGTCACTTTAATGGGAAACTATTGTCAATACACACAATCTGCGTTTACCTTCCTGTCCTTTATATATATTGATTCCTTCCTGATGGTCTCATAGTCCTGGTGATAGGAATAATGGGTGCTGTAGGAGCTGCTTGGCGGTGGTTTGGTCTGGTTTGCAGCAATTAACAAAAACCTCTAAATTCTGCCCTGGAGAGTTATGTAAAGCAGAATGGGATTTATTATGATGTCAGACGCTACTGACACGATCAGCCAATCAAAATGTCCCCACGGAGTGTACAGACTGGGGAAAGAATCGGCAAAAGGGAATGATGGAGAGTCACTTACTTTATTCTTGACTGTACTGTGTCCTGTTTTATTGGTTTAACCTTCCTCCTAAAGAGAAAAATCCATATGACATGTTATTATATCCGACGTACTTGGCAGTTCCAGGGTCTGTATATTGTATGTCTAGGATTTGTGTTACTCCCTTTATAACTATTTCCTTAACTGTACATGGTTTAATAGTTTATGTCAGACTGTACATGGGGATAATAACCAGACTGGGATCCAGGTACTAAGGGTGCCGGTTGTTTGCCACCTGGCACTGTACCACGATTAGATGTTATAACCAGCTGTTCCATGGTACAGTTCCTGGACAAGGGGCAGTGATGTGCCTGGTATAGTGGAGGGTATGGGAGTCAGGGCCCTGTAGGTACGTTATTTCACTGTGGCTTTAACTTACCGGAACTGTATCTTTAGTCATTTATGGGCAAGTAACCCGATTGTGGATATCCTTCTGAAAAAAGTGGAACCAATGAATGATTAGTATTAGGGGAAGGTTGATGTGTCTGATTATTTATTGGTTTCAGTTGTATAGACAATGTATAGTATTTAAATACATATTTCCATTCAGAACAGGTATCCGGCCTATACTATCCCATACATTCCCTATGTAACGTGTCCCAGAGGAAATGACTGGTGCATTGTGGGAATAGTGAGTGGCGATTAAAGGCCTATGAAAGGAATCACAAGTCATGTGACGCCCATACAGAGCCATTTCTAGCCATCTTAGTGCCCTAGAACGCCTTTCAGTGCCATCAGTGCCAGCACTTTCTCAGAATTTGCTATTAACCCTTTCAGGGCCACCAAAGCAGAATGGGATTTATTATGATGTCAGACGCTACTGACACGATCAGCCAATCAAAATGTCCCCACGGAGTGTACAGACTGGGGGAAAGATACGGCAAAAGGGAATCGTAATGGAAGAGTCACTTACGTTATTCTTGACTGTACTGTGTCCTGTTTTATTGGTTTAACCTTCCTTCCTAAAAGAGAAAAATCCATATGACATGTTATTATACCGACTATTGCAGTTCCAGGGTCTGTATATTGTATGTCTAGGATTTGTGTTACTCCCTTTATAACTATTTCCATAAATGTACATGGTTATTAGTTTATGTCAGACTGCATGGGGGATAATAACCAGACTGGGATCCAGGTATAAGGGTGCCGGGTGTTTTGCCACCTGGCACTGTTACCACGATAGATGTTATAACCAGCGTTCCATGGTACAGTTCCTGGTACAAGGGGCAGTGATGTGCCTGGTATAGTGGAGGGTTATGGGAGTCAGGGCCCTGTAGGTACGTTACTATTTCACTGGCTTTAACTTACCGGAACTGTAGTCTGTAGTCATTTTATGGGCAAGTAACCCGATGCTGTGGATATCCTTCTGAAAAAAGTGGAACCAATGAATGATTAGTATTAGGGGAAGGTTGATGTGTCTGATTATTTATTGGGTTTCAGTTGTATAGACAAATGTACAGTATTTAAATAGATATTTCCATTCAGAACAGGTATCCGGCCTATACTATCCCATACATTCCCTATGTAACGTGTCCCAGAGGAAATGACTGGTGCATTGTGGGAATAGTGAGTGGCGATTAAGAGGCCTATGAAAGGAATCACAAGTCATGTGACGCCCATACAGAGCCATTTCTAGCCATCTTAGTGCCCTAGACGCCTTTCAGTGCCAGCACTTTCTCAGAATATTGCTATTAACCCTTTCAGGGCCATCACGTTCTCAGAATATTGCTATTAACCCTTTCAGTGCCAGCACTTTCCCAGAATATTGCTATTAACCCTTCCATCTGCCAGCATTGACATGATATACAGTATGTAACTACTTTCCATGTCTCCTCCATTGAATTGTTCACTCCTCACCGACTCACCGGTCAGCACTTTGTTGAGTTAAGCTGGGTACACAGATCATTCAAAGATCAGGCTACACACAGTCCCGAGTGTTCTTATTACATCATATACACATCATATACACAGTATAGGGAGAACGCTCGGGACTGTGTTTCACTCGACCGTGGACGACTCCCCTATAGGGAAACTACCGTGGGCGATGGAAATTTTTGGTCTTTTCCAAACAAGCGCTCAGCCAACCCAAACATTCGGCAGGCCATGCACTCAGAGAAAGCAACCACACACAGTGCCCATAAAGCCCTGATACCGTCTGATGCGACAGTATCGGGAATTTATAGCTAATGTGTGTACCCAGCTTTAGTTCTAATTGGAGAGTTGGGTGGAAGGAAGAAAGAGGCAGGCATAGGAATCTCATGGCTGCTAGTCACAGGGCCACTGTTATAAAGTCTGCAGCAGCTTTTACTTGCCCTTTAGAACTGTTCTCCTCAGTACTATTAGCTGAGCTCATCCTCCCCCCTCCTTCCTTCACCTTCAGTTCATTGGGAACATTGAATCCAAGTAGATGGAGCTGAGTGGCCTATGCCTAAAAATGGCCCTGCCCCATTTGTATCAAATGCTACGTATTACCACCCCGCGTATAGCAGGTAAAACCTACCTTATAGTCCAACTTCTTTCCTCACCGACCATCAGTGTGCTTATTCCGAAGTCGTACTGAAATGACACATTGTACAAATGATCAACAAATGGCCTGGGACATTGAATAAATAAACTGTCTATTTTACCCTCACTTACTTATTTAACGTTCGCCTCCTCGTGAACATGATATTATACCCATGTAGGTCCTTATGGGCAATTCCTTTATCATGTAGATGGACCAGACCCTGCAGAGATTCATTAGGGAATAGAATGTCAGTGACAGAAACTCCCAGTGTAATGGGACATATTTATAATTGGTAAAGTCTGTTACCGCAGCTTCAAAATGGCCGCCAACGATGTGACTGTAAAGTGTCTCTCTAAATGTGTTTGTGGAAGGGTTGTGAAGGGTTAAATAAGTCTTACCTGTAAGATCTCCTGGAACAGGTAGGCATTCCAGGAATATGGTAAAGGCCCCTTCTTAGCTCTGTGTGTATTAATGAGATTTTGCAGGGTTTCACCATTACAATATTCCATGGAGATCTGGAATAGAAAGAGTTGAAGGGAGAATAAGAACATGGAATATCTTGAGCTATGGCTAATTGTATTGTCCCTGTGATAAAGCGCGGTGTTATAACATGGCGTTATAGAAACAATATCTTACCCAGATCTCGTCGGCTTCTCCTGGATGGGGTGCTCTTTTATAATAAGCCCCATGGAATTGGATGATATTTCTATGGCCTGAAAGGTATTCCATTAACTTTAACTCCGTGGGCACGAACATTTTACCCTAATACAGAAAAAGACAAAGTTTATACAAAGTGTCCGAAATACCCTTTACCAATGAATGTTTTAATGTCAAAAGATAAAGATACATTACCAGTGTTGTTAATTTAATTACTTTAATGGCCACTTCGCCTTTCTCCACGTCGTGTCCCTGTAATGCAGATAAAGATATTTGGAGGGTTGGAGTTAATTTAAAGAAAAACTATGGTATAAAATACACCGTGTTCTATTCATGTCTTTTATTCTCCTCTTCAACTCTTTCTATTCCAATTTCCATGGAATATTGTAGAGGTGGAACCTTGCTAAATCTTATTTAACACACAGTACTAAGGACGGCCTTTTCCCATTCCTGGATTCCTACCTGTGCCGGGAGATCTTACAGGTAAGACTTATTTAACCCTTCACAACCTTCCACAAACACATTTAGAGACACACTTTACAGTCACATCGTTGGCGGCCATTTTGAAGCTGCGGTAACAGACTTTACCATTATAAATATGTCCCATTACACTGGAGTTTCTGTCACTGACATCTATTCCCTATGAATCTCTGCAGGGTCTGGTCCATCTACATGATAAAGGAATTGCCCATAAGGACCTACATGGGTATAATATCATGTTCACGGGGAGGCGAACGTTAAAAATATAAGTGAGGGTAAATAAGACAGTTTTTATTTATTCAATGTCCCAGGCCATTTGTTGATCATTTGTACAATGTGTCATTTCAGTCGACTTCGGAATAAGCACACTGATGGTCGGTGAGGAAAGAAGCTTGGACTATAAGGTAGGTTTTACCTGCTATACAGCGGGGTAATTACGTAGCATTTGATACAAATGGGGCAGGGCCATTTTTAGGCATAGGCCACTCAGCTCCATCTACTTGATTCAATGTTCCCAATGAACTGAAGGTGAAGGAAGAGGGGGGAGGATGAGCTCAGCTAATAGTACTGAGGAGAACAGTTCTAAAGGGCAAGTAAAACTGCTGCAGACTTTATAACAGTGGCCCTGTGACTAGCAGCCATGAGATCCTATGCCCCTCTTTCTCTTCTTCCTTCCACCCAACTCTCCAATTAGAACTAAAGCTGGGTACACACATTAGCTATAAATTCCCGATACTGTCGCATCAGACGGTATCAGGCTTTATGGGCACTGTGTTGGTTGCTTTCTCTGAGTGCATGGCCTGCCGAATGTTTGGGTTGGTGAGCGCTTGTTTTGGAAAGACCAAAAATTTCCATCGCCCACGGTAGTTTCCTATAGGGGAGTCGTCCACGGTCGAGTGAAACACAGTCCCGAGCGTTCTCCCTATACGTGTGTATATGATGTGTATATGATGTAATAAGAACACTCGGACTGTGTGTAGCCTGATCTTTGAATGATCTGTGTACCCAGCTTAACTCACAAAGTGCTGACCGTGAGTCGGTGAGGGAGTGAACAATTCAATGGAGGAACATGGAAGTAGTTACATACTGTATATCATGTCAATGCTGGCAGATGGAGGGTTAATAGCAATATTCTGGAAAGTGCTGGCACTGAAAGGGTTAATAGCAATATTCTGAGAACGTGATGGCCCTGAAAGGGTTAATAGCAATATTCTGAGAAGTGCTGGCACTGAAAGGCGTCTAGGGCACTAAGATGGCTAGAAATGGCTCTGTATGGGCGTCACATGACTTGTGATTCCTTTCATAGGCCTCTAATCCACTCACTATTCCCACAATGCACCAGTCATTTCCTCTGGGACACGTACATAGGGAAGTGTGGGATAGTATAGGCCGATACCTGTTCTGAATGGAAATATGTATTTAAATACTATACATTTGTCTATACAACTGAAACCCAATAATAATCAGACACATCAACCTTCCCCTAATACTAATCATTCATTGGTTCACTTTTTCAGAAGATATCCACAGCATCGGGTTACTTGCCCATAAAATGACTACAGACTACAGTTCCGGTAATAAAGCCAGTGAAATAGTAACGTACCTACAGGGCCCTGACTCCCATAACCCTCCACTATACCAGGCCATCACTGCCCCTTGTACCAGGAACTGTACCATGGAACAGCTGGTTATAACATCTAATCGGTGGTACAGTGCCAGGTGGCAAACAACACGGCACCCTTAGTACCTGGATCCCAGTCTGGTTATTATCCCCCATGTACAGTCTGACATAAACTAATTAACCATGTACAGTTAATGGAAATATTATAAGGGAGTAACACAAATCCTAGACATACAATAACAGACCCTGGAACTGCCAAGTACGTCGGATATATAAATGTCATATGGATTTTTCTCTTTAGGAAGGAAGGTTAAACCAATAAAACAGGACACAGTACAGTCAAGAATACGTAAGTGACTCTTCCATTACGATTCCCTTTTGCCGTATCTTTCCCCAGTCTGTACACTCCGTGGGGACATTTTGATTGGCTGATCG
This sequence comes from Hymenochirus boettgeri, assembly GCA_019447015.1. Classification (NCBI taxonomy): domain Eukaryota; kingdom Metazoa; phylum Chordata; class Amphibia; order Anura; family Pipidae; genus Hymenochirus; species Hymenochirus boettgeri. The sequence goes on from JAACNH010000135.1 coordinate 53,163, forward strand.
TGTCAGTAGCGTCTGACATCATAATAAACCCATTCTGCTTTACATTTAACTCTCCAGGGCAGAGAATTTAGAGGATTTTGTTAATTGCTGCACAAGACCAAACCACCGCCAGCAGCTCCTACAGCACCCATTCATTACCTATCACCAGACTATGGACCATCAGGAAGGAGATCCAATCATATATAAAGGACAGGAAGGTAAGCAGATTGTGTTGTATTGACAATAGTTTCCCATTAAGTGACCTCTGTGGGTTATAGAAAGCAATGTGATGTATTGACACCAGCTGTGTCTTTAAATAATGTTCCCTCCAATGTTCATGTCTGTAATATCCTTCTTAGTTAGGAGACCGCGTGTGAGAGAGAGAATTAGAGACAATGGGTCAGGTAACGCATCAGAACATCTTAAGAGACTGCGTGTAAGAAGAATTAGAGAGACAACGGGTCGGACATCACATCTGAGACATCCTGTAAGAGACCGGTGTAAGAGGAATTAGAGACAACGGGTGCGGACATCACATCTGGAATTAGAGACAACGGGTCGGACATCTGAGAGCCACTAGGGGCCTATCGTTTGGAGGATACTCCAATAACAACGCATTAACATTGCACCAAACTGCAGCCACTTTTAAAGTTGAATAAAATAAACTTGTTCTGCTCCTGTTCCCCTCCACAGTTTTGTACCTTCCTGTCAGCTTGTTAACTCACACAGACCTGGTTTTGAGAGGATTGCTCAGCTCCATACCTTTTTGTAGGCAGGAGTTACCAGCCAGGGTTGCCAGCGTCACTATTTGGACGGGATCGCCCCCAGACTGCAGGGACAAAATACAGAGTCCTGCTGAAATCCCTTCCAGAGACCGTCCCTAACAGCCACACCCAGTTACGCCCACTCCCCAACTGTAGCCCCACCCTTGCCCCGACCAGGTCACAGTGGGGAAACTTGTATGTACCAGTCACTGGAGGTCTGACCTAACAGTGTATGGTGAACTGGAGGGCTGACCATCACAATGAGCCAATTTTAACTACTGATAGTGACCGGTAATTTACAATGCCGTCCGTACTGTACCGTGGTCGTAATTTAACAGCCAAGCTATAGAATCGTTATTTAGATCCTTACTCTGGGCACATTACATGGGAGGGGTTTGTATGTATTTTATGTTTTGTGTTGGAACCTAAATAAATGTACAAAACTAATGATGTGTCTATAGTCCATCTGTACATGGACCATATTTTTTCGAACACATGAACGTGTATCTTGCAGTATGTGGAAGGCTTGTTCGCACTTCATTATCATATTGATTCTGTTAATCACTGCCTATATACAAAGGGTTAGTTTTTCCCACTGGGCTCCTATGTGAATGTTTGCAGCTAGCATCACATATTGTACAAACAGGTACCATTATTATTGTTATTATGGATTTATATACGCCAGCATCTTCCGTGGCGCTGTACAATTACATAGTCATATACATCACATACAGGGTAGTACATGTTATACAAAGTCATACATATTACATACACAGGTAATACATAATAGGATAGTTTCTTACAGCAAATACCGTAATACAATAGGAGAGAGGACCCGGCCAAAGAGCTTACAGTCTACAGGATATGGGGGTGAGACTAAGGTTGCAGAAATCAGTAGGCTGTAATAATTGGCAGTGGGTGTGAAAGGCGGGTTGGATCATATTAGATAGTAAGAGGTAATGTCTAGGCCAGGTTATATGGTACCTGGAGAGGTGGGTGTTAAGTTACGTTAGAAGGTTAGGGACGGTGAGTGACAGACAAACGGAGGAGGTGAGTTCCAGAGCGAAACTAGATCTTTTGCGTGATTGGGAACCGTGGTGGATTGACTGACAGAGAGGAGAGGCATTAGAGAAGCGAGAAGAGAAATGAATGAGCCAGGCAGCAGAGTTTGAGATGGATTGAAGTGGTGCCAGGTGGTTGCACGCGGGTTCTCGCGCGCCGGTACGTCTTTCCTCATTGGCCGGCCGGGCCTCGCGAATTCGGGTATGTGACGTCACGAGTGACGTCACCAGAGTAGTTAAAAGGGGGCGGCCACGAGTCTCAGGCGCCATTTTGATTCATTGCCAGAGGATTCACTTCTTCTCAGGGCAATCAATCAGCAGGCACTGTGGAGAAGCCATAAAGGCTCAACAGGACAACCAAGCGATGCTGAACAGGATTAGGGAGAGGATCAGCACAGAGGGGGCAGGATCAGGAAGCTAGAGTCAGGAAGCAGTCAGGAAGCTAGAGGAACGTAGGCCACGCAGGGTCAGGAGTCAGCCTAGGAGGGCTGCAGGAGATTCTTAGTGCAGACTCTCCTATCACAGGACCGTGAGTACTGGGCCTGAGGCCCAATACCAGGTCTGTTAGCGCGGGCGCTGGCAGGCTTATGCGCCCCTCCTTTGCCCCCTCACGTCTGAGTCCCAGTCCCCCACGAGCCAATAGGGGACGCCGGGTTTCACAGATCACGCATCGGGCACGGCAAGGGGCCGGGCGTGACTGAGGGCCTGCTCAGGTCTTTTAATAGGATACATCCATCCCAGTTAGTTCGGGTGGATGTCCATCGTCCTCATCGGAGGCTTTGGAGGTAGGGCCTGTGGTTCCCGACTCCCGTCTCACATCATGTAGAGGAAGAACCAGGGGTAGAGGAGGCCCTGCCCCATGGTTACCAAGGTCCCGCCGCCCAGCTGTTGCAGCAGCAACGGCGGGGGACATAGCTAGCGACCCTCAACCAGCGCCGCAGGCAAGTGAGTCTGGGAGGGTGAACTGGAATTCGTGGATGCTAGGTCCACGGTTCGGGGGATTACCCCGGCGCCTACCAGAGTCAGGGAGCTAGAGGAACGTAGGCCACGCAGGGTCAGGAGTCAGCCTAGGAGGGCCAGGAGCAGCCGCAGACACGGCAGAGAGAAGGAGTAGATACTCATCCTCTAGCGAGAGTACCGATGACTCCCGCAGGCATGGGCGCAGGGGCGCCATAGGAGCGCTCGCCATAGGCGTCGCTCACATTCCAGGGGCCACTGTGAACGCCGACGCTCCCACTCCAGGGGCAGGAGATTGAGGGCTTCACATCATCCACGTCCGACAGAAGCAGGGTGTCCTCGGCGGCAACCTCCGGAAGGGACCGCACCCAGGGGGCAGAGCACTCCTCAGAAGGTCAGCAGCTGCAGCCTTTGCCAGCGGAAACACCGGCCCTGCTGAAGTCTCCACGGTACCAAGTCCTTTGGGCTGTGAGTACTCATGTGCTGGGCATGGGGTATGCTAGTGGGAGTGATAATGGTGAATTGGTCCAGGTTTTACGGGCATTGATGGGTAAACTAGACACAATGCCTTCTGGCTCATCAGTGAGTCCAGTCCCAGGGGGAGCGACACCACTCCCGCCTGCCCCTGAAGTTTCGTCAGTGGAAGCACAGAAGGAGTCGTATTTTGGTGTGGGGTGAGCCCACTGGTTGTACACCTGTCAGGGGAGGAAAAAAGAAAATCTGGAGAAATGATTATGTTGACATTTGGTCCCTGATTTCTACCGACATGGTAACAGTAAAAAAAATAATTAAAACAGAAAAAGGGGAAAAGAACCAAAAGTGGCCAAGTCTTTTGGGAATTGGTTACAGGCTTTCTGTGTATTAGCGGGGGTCATAGGACAGAAAGCTCCTCACAAATGCTCCGAGCTTTTTTGTTACTTAGATATGATCTTTGGGGCATACAAGATACATGAGGGTCCGCCTGGTGTCAATATGACGAGGACTTTAGGCGGCGTCTGGCGGTTAGGCCAGATTTGGGGTGGGAATGTAAAGGCCATGGATTCTTGGCTGAAATCATGTGTCGCAAAGGTCACCTATGGGCTCTGCTGCAGCACAGCATCAGCAATAATCCATTTCACCCCCAGGGTTTAAGAAATCAGGCCCTCTTTGGCTATTTAACGAAGGGAACTGTATTTGGGGCAGCTTGCAGGTTTAAGCATTTTAAGGGGAGGACACTCCGCCGCAAAATGTCTTCGGAAGTCTCGCCATCAGGTAAGCGCAGGTGCCAGGTTAGACCGGCGAACGCCGTGATCGTGGAGGCAATGGAACCTTGGCTCGAAGTTTACCAAGAGAGAGCGGCAGCAGGCCTCATCAGGGGTTTAAATTTGGTTTTCAAAATTCCTTTTCAGTTTTCGCAGTCCTCCCGGTTCGCTCTCGCTCCTAATCATTTAAGGAAACGCCTCAAGTGGCCGAGGACAAAGTTTTAGCAGAGGTTCAGCTAGGGCGAATGTCAGGTCCGTTTTCCGAGCTGCCTTTTCCCAACTTGAGAGTTTCACCTTTAGGGCTAGTGCCCAAAAGGAAGGAGGGAAGTTTCGCCTCATTCACCATCTCTCTTACCCGAAGGGCAGCTCGGTAAATGATGGTATCATAAGAGGAGGCATCGGTTCTATATGTATCCTTTGACAGGGCTATACATCTTGTTAGGAGGGCCGGGTGGGGGCCCTTGTTGGCAAATACAGACATTGAGTCGGCATTCCGACTTTTTGCCATTCACCGAATGTTTTCATCTTCTGGGGTGTGGTGTGACGGAATGTATTACTACGACCAATGTTTGCCCATAGGATGCGCTATATCTTGCTCCCTGTTCGAAATATTCAGTTCATTTTAGAATGGGCTGTAGCTATGAAACCAACTCCTTAACATCATACACTATTTAGATGATTTCTTGTTTGACGGCCCGGGAGATTCTGTTCAGTGTGTGTTTTTTACTTCGTTCTTTCAGTTTTTTGATGAAAAAGTTTGGGGTTCCCCGGTCATGAGAAGACGGTAGGCCCTTCCACAATGTTTATCCTTCCTGGGAATAGAAATTGATACGGTTAAGATGGAGTGCGGTTACCAGCTGGAAGGAAGGATATGTTGACGCAATTTCGTGTTCCTCCAGGTCAAGAAGTAACGTTGAGGCAGTTATAATCTCTATTAGGCTCACTGAATTTTGCATGTAGAATATGCCGATGGGGAGTTTTTTTACAGGAGGTTGTCATTAGCTTCTCGGGGCGTTCCGTCCCCGCATCATCACATTCGATCACAGGGTGTTGAGGGATGACCTGGGGGTATGGCATACCTTCCTGAGTAATTATATGGCGGTCTTGTTTTCAAGAGGAGGAGCTATCTAGCCAAGAACTGCAGCTCTATAGACGGACGCGCTGTTCCGTAGGTTTGTTGCTATCTTGGGAAAGGAGTGGTGTGCAGCCACGTGGCCTGAATCTTGGAAAGGAGGCCAATATGTAGGAACCTCCACTTTTTAGAGCTTTTTTCCCATAGTGTGGCGTAGAGTTTGGGGTGCTGAAAATATAGGATAAGAAAATTCGTTTTTGGACAGATAATGAAAGTGGTGGTCTTGTCCATTAATAATCTTACCAGTCCTCCCCTCCAGTGTTAGCATTACTTAGACACTTGGTTCTAAGGTGTCTGGAGTTTAACATAGCTTTCAGGGCTAGGCATGTACCAGGTGTTCTAATGTATGGCGAGATGCTTTATATCCGTTTCCAGTGGCAGAGTTTCCACAGGCTCAAGCCGGACGCTCAGCAGCAGGGGATTGTGCCCGGATTTTCTATGGGAGATAGTCGACAGCACCTGACGCAGTTGGTACAGTCAGCAGTCGCCCCTTCGACATGGGCGGCCCACGGTAAGGCCTGGTCCAATGTCTTTCATTTACAGCTGAGAAAGATGTTAACGTTTATTCTCATATTAGGCTGGAATCTCTACTGGACTACCTAGCACCTACTAGGTCATCAGGTTCGTCGGGCTTAGTAGCCCAACGAAGGTTAGATGGTTTATCCTTCTTTTTCAGGTTATAGGCTGGAAAGATGTGACCAGGAATTTGTAGTGAGGGCCCCTGATAAAAAGGTTGGAAAACAACTGGCGTGCACCCAGCTTCCCATTACCTTGTTTTCTGGTTTCTCTATGTCAGTTTCTCCTCTTATTTGTAATTCCCCTCAGGAGACCAGTCTATTTGAAGCTAGTTTTGCGCTTGCTTTCTGTGCTATGAGGGTGGGGAGCTATTGTCACCCAGCTCAAAGAAGAAGGGGGTTTAATGTAAAGACTTATTTATCTCCTCAACGGTAATCAGGGTGAACATAAAAGATCTAAGACAGATTTATTTGGGAGGTAGGGTTTTCGATCTTCCCATCTCAGGTCCTTGGTGCCCAGTCCAGGCAATCTGTAAGTTTGCTTCGGCTAATCATCTGCCCCTGCCTTCCTTTCACATCAAGACGGTTCCCCATTAACTAGATTTCAATTCGAGGCGGTGGTTGAGGAAATCTATCGGGATGTTGGGCCTATCCCCTAAGAATTTGGGACTCATTCATTTCGAATCGGGGCCGCTACGGAAGCCATATTCACTGGGGTTTTCGGAGGAGCGGGTTCGCAGGTTGGGGCGCTGGAGGTCTAGTTGTGTAGCGCGTTATATTCGCCCTGATTTAGCTGTTAATTGAGTTTTTCTTTTACAGGTGTTCAGCAGAATTCGGTCAGGCTTTGTCGGCATTCTTATCTCTACTGGGCGGCAAAAAGGGCGGAAATTCGGCCAGGAGGACGCAATTTAGGATTTCAATCGGCGACATTGTATTGGAAGGGGATAAGGGGTCTAGCTTGTGGCAAGTGGATGCTTGAAGTAGTGCTGAATAGCAGAGCCGATCCTGGACCTACAGTCCTGGCATCCATGCATCCGGGAATGACCTTTGCCGGAATCGCCTCTCGGATCTACTTTTTGTATGAAAACGGATTTGATGAGATTTCGTTCACTATTCCGAGAGATGATCATAGTCTGGTCGGAGGTCATCCCTAGGGTTCAATGGCAAGGGGCCAGAGATCAGGGGCGGCATAGAAAAGCCAGGAGGGGTTCTAAATACCAGAATCTCTAGGTTCGTTAGGTCTCAAGGCGGGGTAGTTTGTTAGACATCGTCAGTTAGAAGGCGATAATGAACGCTTATGAGGCAGACGGGGCCCACCTAAATGAGATTGGTTTGGATATATTCTTATCAGGGCTCCAAGATGGGATTGAACAGGCGCTATATATGTTGGGTGGCGGTCGGAGTTCAGTGTAGGATTACACTGTCTCCTTAGTGGCGGATACATCCTTGCGAACGGTATGGTTTCACAAGCCTTTACATGCCCTCTGGGGATCCAGAGGCCTGGCATTTATCATTGGCTACGGCTGGGAATTTATTGGAGCGAACGCAAGGATGTAAATATTAAGATCGGGCCTATTGTGGTAACACATGTTAATGTGTTAAAAATAAGCTGTGGCCGTTTATTTACACCCAACTGCTGGTTGTCTCCTGTTCATTCCTCTAAGTTAAGATCTAAAAAGCTGGTAAAGGTAAAAAATGGAAAGCAGCCTAGTTCATCCCAGACTAGGTCTGTTGTGGTATTAGCCGGGATATGATTTAGGGCATGGACTAGGATTTTGTAGCTTCGTTCGAGAGGAAGGGTTGAATTCGGGTTTGAGTTGGAGCCGACAGAAAAGAGAATTGACATGGGGTTTGAAGGAAAGATCAAAATCTAGATTATTCCCAGGCAGCGGACATGAGGAGATGGGGATATCGGTGTTAGTTATTAATTAGGTGAGACTAGGGAGGGGAACAGATCAGGAGGGTGGGAAAAGGACAAGTGCAGTCTTGTCCATGTTGAGTTGTGAGGAAGTGGGAGGACATGAAGGCAGAGATGGCATTAAGGCAGTCGGGGACGTGGGATTGTCAGTGTAGGGAGATCTGGGGCAGAGGTGTAAATTTGGGTATCATCCGCATACGGTGTTACTGGAATCCAAATGAACTAATGAGCTGTCCAAGGCCTTACGGGACCCCACAAGGAGGAGACGAGGGGTGAAGCTAATCCAGAGTGGAAAACACTAAAGGTCCTACCAGAGAGATAGGAGGATAGCCAAGAAAGTGCAGTGTCCTGGATACCCAGGAGGCCAGGATCTGAGAAGTAAAGGGTGAATCGCAGTATCCAAAGAACACAGAGGACAGATCAATAAGAATGAGCAAATAGTAGTGACCTAATAAATCTTCTATTCTCTGGCTGAACACCTAATTAGTGAGGTCATATAAATTTCATAATAGTTGAATAATTGAAACCTCTGTGACCTCCAATACCAATTGGAGGGTTGTTTTGTGGAAGGTTTTTCTCCCACCTTCAGGGGGTAATAACACATTCTATGTTCACCCAATGCAGTTCTAAGTGCTGCCACTAGGGTATTATAATCATTACACAGTGGGACGGGGAAAGACTCTTCACGGGTAATCTTACAAGGTTTGTTTTTAGACAGGGCTGGATTTGCATCTTAGGAGCCTATAAGCATGAAAGCTAACCCCACCCTCAACACAGACCTGGCCCCCAATTTACCCCATTTTTCTTTTGCAGGTAAAATTTATATATAAAAGTGCAATGTATGGGTGTGTATGTGTATGTGTGGTTTGTATGTTCCAGAAAACTTCCATACGGCTGGGACAATTTTCATGAGAGTGGTATACTTATGTATAAGGACCTGGGGAAAAGCTAGGCTACTTTACAACTTTTAAAATGCCTCCGTACCCCCTGTTCCCGACATATTTTAAGTTAATAACCTTTTGTGCTGCCATCGTGGTTGGTGAAACAGTGAATCAAGTTATTGCCAGCTTTCAAATGTCACAGATTATTCAGGGCAGTACAGTGCTTTACTTTATTTTGTTCCGTTGTTGCTGGTGATGGAGGATAGAGCTGTCAATCATGATTAGCACAGACCATGTGATATAACAATGTTATGTAACCACCCAGTCCAAGATTGAGAGGTAAACTGACCAATCCAAGAATAAGCCTCTTGTCCTGGGGGTGTGGACGGCAGCTATTCATGGGAGATCACAGTCAGCTAAGGTAATGTGTAGTTTCCCATTGCAGGTCTGATCGCCCTGAAATGGATTTGTGCACCAAGTATAATAATCCCATTTTACTAGTGTAAAGCCCAATAAGAGCTGTTAATGGGATGGAGCTGTGTCACATGCAATAGAACTGCACTGTAAGGGGCTCATTTACTTCACACCTTGTGTCTCTTTTCTCAAAAACCTGAAACCCCAGTATAAGGCCACGTACACACTCTATTAACTCACTTTTCTTTTCCATGTGTCATTTTGCAAACAAATTGGTGTTTTCTGGGGGCCTTTTTGTATCAATAATTCAATTTGTATCGACTGCAGTACAAATAATTAATGTCGATGTGTTAACCCATTTGTAAAGGGGAAGTTATCGAACTGCCTAAAGAGGAAGTTGATGCGTCGCGCTAAGGGGAAGTTGATACAATACGCGCTAAGGGAAGTTGAACAAACGCGCTAAAGGGAAGTTGATGCGTTAGCGCTAAAGAGGAAGTTATCGATACGCGCAAAGGGAAGTTGAGCGATATGCGTTAAAGGGGAAGTTGATGCGATACGCGCTAAAGGGAAAGTTGATGCGATACGCGCTAAAGAGTAAGTTGATGCGTTACACGCTAAAGGGAAAGTTGATGCGATACGCGCTAACGGGGAAGTTGATGCGATACGCGTAAAGGGGAAGTGATGCTATACGCGCTAAAGGGGAAGTTGATCTATCCACGATAAAGGGAAGTTGATGCGATTACGCGCTAAAGGGCAAGTTGATGTGAACACGCTAAAGGGAAGTTGATGTGATACGCGCTAAGGGAAGTTGATGCGATACACGATAAGGAGGGAAGTTGATGCGATACACTCTAAAGGGAAGTTATGCGATACACGCTAAAGGGGAAGTTGATGTGATACGCTCTAAAGGGGTTTATGGTTACACGCTAAAGGGTGAAAGTGATGTGATACGCGCTAAAGGGAAGTTGATGCGATATTGTGCTAAAGGGGAAGTTGATGTCATACGCGCTAAAGGGAAGTTGATGTGATACGCGCTAAAGGGGAATTATGCGATATGTGCTAGGGGAAGTTGATTGCATATGCGCTAAAGGTGAAGTTGTGCGATACACGCTAAAGGGGAAGTTGTGGTGATACGCGCTAAAGGGAAGTTGATGCGATAGTGCTAAAGGGAAGTTGATGTGATACGACGCTAAAGGGGAAGTTGATGCGATACACGCTAAAGGGAATTGATGTGTACGGCTAAAGGGAATTTGATGCGATACACGCTAAAGGGGAGTTGATGTGATCGCGCTAAAGGGGAAGTTGATGCGATACGCGCTAAGGGAAGTTGATGTGATACGCGCTAAAGGGGAAGTTGATGTAATACGCGCTAAAGGGGAAGTTATGTGATACGCGCCAAAGGGGAAGTTGATGTGATACCCTAAAGGGAAGTTGATGCGATACGCGCTAAGGGGAAGTTGATGTGATACGCGCTAAAGGGGAAGTTGATGTAATAAGCTCTAAGGGAAGTTGTGTATACGCCTAAAGGGGAAGTATGTGATACGCGCTAAAGGTGAAGCTGTGTGATACGCCTTAAAAGGGTAGTTGGTTTGATACTCACATTAATTTATTTGTTAGGGTAAATACCAATATTATTTGCCCTCAGATTTGGATATTTTGCAATATCCCATTATTACACACAATAGCCCCCAAATGTCATCAGGAATGTTAATCGGGGATGAATCTGCCCTAGAATCCTGCATTGTGTTGGCACCACCAAAGTTTCCAGATTTGCGGGTGAGGTTAGAAAGCTGCGGGTGTTGATTTTGGAAGCAGGTTCGGGCTGGATGTTAAAACCGGGCAACACCGGGTACTCTGGTAATCAGTAGTAAGGAAAAGACATTTGGGCCCCTCAGCTAGCTCCCGAGGTAGTTTTGCTCCTGTTTATGGTGTAACATATGAAAATCCTAATTCACGGGAAAAATTAAAACATCCCAGAGCTAAAAGGTGACACTGTCTGTCCGCTATAGGCCTTCATCCCTGCTCCCTTAACTAGGGAGCCATATGCAATTCCTCGTTGCTTCTCCCCCCTAAAAAAAAGGAAAGGGCGCAAACCGCAAAAAAAAAAAAAAAAAACAGCAGTGTGGCCTTAGCCCTAGTCTTCAACGGAGATGAAAATCCTTCAAAAACAAAGGAATCAGGTTTTTACAGAATTTAGATTTTCCGAAACTCATTTTTCTCCATATTTATTATTAGAATCAATGCATGCCAAATGGACCACTGAAATGGTCTAGTAATTGAAAATAATGTTTTTTTATATCCCCTACTGTTAAAATATTAAGGAATTTATAAAGTCAAGGTGGCCTATAGCAGTAACATCTCCTGCAGCCTGTATTATTTATATGATCAGAGATTGTATGTGTGAGCAAGAATACAATTTTCTGTGCGATACAAAATTAAATGTGTGCGCTTACATGCCCGCGCTTATGTTCCAGCAATTTTTGTGTGCGCACCACTTTAACCTGTGTAAAGGCACGTTACTCACCGTATGATTATAGTAATTTCAGTACATTGGCCCACCAAGGGCATAGAATTTCAGCCCAAACCTTAACTCGCCTTTAATATCTACATGACTAATCCAGCCCCAGCACAGCTGTTACAGGAAACTCGGACCCTGGAATTCCAGGAGTTTGTGTTATTTTGTTGGCTACCCCCTTATAAAACCTTTCTTTCTTCCACCAGGTCACAATGGGTTAATTCCTCCCGCCCAGTGACTGATTATTTAAACATCCCATCTATGGATTTGAACAGGAAAGTCTGGAATGAGTGCAGAGGGGTCGCGTTTAAACATTTGCAATGGAGTAAAATTGATCACATTGTTTGAAGGGGAAGGGGAAAGGGAATTTGCTGTTGGTAATGAAGGGGAAAGTATTTATGGCCTGAATTGAAATTACCCCCACCACATTCAGTTAAAGGACACGTAAGGACAGGAGTGAAATAGAGAAGATTGTTCATTTTCTTCTGCGTGTGCAACATTATTAAAATTCTAAGTTGCTTGGGGAAATTAGCTCCTTCGTGTGGCTGCATGCCGCTTGGACTGTACTGATTTCATACCCTCCACATTCTCCTTTAAAGAGACCACTCCGTAAAGGAATGCAATGCACAGAGCCGGGGCGAACATTAAGGTTCCGAGATTATCACCCCCCCTGTCGCTTGCGCCTTGTTGGTTCTACTAAGGGCTGGGCCACACTGGTACGTTTCTCATGCATTTGCGATCCGTTAGCGCGTGGAGTGATAAACTAATGGAGGGCATTGCAATTGGGTAGTCCCATCGCAAAAGCGACTCCAATAATGTAAACGGAAAACTTGGAAATCAGCTGCGGCTTTTCACATTATTATCACCTGTCTAGTGTGTATTAAAATGTGTGTGTTATTCACAAACGACAAACCATACTGAAAAAAATGACTAGCCTGCGTCTTGATCATGAATAGATACAAGGGATTCGATGTATGCCTTTAATCCAGTATTTGTCTTTCTCAGCCTCAGTATCCTCCCTCCCTGTCACAACCCCCTCCATCTGAACATGACTATCAGTGAGGGCAAGAATTGCTCAGTAATCCTTATGAGGCAGCAAAGGAGGGAGGGAATGGCCCACCATGCTATTCAACACAACCCACTATCATCATTCTAGTTGCAGAACAAAACTACCCACAGCGGAAAGAGTTTATAATAAATAAGGCACTTTTGAATGGCCGGTTTGAGGTTGAACTGTAAGGCTGATTCAGATTGACCCATGGTTGTTTCAGGCGATAAATAATTACAGCCACACATGTTGATTAATACTGAAATGGACGTTTGTCAGTCACAAGATTAAAAATGAGGGAAAAGATATGGATATGTAAAGAAAATAGCGGGGACAGATTAACAAAAAATGTGTGGTAATTGGGAAGAATTACCTTTCCAGTAATGGGCAATTCAGTATAGATTCCCCTTAATGTACACCCAAGCCTCCACCCACCACCCTAAGTATAAAATTTCCAAAATGTGCTGGGTCTCTGTGCCAACATCTATATAAGCAGGCCTGAACTTTAATCCCAATGATGGTGTTAGAGGGCGCTGTTGCCTGTGATGTTTAGGGGACTGTTGCTACTGGCAATAATCATTAATGATGGATCAGTTTCTGGTTATTACAGCTCCTATGGTCTCATCTGTTTTACTGTGGCTACTGGGGGATTTTGATTATTTTATGGGAGGAGGGATACCTATTAGAATATCCCAGTAATGGGGATTTATGGGAAAAATGTATTTTATTCATATAGATTGCAGGAGACTGGGGAATCCCAGAATGGATTATATAGGGTTAACTGGCAACACAACTCCCACAACCCCCCTTTGAGCAAATTGATGGAATGCTGGGAATTGTAGTGCTAGCAGTGGAGGTTTAGGGACATTGATGGTGGACTGTGAAGGGTGGAATGTGACATAAAAACTGCGGAACTACATCCCTGCTCTCTCTAGTTTTAACAACTACATTTCCCATTATCCCCCTTTAGGGCCATTTTGCAGGTTGGTAATTCCTAGGCTGCAGGAATTCCGTGAGATTTCAGAAAGTAAAAACCTGTAGGACTACAGCTCCCAGCATCCACTAGAGGACTGATCCCACACCTGAAGCAGTTTACAGTGGTTAATACAAAGAATTTGTATTAACTGAAGTGGACAGGATCCAGATGGGGGGGCACCCAAACAGATCAGCCACAAGCTGTGTGGGTGTGTGTCCTGAGGAGAAAGGGGATCTGAGAGAAGTAATGTAGAGACAATGGGAGGGGGATGGTGGGGAGGAGAGAAGGAGGAGGAAGGGCTGAGTCCTGCGCAGCCATAGAGGTGGATGGAAGCCAAGAACTGCACAGTTCACAGCCGAGGGATCTGGATTTCTGCTTGGATTTCTATACCTGGATCTATGGGACCTGCACCCACTGTAGACAGAAGAGGGGGCCCCCTGCCCTGTACCCACCTGGGCCACCCTGGACATGTGTGGATTAGTAAAAAGCTTATGATACAACAGACAAGAGCTCAGGGCTCTTCTCCCTCCTCTCCTTTCTTTTAAACAGCCCCAGTCCTCTCCCGCCACCTTCCAAGAAACTGTTCCTGGGATCTGTGCACATGGACTGATACCCGGTAAGCTCCACATTCCATTCATTGACAAGGTATCGTTGGGGGGGGATTGTCTGGGGTTGGGCTGGGGTAGGACTTGGCGGGGGAGAGGAATGGGGACATTGCAGGCAGAGATGGAGTAAGATCATAGGGGCCTAAGCAGGGCCATCATTTAGGGGGCCCTTTTTTGCTTATATATTGTATAGGACTGTAATGTTTGGTAATGTTCTGTAGCTGGGCCCCAGAAGTTTCCTGGGCCCTAGGCAGGTGCATGCTTGAGTTACCTTGTGGATAATCTGCTCTGATTGTATGGCAGGAAGTCAAAGCAGACTGCTGCCTAGCTTGTGGGATTGAAACATTGAACAATCAGCCCCTCACGCTTGGTTCTCAGTCTTGGGAAAGGGAGTGTCTCTCTCTACAAGGGATGTCTCTCTCTCAAGGGATGTCTCTATATGTCTCTCTCTAATAAGGGATGTCTCTTGGCACATTACACGTAGCCATAACAGGAATCCCTGGTTACAATTGTCAGTTCGGATCCTTAGCCCCACCATAGAGCCAGGCCCATTGCCCTTATTGTCAGGCCCCCCAGCCATGCATTAGGTTCTATGAATACGATCTGTATCTCCATGTCACAAGGGCGCTTTGGGGGGTGCAAATGACCCTGGTCCATGGTGAACAAATCTCATTGATTTCTTTATTTATGTTGCCAAAGGCCTTGAATTCATTGTCATTCCAGGATTTCTGGGGGGGGAAAATCCCGTTAGGCTCACAAAATCCATGGGCTTTCTGAATGGACAGGCTGGTAGAAAGTCAGTTTCCACTGGGGGAGGGGGGAAGTTGAATTGTGGGAGAGGATCTGCCAAACACACAATTAGCACCAAACACACCACACATCAGCTTTCAATGGTTACTGTGGGTTGACGGGGGGGGGGGGTTGTTGCTGGATGTCCCTGGATGTTATTCAGGGTTGATTTCCACAACAAACAACCCTCACCACATTGTACCCAAGTCTAAAGCATCTACAAACGTTTGGTTAATTGTCGTACGATTCAGCGACGAACGAGCAATCGCATGATTAATTCTAAGACAATAACCATCAACTATTGTCGGCTTTTCCCGACGATCAGCATGGCAGATTGTTCTGCCGATTATCATATATTCGTACAATTGGCGGCAGGATTATCGTAGCGTTCTACGGAAAAAAAATATAAAAGGCGGGCATGCGCTGGCTTCGTAATTGTGCGATGATACGAATTACGTACGAACGTATATATGAAGATATCTTGGTGACTGTGTTGATTTGTGTACAGAGTCGTTTCAATTATGAGGATTAACGATAATGCGTTTAATGTCGTCGGGGGCTGGATCGTACGAAATATCCAACATGTCTGGAGGCTTTAAGGACCACGGTTAGGTCAATGGGACCCTGGGTAGAAGTGAAAGTGGGAGCAGGCTGATTGTGTAAACTGGGGGGATAGGATATGGTCTGAGCATCCTAGATATAATATACGGTAGATAAAGCTTTCAGATGTCAGGTCCTTTGCATGGGGCTTTGCTCCTTTTATATTTAATCAATGGAGGATTTGTGGGGATGGTAGAATTTCATATTTTTAGTCTCTACACTGTGGCCCCAATTATGGTTTCTTCTGTTGCCTAATGATTTGGTTACTTTTTAAGGGCTAGGCCAGGACTAGCGCATATCTCACATGGTTCCGTTGTGTTTGGCATCCATTAGCGCATGAGAAACGCACACATGAGTGGCCCCATTGTGCGATTTGATCGTTTTTCGGAACGCATGCGATAACCATTTTTTTGCACAAACTCCAATAAGGGGTATTGCATAATTGCATCGCAAAACCACAACATTGGTTGCGCATTTACCGTCTTGTAGTGTGGGCGCATTCTAGGCTGAGGGCCACACTACAACGCACCAAATTCAGGACACACGTTGGAATTATCGTAGCAATTGCCGTGTGCAACTTCTGTGCGTGTTTGTGTTTTGACTGAGTGCATTTTTGTAATTAGTATTTCTAAAAACGCATGCCGGTTGACGTAGAAACTGTGCACTCAAAACACACGCATCGGAAATCGTGGGAAACCAAAATCGATTGAGCAAAACCAAACGAGTTTAGTGTGGGCCTAGCTAAAGGAGATTCAGGATAATACTAAAAAGCAGTAAATACAGTTAATAGTCCCCTTGGTATGATTCTCCGTTATTATGGAACTATGCAGCCATAAAAATTGTTTATTGAACCATCTTTCTACACAAAACAAAGGAAGAACGCCTGGAGAAGATTGGATATTCTTTAAATTTAGCGCTGTAATTAGATCTATTGTGTGGGGTTATTACCTGTTTTACCATGTAATTGTCGTATCCCTGTAATGGAAAGTGAGCTCTGGATGATTCTGGAACTTTAAAAAAATCAGTTAAGAATTGTAATTAGATGTAAGCTCCAGCGAACAGAACGGAGTGTACTGGTCTCTATGTATAGGACCTTGTAAATATATATTAATAGTGAATGATTTGTAAGATCCTCACGGTTTTTTACTATCTAACTTCATTGAATAATTTATGAACGTTGCATGTTTTTGTAATCAGTAACTAATCTATACTGAGCAATTCAAATAATTCCCTTTTTTTCCCCGTCGTCTAATTGTTTCTCAGGGGTTCAAGTAGCTGTGATGTTCAGTGGGGGAGGGTGCTTCTGGCTATCATTTCACTGAGTTGTTGGATGGTCCTGTGAGATGGGCGAGGGGAATCAATGGGACATTGATGTGAGAATTAAATGAGGGAGACATTGACTTGTCTATGATTTACATCCCAATCGCTCCGGGTATGAATAGGTGAACTTGTCTCAGAGGGAGGCAAGCTCCTCTGTCCTAGGACTGGAAGTTTATAAAGAGGTGGGATGTAAAGCAGGGTTCCTGTCCAAAGCTGGTAGAGGGAAGTACATTTAGAAGAAGACAAACCTAGGGTGTGGAACGAAATGCAAGCTAAAAAGAGACAACTCCACCGCATAATGGCAATATTTTACAAAGAATGACCTATAAAAAACCTATGTTGATATATCCTACTTGTCCTCTGAATTCATTACTGTATGCTCATGAAAAGTGAGCAATTTGCTGTCTGAGTGGAGATGCTCCAGATGGTGAGGACAAGCTAGTAATTGGCTGTGATGTCAACTGTCCAATCCGCAACCGACAGGTTGCTAAATGGAAGAAGCAAGAAAAACGGCAACAGGACAGGATTCAGGTTAGAATGGAATTATGAATCCATTGGAGATTGAGCGATTTAATGTTCTCATCATCATATGGTCTTGTGGTGGTGGGAATGTGAGAAAGAAGTAGAAAATTTCATTAATAATTATTATGAAACGCAAAACCGTGCAGATTGGCCTTCCTCGTGGTTGTATTAGGGTTCTAGCAAGGAGGATAAGAAGAATGTTTGTACAGGAGATAACTTGGTTTCATATACATTGGGACATCTCTTCAAAGGGTCTACTAAAGAGATTGATTCCACCAACACCAACAAGTTTGTCCTAGGAAAAATGTCAGGACTCTAAGCAGGAAACCTTGTAGAAGATCCAGGGTCAAGTGGGTGGGGCAACATGAACACATGCAGTGTTTTTTTGTTGTATCACAAAGCACAGACGTTTACCTTCCTTTCTCATGGGGCTGATTGATGTGTCCCAGAGGTAGTCTGCGAAAGGAGTGCTGGTTCCAGGGAAGGGCTTGTTGCACTGTGTGCTGCAGTCTTGCATAAGGAAAAACAGAAGGGAGGCCAACCTTGGTCCCCAACACTGCCAATATTACCTGAAAAAAAAAAAAAACCTTTCAGCTGCTGGAAGTTTAATACATATTGAGGTTCTGGGTTTGATTATCCTTCTTCCTATCTGAAAAAACAGGGGGGACTTTTCTGTACTGATTGGCCTCACTGGAATAAGTCAATCAGGAGAACAGATGGGATAGTTTGTGCAGATCTTGGTCGAACCAGTAACCAGTTATCATGCAATAAGGGGGGGGAAAGCCCTATTCTATAATACACACCAAGTGTAGAATATTACAATTCAGGGCTTTGTAGTGGTGGCTCCTATAGCAGGAGAGTATCATTATCTGTGCTGTTAAAACGTGAATGATTCAATAAAGTAGGTACACACCTAGCGATTTTTATCATGACCGACCGTTAGGACTTTCGAACGGTCGCAGGCGGAAGGACTGGACGGTCGCGCAAAGCAGCGCGTCGATAGTCACCCGCGACCGATGTGCGGTCCATAGAGGACCGCACGATAGGACGAGGTTTTCCACCCTGTCCGATCGTCTTTGTCCGTTCGACGAACGGTCGATCAGACATGGGCACTTTCGGCTGCGATAATTTCGGTACGATGACCGATGCCTTGAAATATCGGTCGATCGGACCGAAATATTCTCATCGTTGTGTACCCAGCTTAAAATCTGATTGTTAAAATGATGCAATTTGCCAAACCAATCAGGACATTATTTAAACATGTGTAAGCGAACATCTGATTGGTTGGGGCAACAAGAGCTCATTTTTTTAAACAATAAGAACGGTTATAAATCTCCCTGAATTGGTCTTTCGGAGGTGCAGCTGTTTCTAATGTATGTCTGTTCTAGCCTTGGTATTGGTTGGAAGGGGGCAAGCTTCAAAAAGTTTTCATGGTTGCACACAATTACAAATAACATTACATTGCTATGAAAATATTAAAAGAACAAGTTACTAAATGCTTGTGATCTCATGTGGAAACATGTTTGGGGTTCTCGTTAAAGGGGGGAGTATACTAGAATTTCATTAATGTGCTCATTTTTGGCTCCAGGGTTATTGCCTTGTTTGCGGGGTTTGGAGGACTAGGTTATGTGTTTTCGGGTTTATGTATTTGGGGCTCTGTAGTTGTACTGATGATTGAGTCCTGTTGGACAATATCCTTACAATGTTTCTATTATTCCATCTTGGGCGCTACATGCCATAATTCCTATATTCTACTAGATTTGTGTGTGTGGGCCAACCAGCTTGTTGGTTAACATTGGAATGGGGATTCAAATTTTTTAAACCAATTCCAATATAGTTTGTTCTGCCCTCTAACCTTGTTCTATGGTGTCTGGGCATGCTCAGTACATTTCGATCAGGGATAAATAGAGCTTGGCAATAACTGCTATGATCTTATTGGAGTGAGGTTGTGTTGGACTGCAAAGTAAGAAGGCTTGACGCCTGGCTATGTTAGTAGTAGATGATTATCTGTAGTGTATCATGCAGTTCCAATCTATCGGCGTGTGTAATGCAGGAATTGATCAATCTGGATTTACTGAATTCAGGGTTGTGTTCAAGAAAAACTGTACTCTGTGTTACATTTTCTACAGATTGACCCTTTGTAAATCTGTTAGGGGGGTGGGGGGGTGTGAGATTTGCAGTTCGGCAGCAGATGGTGGCAGATTCTACACCATAAAAATTATCTGCCCTAAGGTTAGATTTTTTTTTTCTCTTGGGAAAAGTCAGACAAAAGGCAGCGTAAATCATTGCTTATTCAGCAGAAAATCTCCCCATGAAATGTCCAACAATGGACTGCCCTCTGGCTTCCATTCAAGGCTTGTTCAGACAGGATGGGGGAGGAGGACGATTTTCAAACGCAGATTCAGACATTTCCCTTGTGCCATAAAACTATCACCTGATGGAGAATCCTGGGCCCACTGGGGGTGGCAGTAGGTTTGCAATGAACCCAATGTAGTAACCACTGTTCCCTCTGTAAATGTCTGTGTAGGGGACCGTATTCATTGGGGACAATATAATATGACCTCTAGCCTGAATTATGGCATCCTTATGCAGATAGGCCATGCTGATTTTTAATACCAGAATAAATGTCTTTGGGGGTTTAGCCCATTTTGGATTAAGCTGGGGGGAAAACATTAGCGATATGGGCCAATTCCATCGTACCGACGGGATCTCTTTCACTAATGCATGTGTGCCAAGCGGCTGTTTCAGAGGAGATACCGATTATTGTGGGAAAGCCACTCACCAGGTGCGAAGTATGGTTAGTCACCCTAAGGCAGGTCACCCATTCCCCCTAAAACTCATTAGGGAAAAATGCTCCTTATGTGGGACTCCCATCTGTCAAGGTAACAGCAAATCTTGAAGATTGGAAACTGTGCACCTGTTAAAGTACACATCATACATAATTCGTCAGTTTGTTTAGGTCTGTCGGGCCGAATTATTGTTCTTGTACGAACACGGACGGGTTGGAAAACCACGGCGCCGATGTGCTACTGTCAGAGGGCGGCAGACCGGTTGGAAGCTCGATTGATCGGCCAGGAGGAAGAATTGTATTGTGTGTGCCCACCTTTTAAAGGGATGGTGTGTGCCACTTTTAGAAAGTTGATTTTGCATTTTCAATATGTTAATACGATGGGTCTCCTATCCTGATTCATTGCCACTAATTCATAGGCAAAACGGAATTTAAAAAATATTGGTTCAATCAAATTCTGCATTCTTCCGTCTATTGTGAAACCTGCGTCTTCGTTTCCCGGTCACCTTATCACTAAACCCGTCCATCCAGGTGAGAAGGGAAGCTTACTGAGTCATGTGACTGCCATAAACCCTGTCAAGATACCCATCGTTATTTATGAATTGCATTGTAAAGCAATACGAGGAATCTTTCTGCTTGTGTATCCATGATTAGAGGCTTCTAATGATTATATACGTTAGATGTTCATACACCCACATGGGAGATGTTAGACAAAATCCAATGGAATTTGGGTCAATGACGTCCCAAGAACTACGGTCGTCGAAATTACATTCACAACATGATCCGGCGGGATGTCACAGGGAACATGCTCTCAACAATATTCCAATCAATCGAACCTGGTTCGATGTAGTATCTTGGTTTGTGAGGCGATTGAGCTTGGAATAACAATCCATAACACTACAATCGCGCGGCTACGTTTAGGTGGGTCGGAATTGTATCGGTAGTACAATTTTAATTTGTCTACGAACTAATCCATTATACCTGTTTGGACCAGGTCGCAAAGCCTGTGCTCGTATAGATATAAAATTCCCTGTTTCCCACCCAGAATGCACCCATTATAAGCGCTGGTGGTAGAATTTGCACGTCGGCCTATAATTTGATTCTGTCTTCTTCCTCCCACCGGTCAACAACCTACTTAGTATTTCTGTTGACAGGATTATAGAGCTGGTTCATCCTTCCCATTTCCATCCAATACACGCGAGGGATCGGTGTTTCAGAAATACGGGGATGATTCATGATAGATAGAACTTTATAAATAGAAAAACAAACACCAGGAAATGTCTTGTCGGCTCGCAGTCAGTGAGAATGAATGGTTCTAAAACGTCGGTAAATACTAATGTTCCGTTCCCATGCTGCCACAACCGACATTTAAGGGGAAATAAATAAAACATTGCACCTAAGGTTTAAATTCAATTCATCTTTGTCGCGTGTGTTAGCACAAGTTTTGTAGCTTATCTGTACCGCCGCATTCCTTTCCTTTGTACTCTGTAGTGGAGTATCATGCTGCTTGCTGTGTTCTTGTCTAAAAGCCAAGGTCAGGTAAAAGAAACAGTCTTACAGGGGAAACTAAAGCCTAAAATGGAAATTAAGTTGGATGGGTTCTATAAGGCTGAGCCACACTACAACCACACCAAAAAAAAAGCGCTTGTGAGTACTGTACCTGCTTCGAAATTGTGCTGGCGGTTCACAGGGGATTATGGGTAAAAAGCAATTGCATGTCAATTTAAAATCCAAAATTGATTCTTTTAGTTACTTCATAGACTTGATTCCGTGCTATTGTTAGAAATCGAAATGGATCGCAGTTACGCTCAGTGGGCCTCCCGCCATTTGCATGATAACTTAAAATGGCATTGCTGGATCTCAAAGGCAAATGGATTGCAAACCCGGCAAACCGGTGCTAGTGTGGCCAAGCCTATTGGCTAACTAACCGGTAACTGTACCTCTCACCTATTGCAATATTAGTCATGGGCATACTACACAGAGATAAAAAGATCTGGAAATCGAGAGCGATGTTGGGACCAGATATTACAGGGAAGATTCAATAAAAGTTCTTATTCAGAAAAATGGAGCTAATTTTGCCCCAACCAATCAGACTATATTAACATTTAAAGCTAAAATCTGAATTGGTTGGGCAAAATTAGCTCCATTTTTAAACGGATAAAACTTTTATTGAATAACCCTGTTAGTATCTACAAACGCTGCATTCTGAACGAAGGCAGGCTGGGAGTTGTAGTTTTCCAAAACTTGCTTTTGGAGGTGCCAAGGTCAGACACCACTGCATTAAGGCTTACTAAGGATTTTGTATTAGTTAGGCTGGTACCACACAGAAGAATTTCTGGCCGAGTTTCTGGGCTATAAAGCTTCTTGAGCTATGGCTAATTGTATTGTCCCTGTGATAAAGCGCGGTGTTATAACATGGCGTTATAGAAACAATGTCTTACCCAGATCTCATCGGGGGGCGCTCTTTTATAATAAGCCCCGTAGAACTGGATGATATTTCTATGGCCTGAAAGGTATTCCATATGCTTTATCTCCTTGCTCACGAACATTTCACCCTAATACAGAAAAAGACAATGTTTATACAAAGTGTCCAAAATACCCTTTACCAATGAATGTTTTAATGTCAAAAGATAAAGATAGTTACCAGTGATGTTAATTTAATTACTTTAATGGCCACTTCGCCTTTCTCCAAATCGTGTCCCTGTAATGCAGATAAAGACATTTGGAGTTAATTTAAAAAAAAAACAACAACTATAGTCTAAAATACATTGTGTTCAGCTTTATAGCCCAGAAACCACTGATTTACATAATATAATCCTTAACTAAAGATAAAATAAAATCTTTATCACCATATCCCACTTACCCCCTGTCCCAATGGGACAGACATGCTCAGTCTGTATTGCCCAATAAGAACATGTAAGAGAAACTGTACACCCAACTATAGAGATACCCAATAGTAACTTACATGGTAGACTTTGCCAAAGGCGCCCATTCCTAGTTGTTTCTGAAGGGTCAGAATACCTTTAGGGGACTGAAAAATTAAAGAGAGATTCCATGTTAATATTTAGAACATGGACAAGGAAAATCCATTTTAATAAACTAGGGGAGACGTTAGGGAATATTCCATGCTGCTGGTTCTCTTAAAGGCTCATAAATGGTAGAATCTCACCATGTGGGGAAACAGGGTCATTATTCTAGGAGCCCATCACAGGTTTTTCACTTCATTTGAGTTGGGTACAAAGAGCTATTAGACTATAGGGTGGGAGGATTCTTGGTCATTTTTGGTACCAATCTTTTATTCAGAGTGAGAAGTTTACCTTTAATGTATCGGTTTAGGAGATTATCAAGTAGGGCTGAGAGGGTGGTCCCCAGCCACATCCTGCTTCTCTTTTGGATGAAGTTCGGAGGGACGTTTCATCCATAGCCTCCGCCACTTGATTTTCAGGGGTAACACGTTTCGGATTGGTAAACATCTAAAATAATTAAAAAAGATTTAATAATAAATAAAACACAAAGCTCAGGAAATCAAAGCATATTCACTGCTACCGGATTAAACATGGAGTCATATTATATTATCATATTATTATACCACAACGCTGCCAATAAATAGAGATTACTGCAGTTTCAATTGATTCACCACTAGAGGGAGAAGTAGAAAACACACGGCGCCATGGAGAACAACAGCAGATATGCAACTACGTAGAGGGGGGGGGACTCTGGGACAAGGGGAGGAGGGACTCTGGGACAGAGGGGGGAGGGACTCTGGGATAGAGGGGGGGCTCTGGGACAGGGGAAAAAACCTTGAGGGGGGGAGGGACTCTGGGACAGAGGGAGGAGGGACTCTGGGACAGAGGGGGGAGGGACTCTGGGACACAGGGGGGAAGGACTCTGGGACAGAGAGGGGAGGGACTCTGGGACAGAGGGGGGAGGGACTCTGGGACAGAGGGGGAGGGACTCTGGGCGAGGGGGAGGGACTCTGGGACACAGGGGGGAAGGACTCTGGGACAGAGAGGGGAGGGACTCTGGGACAGAGGGGGGGAGTCTGGGACAGAGGGGGAGGGAGTCTGGGACAGAGGGGGGAAGGACTCTGGGACAGAGAGGGGGAGGGACTCTGGGACAGAGGGGGGGGGGGAGGACTCTGGGACGAGGGGGGAGGGACTCGGGACAGAGGGGGGAGGGACTCTGCCTTTTGGAATACTAAGCGGCGTCTTGGGCTTCTAGCGCTGTTAATGTAATGGGCTTAATGTCTAGTGAACAATAAATGATCTCGTTCTTAGACTATCACTATTCTATATCCATTATATATATATGTCATGAAATGGCAACTTTACCTGCTTTGTCAGAAGAGCTCATTTTCTCTGAAAAGATAAAACAGAAATATTCTTTATTCCGGTTTTATAATTTATAAAATAATATAAAGTGCGTATGTACAATGTATATGGAAATGGAAATTAGTGTAGGTCTTTCATCAACAAACACAGATGGCAGTTATAAAACTGACAAACTTTAAACTAAGTTGTAACTACGTAGTGTTGTCATGATAGGCAGAGTAAAAAGAGAGTCACTCACCACAAGTCTGATGTAAAAATGACAAACCTCTGCCTTACTGATATATAACTACACTGTGAGTGATGTCATTAAAGGGCAAGTCCAGTGTTTTTTTATAATGCATAATGTAAATATGTGTAGTTATTTAACTCTCAAGGGTATTTTAAATAGGAATATTGACAGGGTGGTATTTATATATTTTTTATAAGGGTCATGTGCTCAGGCTGTATAACATTTGGTTTGTCTGGAAATGTATTTGGGAAAGTCTAAAAGGACGTAAAGTCTGTGATTTTCAGTCAATTTCAAATAATAATAACTATTTCCCCTTAACCCTCTGTCCCAATGTGAAAATACAGGAGCTGAGCACCACTTACTTTTCTGCACGATCAAAAAAGTAAAAATGATTAGTGAGTGAGTGGAGCAGCTTCTTATATACCCACAGTCTGTGACATCATCTAATTAGCATAACATGGTCACATGATCCCTACACTGTGATATCATCTAATTACCATACCATGGTCACATGATCCTGCACGTGACATCATCTAATTACCATACCATGGTCACATGATACCTACAATGTGACATCATCTAATTAGCATACCATGGTCATATGATCCCTACACTTGACATAATCTAATTAGCATAACCTTGGTCACATGATCCTACACTGTGACATCATCTAATTAGCATACCATGGTCATATGATCCCTACACTCTGACATAATCTAATTAGCATACTTGGTCACATGATCCGTACACTGTGACATCATCTAATTTTCATACCATGGTCAATGATCCGTACAATGTGACATCATCTATTTGATACCTTGGTCACATGATCCCTACACTGTGACATCATCTAATTTCATACCATGGTCACATGATCCGTACACTGTGATATTACCACTTTATGTAGGAGGGAATTCAATGTCCAAAGACTTTGGCAGTTTAAAAAAACATGACAGTTAATAACAGTCAGAATGACAAAAAGCAGCAGATTGGAAATAATGATCATTTAGGGCTAGGCCACACTAGTGATATTTTGCGCGATTGCGCCCCCAAATTTTCGCTAAATTGGAAATTGCGGGAACGCAAAAATTCCCGTGATTTCGATGTGCACAACGATTGGCGTCCATTCGCGTTTTGGTAACGCATGCGTTTCCATAATGCAAAACAGCACAAAAACGCATGCGCAAAGCGCGAACAAAACGAAAAACGCACAAGAATCGCGCACACAATCGCGTGCGATAATGCTCGTGGTTTGGGGCGCGATTCCTGTGCGTTGCCTCCACCTTACGACAGGATTGGGGTGTGTGTGGGGGAGAGATCTCACATTTTTATATCAGAACCAATCCACAGAACCATGTAACCAATAGTAATGTATCAAGTCCCTACATTAATATGTTCCCATATTAATAAAAACTGGTTTGATAATTATCTGTTGCTGAAAATAAGAAATACTAAAAATCACAATTTCCCGGTGTGTTACTGTCACTTAAATACCCGAGGAACGAGGAAGCCGTAACTACATGAGCCATCTGCGTTCAATGGTTATTGGTCTGTAAATAGTTTTTTGGTGGCTCAAAAACCCGAAGTGTTCAACAAACATTACCGTGCCTGGTAAGAAATCCGCAAACAGGTTCACACTGAATAGGTTTCAATGTGATCTTTTCCTTCCTACAACAGGTTGTAAATGGATGTTATACCTGGCAGCTTTCTGGCTTCTCCCCTAGTCTGCTCTCCCTTAATTAACATATCTATCTTAATTATCTCTCTAACAGATCTTTCTCTGTCTCTATTACTAATAACTTCCTCTCCTGTTCCACTCAGTGTGGGGTCCCAGGGCTCGGTTTTAGGACCTCCTGTTCCCCTCTACACTCAATCCAAATCTCTAATGTCTGCTCTTATCTCTTCCTGGATGGCGACAAGAGAGACTATAGGAAAATAGAGTCTATAACAGAATACAGGATCAGGGTTTATTTTAATACCCAACAGTCACCTAGATTTAGAAAATACAAAGGAAAAAGTTTAAATCTATTTGAAAGGTCCCAAAGCTTTATCACACAAACCAGTTGGTTTCTCAAGCAGTGGTAGGGAATGTGATGATTATCATACTGACTGCGTATCGGATAGTTCATCTCCCGCCTGTGCTTTATCTTTCTTTCTAGAAAATGAAACAGTGCTCAAAAAGACAGGAATTTGCATCCAGAACTCCTCATATGAGGGACACTCAAGATAAATAGTCCGACACTCTGATATCACTTGGAAAGAAAGTAGCCGTAATGGGTCTCTACACGCTCCCAGAGTCAAAATCCACATTATGAACCCCCTTTAGACCTGGAGGCGAGTCCGAGTCGATCCTCTGAGAGGTGAAATGCAGTATCGGTTGAACGAAAGAGCACCATGTTTTAAATCTTCCATAGTCTTGACACAGAATGAGGTGCATCTTCTTAATAAGGGTTTATCCTTTTGCCCTCGTTTAACTGTTGGAAACAATAAAAGATAAAATAAATTTATTCGGAAACTAATCTTAGGTAAATGTTTCTGGATAGTAGAGCAGATTATACTGACCCAATCCCAGTGGCTAATCACTTTAATGATGTTGATCCCTGTGATCCAGATAGGATAGAGACTAGTATTCATTTTCATAAAGACTCAGAAGCTTTGAATGCTCTGCTGTTTCTATCAGGTATAGGAGAAGGTGTCCCTAGGGTAGTAGGAGGTTTAGGTGATCCAGTTAAAGATCGAACATTTTTGGCAAGCAAAGATCTTTTTTATCCAACTCAAGCACGTAGCTTTGCTGTAGATCAATTTCAAAGTATGGTGATCTTCAACATTTGAAAAGTAGCAGATCCTATTAATCAAAATAATAGCATGTGGACAAACTCACCTATATAGAACGTATGGCTCTTAAATCCCTAAAGGAGGATAATACTATTGTCATTAGGAAAGCAGACAAAGGAGGTAAGGTGGTGTACTTAATATAGAAGACTACATAAGGAGGCCCAACGTAACTGAGGACTCCCTCACTTATAAAATGCTAGCCACCGACCTGACCCTAAATGTAAGGCTAGTGTTAGAAAGCCTAGTCAAGAAAGGTATCTATGGAATTATTAAACAGGCAGATTACACTGTCTTTGTACCAGAATATCCGGTGATACCGATCTTTCACCATGTTCCTAATTATAAGGCTTACCCTCCTATAGTGGGAGACTATAGTGGCAGGCATCAATCTCTTAATGAAAAGTTATCTGAATTGGTAGATTATCTTTTGCAGCCATTTGTTAATAGGTTAGACTTCATGTCAAAGATACTACTCTATTTTGGAACTTTATATATTTTCCAGTGGAAACTGGACATCAGGTAGCAACCACTGATGTTGTCTCCCTGTATTCGTGTATCCCACATCAGCACAGTCTAGAGGCTGTAAAATATCACCTGGAGACCTACGCAGGTATAGTTCAGAGTGGATTTTGTTTATCTTGGAATCTCTGGCATACCTATAACTAACAATTTTTTTTAAGTATGACAGCAGTTTCTTTGTACAGCTTAAAGGGGCAGCTATGGGGGCAAAATTCTCCCCCACATATGCTAATTATTTATGGGATGGTGGGGAACTCATCCTCCACCGCCACCCTTTTTCTCTGAACCTCCAGCCCAGTCATTCATTGTATAAGGTATATAGATGACTTATTGTGGGTATGGAAAGGTACTAGAAGATTTTGAAAAGTGGATGACCTTTATTAATAACAACTCCATAAACTTGGCATTCAATTATAAGGATTACAGGAAACCCGAGGGTAGTAATAGCATAAGATCAGATTGAGCCATCCTCGTCACACTAAGAAGCCATCCCATATGGTCAGTTCCTAAGCTAAGAAGGAACGCTCTACTGATACCATCTTCAAGAAATCTGCAGACAGTATGACAGAAAGGTTCTTACGTAGAGGATATAAAGCCATCTCCCTCCATTAAGCCTATAATAAAGCTCTTAAACAGGATAGACTCACTATGATAATGAGCCAATAATATGCTTACAAAACTAAGAAACATAAAGACCCCTTTACTGGGGTTTATTCTCCACTAGATACAGCCCTCAGTATCTCAATAGTTAGAATTATAAACGGTATTGCCGATTTTGGACAAGATGTGGCCCTTAAACAGGTGCTTAATTTAGGTTGTAAATTCGTCTCCAGAAGAGCAACATCTTTGGGTGACTTGTCTCCGAGTACGTCACCACAACCAAGATGTCAAATAGCAATTGGATTAAATTCAGGGGCACATATCAATGTGGAGCTAAACGTTGCAAAATCTGTAAGCATATAAAAAGGGGGGTGACGTGTGTGTAAGTAACTAAGAAAAGTCACCATATTAAATGTAACACTTCCTATGTGGTTTATGTCATTTCATGCTCCAAGTGTGACATCAGTACGTAGGATGTACTTAGGTCTCTCAAGTCCCGCATCAGGAAACATTTAAGAGACATAACGATCCAAACATAAGAAGCCCGGTAGCCTGCCATTTTTATGACTGTAATGATATGCTGTGAAGGTTCTCATTCATCCAGGTCATGCATATCTGTTGTATTCAATAGATCAACTGGTGACGAACAGGGGTTCAATGTAAAACGCCATAAGCGATATCTGAAATTGCACCCCAATTTTCAATTATTTCACCCTATGGCTGATCAAGCAGCATGGTAGCTTCCACATGTTCACTGTTCTGGTAATGCAGGTTAATTCATGTTTTCCCAAAGCCAGGGCCATTTGGTGTTAAATTAGCTGACTTAGCAGGAGGTCTGACTTCAATGGGGGAAGGTGTGAATTCCCATAATAAACAAACAATGTCCCAGAAATAGACACCAGAAACTAGCAGGGAATCTCCTAGTAGAGAATTGAGCAGAAACCAACAGGCCGATGAAAGGTCATTCATTCTAATAATTCAGGAGTAGAATTATTTCAGGTTTTCATAAATACTCCCAGTTTATCCAGGAATTAATTCTACATTTATAGAGACCTGAACAATATCATAGCCCGAGCCAACCTGGATATTATCGTTCTTAGGTCTAGGATACCCCAGATATGTCGTATTTGGTCTTGTTCTGTTGGGAAAAATTAGTTATGGACCATCGGATATTATGTTGAATGTGACATGTGGTTCATGGATTATGGCCGGGGGTTGGAATTCGATATTTGAAATCTCCAAAACTTGGAACCAACCTTTGGGGAGAACCAAGTCCGCCCTCTAGGGACCAGACCACTCCCATTTTCTGAAGAAAGGATAAAAATGAAAACTGGGTTCATCCCAAAGAGTCTGTCATAACATCTTCAATAACATCTGGAAAAACATCTAGCCAACTGGACAGACCGTATTGGCTTACAGCAGGACTTATCATTTGGACCATTATTTTCCCAAAATGGATTATCCAGTTCTGGACTTTCTCACGGACTATTCAGATGCCAATTATCTCTAAGTATTTTTTGTTAACAATTCTACCCTCACTTGTGTACCAGCTTTATGTTCAGTGATTTATTTTATTTTTCTTATATTTTTATGCACTATTTTTAACAACTTTAATAAATGATATAAAATCATTATAGGTATTGTCCTATTCTGAGTATCCAAAACAAACCTGTGTCTTCGAAGTACGCTACTATAGAGAAGTATGTGTAGGTATATAGAGATACTGTATAACTGTGTATAGAAATTAGGGGGGGAATAAACAATTTCCTTAAAGGTTGTTAGAAGTAGGAGGGAGGGATATCCCCATATAGGTAACAGGTCATTCCGCTGTTTAATCGGGATGTGGTGGCAGTGAGTATATTGATATTAGTAATATTAATTGTGTAATATATAGTTTGTTCACAAACCACCGGTCTGATCTGTTCCGTCCGCCTGTAGTTGCTGGGAGTGTGTTTTCCGTAACGGATAGGTGGTGGGAGCGTTTGGGACCGGGGGGTTGTGACAAACTGGACTTGAAGTTTAGTTCTTGAAGAAATTTCGTAGTCATCCGACTGGCTTTCTCAATTCAGAATGACTGTACAAGAATCGTGGCAATTATGTACCCTGGAAAGTCCCAGTTAGCATATCACAGCCAGGTGTTAAGGGTGTGATTGGATAGTGGCAAGAGGTTTATAGGAACGCCCAGAGTAAGGTGTTAAAACAGCATTGTACATGGACAGAGTTGGTGTGAACCCCCCACCTCTATTTAGGCTTGGTTTCTTTATTTCACAAAATGGCCTCCTTAACACCTCTCTTGAACCAGTCACGTTCCTTGCCAATAGTTAACATTACAATCTTCAAAGGTGTGTGCCTTATCCTTAAGATGCAGATAGCGGCTGAGTCCTGACCCGAGGAATTGGCTCTTCTGTGCTGGGCAATACGTTGATGCAGTTGCTGTTTGGTCTCCCCACCATACCATCAGAGCATCTCCTGCACTGCCATGCGTAATGATGTCGCTTTCTTGTTTTGGTATTGGGTCTTTCGGATGTACCAATTGCTGCCTCAGTGTGTGTTTCGGTTTAAAGCAGACAGGGATACGATGTTTTTGAAAACTCTTCGTAGTTTCTCGGAGACCCCTGCTACATATGGGATGACCATGTTTTCCTCCTGTCTTGCTTTTCCCCTTCACTGTTGGTATTCGTGTTCTTTCTTTCCTTCTACTTCTTTTGAAACAAGCCCAGTCGTGGATCATTAAATGGTAAGAATCTCACCATGTGGGGACAACAGGGTCATTATTCTAGGAGCCCATCACAGGTTTTTTCATTCATTTGAGTTGGGTACAAAGAGCTATTAGACTATAGGGTGGGAGGATTCTCTGGTCATTTATGGTACCAATCTTTTATTCAGAGTGAGAAGTTTACCTTTAATGTATCTGGTTTAGGAAGATTATCAAGTAGGGCTGAGAGCTGGTGGTCCCCAGCCACATCCTGCTTCTCTTTTGGATGAAGTTCGGAGGGACGCTTTTCATCCATAGCCTCCGCACCTTGATTTTCAGGGGTAACACGTTTCGGATTGGTAAACATCTAAAATAATTAAAAAAGATTTAATAATAAATAAAACACAAAGCTCAGGAAATCAAAGCATATTCACTGCTACCGGATTAACATGGAGTCATATTATATTATCATTATTATTATACCACAACGCTGCCAATAAATAGAGATTTACTGCAGTTTCAATTGATTCACCACTAGAGGGAGAAGTAAGAAACACACGGCGCCATGGAGACCAACAGCAGATATGCAACTACTGTAGAGGGGGGGGGACTCTGGGACAGAGGGAGGAGGGACTCTGGGACAGAGGGGGGAGGGACTCTGGGACAGAGGGGGGAGGGACTCTGGGACACAGGGGAGGAAGGACTCTGGGACGAGGGGGGGACTCTGGGACAGAGGGGGGGGACTCTGGGGACGAGGGGGGAGGACTTGGGACAGAGGGGGAGGGACTCTGGGACACAGGGGGGGAAGGACTCTGGGACAGAGAGGGGAGGGACTCTGGACAGGGGGGAGGGAGTCTGGGACAGAGGGGGAGGAGGTCGGGACAGAGGGGGGGAGGACTCTGGGACAGAGAGGGGAGGGACTCTGGGACAGAGGGGGGAGGGGACTCTGGGACAGAGGGGGGAGGGGTCGGGGAAGAGGGGAGGACTCTGCCTTTTGGAATACTAAGCGGCGTCTCTGGGCTTCTAGCGCTGTTAATGTAATGGGCTTAATGTCTAGTGAACAATATTAGAGTGCAGTTCTTGGCTAGATAGCTCCTCCTCTTGAAAACAAGACCTGCCATTATAATTACTCAGGAAGGTATGCCATACCCCCAGGTCATCCCTCAACACCGTGATTCGAATGTGATGATGCGGGGGACGGAACGCCCCGAGAAGCTAATGACAACCTCCTGTAAAAAATCTCCCCATCGGATTATTCTACATGCAAAATTCAGTGAGCCTAATAGAGATTATAACTGCCTCAACGTTACTTTCTTGACCTGGAGGAACACCGAAATTGCGTTAACATATCCTTACCTTCCCAGCTGGTAACCTGCACTCCATTAACCGTATCAATTTCTATTCCCAGGAAGGATAACATTGTGGAAGGGCCTACCGTCTTCTCCACTGACGGGAACCCCAAACTTTTTCTCAAAAAACTGAAAGAACGAAGTAAAAAACTCACACTGAACAGAATCTCCGGGCCGTCAAAAACAAATCATCTAAATAGTGTATGATGTTAATGGAGTTGGTTTTATACGCTACAGCCCATTCTAAAAATGAACTGAATATTCGAACAGGGAGCAAGATATAGCGCATCCTATGGGCAACAAGTCGTAGTAATACATTCCGTCCAACTGACACCCCAGAAGATGAAAAATTCCGGTGAATTGGCAAAAGTCGGAATGCCGACTCAATGTCTGATTTTGCCAACAAGGGCCCCCACCCCGGCCCCCTACAAGATGTATAGCCCTGTCAAAGGATACATATGAAACCGATGCCTCCCTCTTCTGATACCATCATTTACCGAGCTGCCCTTCGGGTAAGAGAGATGGTGAATGAGGCGAAACTTCCTCCTTCCTTTTGGGCACTAGCCCTAAGGTGAAACTCTCAAGTTGGGAAAAGGCAGCTCGGAAAACGGACCTGACATTCGCCCTAGCTGAACCTCTGCTAAAATTG
This sequence comes from Hymenochirus boettgeri, assembly GCA_019447015.1. Lineage (NCBI taxonomy): Eukaryota > Metazoa > Chordata > Amphibia > Anura > Pipidae > Hymenochirus > Hymenochirus boettgeri. The sequence goes on from JAACNH010000135.1 coordinate 86,395, forward strand.
TCCTGCCACTTGAGGCGTTTCCTTAACTGATTAGGTTCTGAGCGAACCTGGAGGAGACTGCGAAAAGGAAAGGAATTTTGAAACCAAAATATAACACCTGATGAGGCTGTGCCGCTTCCTGTGGTAAACTTCGAGCCAGGTTCCATTGCCTCCACGATCACCGGCGTTCGCCGGTCTAACACTGGCACCTCGTTACCGATGAGCGAGACTTCCGAAGACATTTTGCGGCGGAGTGTCCTCCCCCTTAAAATGCTTAAACCTGCAAGCTGCCCCAAACTTACAGTTCCCTTCGTTAAATAGCCAACAGGGGCCTGATTCTTAAACCCTGGGGGTGTGAAATGGATTATTGCTGACTGCTGTGGCTGCAGCAGCAGAGCCCATAGGTGACCTTTGCGACAACATGATTCTCAGCCAAGATCCATGGCCTTTACATTCACCACCACAAATCTGCCTAACCGCCAGACGCCGCCTAAAGTCCTCGTCATATTGACACCAGGCGGGCCCTCCATGTATCTTGTATGCCCCAAAGATCATATTAAGTATACAAAAAGCTCGGAGCATTTGTGAGGAGCTTTTGTCTGTCCATGACCCGCTAATACACAGAAAGCCTGTAACCAATCCCAAAAGACTTGGCACTTTTGGCTTCTTTTCCCCTTTTTCTGTTTTAATTATTTCTTTTTCTACTGTTACCATGTCGGTAGAAATCAGGGACCAAATGTCAACATAATCATTTCTCCAGATTTTCTCTTTTCCTCCCTGACAGGTGTACACCCAGTGGGCTCACCCCCACAAAAATACGACTCCTTCTGTGCTTCCACTGATGAGAAACTTAGGGGCAGGCGGGAGGGTGGGGTCGCGCTCCCCTGGGACTGGACTCACTGATGAGCCAGAAGGCATTGTGTCTAGTTTACCAATCAATGCCCGTAAAACCTGGACCAATTCACCATTATCACTCCCACTAGGCATACCCCATGCCCCAGCACATGAGTACTCACCGCCCAAAGGACTTGGTACCGTGGAGACTTCAGCAGGGGCCGGTGTTTCCGCTGGCAAAGGCTGCAGCTGCTGACCTTCTTGAGGAGTGCTCTGCCCCCTGGTGCGGTCCTTCCGGAGGTTGCCGCCGAGGACACCTGCTTCTGTCGGACGTGGATGATCGTGAAGCCCTCAATCTCCTGCCCCTGGAGTGTGAGCGTCGGGTTCACAGTGGCCTGGAATGTGAGCGACGCTATGGCGAGCGCTCCTATGGCGCCCCTGCGCCCTGCCTGCGGGAGTCATCGGTACTCTCGCTAGAGGATGAGTACTACTCCTTCTCCTGCCGTGTCTGGGCTGCTCCTGGCCCTCCTAGGTACTCCTGACCCTGCGTGGCCTACGTTCCTCTAGCTCCCTGACTCTGGTAGGCGCCGGGGTAATCCCCCGAAACGTGGACTAGCATCCACGAATTCCAGTTCACCCTCCTCAGACTCACTTGCTGCGGCGCTGGTTGGGGTCGCTAGCTATGTCCCCCGCCGTTGGCTGCAACAGCTGGGCGGGCGGACCTTGGTAACCATGGGCAGGGCCTCCTCTACCCCTGGTTCTTCCTCACATGATGCTGAGACCGGGATGTCGGGAACCACAGGGCCCTACCTCCAAAGCCTCCGGAATGAGGACGATGGACATCCACCCGAACTAACTGGGATGGATGTATCATATTAAAAGACCTGAGCAGGCCCTCAGTCACTGCCCGGCCCCTTGCCGTGCCCGACTGCCTGATCTGTGAACCCCGGCGTCCCCTATTGGCTCGTGGGGGAACTGGGACTCAGACGTGAGGGGGCAAAGAGGGGCGATAGCCTGCCGCCCGCGGCCTAACAGACATGGTATGGGGCCTAGGCCCAGTACTCACGTTCCAGTGATAGGAGAGTCTGCACTAAGAATCTCCTGCAGCCCTCCTAGGCTGACTCCTGACCCTGCGTGGCCTACGTTCCTCTAGCTTCCTGATCTGCTTCCTGACTCTAGCTTCCTGATCCTGCCCCCTCTGTGCTGATCCTCTCCCTAATCCTGTTCAGCATCGCTTGGTTGTCTGTTGAGCCTTTATGGCTGTCTCCACAGTGACTGCTGATATGATTGCCCTGAGAAGAAGTGAATTCCTCTGGCAATGAATCAAAATGGCGCCTGAGACTCGTGGCCGCCCCCTTTTTAACTACTCTGGTGACGTCACTCGTGACGTCACAATCCCGACTTCGCGAGGCCGGCGCGGCCAATGAGGAAAGACGTACCGGCGGCGAGAACCCGCGTGCAACCACCTGGCACCACTTCAATCCATCCTAAACTCTGCTGCCTGGCTCATTCATTTCTTTCTGCTCTCTAATGCCTCTCCTCTCTGTCAGTCAATCCACTGGTTGCCCAATCACGCAAAAGATCTAGTTTCAGCTCTGGAAATCACTCCTCCGTTGTCTGGCACTCACGTCCCTTAATACTTCTTACGTAACCTTAACACCCACCTCTCCAGGTACCATTATACCTGGCAGACATTACCCTCTTACTATCTAATATGATCCAACCCGCCTTTCACACCCACTGCCAATCTATTTACAGCCTACTGATTTCTGCAAACCTATGTCTCACCCCCATATCCTGTAGACTGTAAGCTCTTTGGCGGGTCTCTCTCCTATTGTATTACGGTATTGCTGTAAGAAACTCATCCTATTATGTATTACCTGTGTATGTAATATGTAGACTTTGTATAACATGTACTACCCTGTATGTGATGTATATGATAGTAATTGTACAGGCCAAGGAAGATGCTGGCGCTATATATAATCCATAATAACAATAATAATGGTAACCGTTTGTACAATATTGATGCTAGCTGCAAACATTCACATAGGAGCCCAGTGGAAAAACTAACCCTTTGTATATAGGCAGTGATTAACAGAATCAAATGATAATGAAGTGCGAACAACGCTCCACATACTGCAAGATACAGTTCATGTGTTCGAAAAAATATGGTCCATGTACAGATGGACTATAGACACATCATTAGTTTTGTACATTTATTTAGGTTCCAACACAAAACATTATAAATACATACAAACCCTCCCATGTAATGTGCCCAGAGTAAGGATCTAAATAACGATTCTATGCTTGGCTGTTAAATTACGACCACGGTACAGTACGGACGGCATTGTAATTACCGGTCACTATCAGTAGTAAAATTGGCTCATTGTGACTGGTCAGCCCTCCAGTTCACCATACACTGTTAGGTCAGACCTCCAGTGACTGGTACATACAAGTTTGCCCACTGTGACCTGGTCGGGGCAAGGGTGGGGCTACAGTTGGGGAGTGGGCGTAACTGGGTGTGGCTGTTAGGGACGGTCTCTGGAAGGGATTTCATGCAGGACTCTGTATTTTGTCCCTGCAGTCTGGGGGGATCCCGTCCAAATAGTGACGCCTGGCAACCCTGGCTGGTAACCTCTGCTCAAAAAGAGGTATGAGTCTGAGCAATCCTCTCAAAACCAGGTCTGTGTGAGTTAACAAGCTGACAGGAAGGTACACAAACTGTGAGGGGAACAAGGAGCAGAACAAGTTTATTTTATTCAACTTTAATAGTGGCTGCAGTTGTGTGCAATGTAATGCGTGTTATTTGGAGTATCCTCCAAACGATAGGCCCTAGTGGCTCTCAGATGTCCGACCCGTTGTCTCTAATTCAGATGTGATGTCCGACCCGTTGTCTCTAATTCTCTTTACACCGCGGTCTCTTACAGGATGTCTCAGATGTGATGTCCGACCCGTTGTCTTTCTAATTCTCTCTTACACGCAGTCTCTTACGGATGTCTCTGATGCGTACCTGACCCATTGTCTCTAATTCTCTCTCTCACAAACGCGGTCTCCTAACTAAGAAGGATATTACAGACATGAACATTGGAGGGAACATTATTTAAAGACACAGCTGGTGTCAATACATCACATTGCTTTCTATAACCCACAGAGGTCACTTTAATGGGAAACTATTGTCAATACAAACACAATCTGCTTTACCTTCCTGTCCTTTATATATGATTGGATCTCCTTCCTGATGGTCTCATAGTCCTGGTGATAGGTAATGAATGGGTGCTGTAGGAGCTGCTTGGCGGTGATTTGGTCTTGTTTGCAGCAATTAACAAAATCCTCTAAATTCTCTGCCCTGGAGAGTTAAATGTAAAGCAGAATGGGATTATTATGATGTCAGACGCTACTGACACGATCAGCCAATCAAAATGTCCCACGAGTGTACAGACTGGGGAAAGATACGGCAAAAGGGAATCGTAATGGAAGAGTCACTTACGTTATTCTTGACTGTACTGTGTCCTGTTTTATTGGTTTAACCTTCCTTCCTAAAAGAGAAAAATCCATATGACATGTTATATATCCGAGTACTTGGCAGTTCCAGGGTCTGTATATTGTATGTCAGGATTTGTGTTACTCCCTTTATAACTATTTCCATTAAGTACATGGTTAATTAGTTTATGTCAGACTGTACATGGGGGATAATAACCAGACTGGGATCCAGGTATAAGGGTGCCGGTTGTGTTGCCACTGGCACTGTACCACGATTAGATGTTATAACCAGCTGTTCCATGGTACAGTTCCTGGTACAAGGGGCAGTGAGGCCTGGTATAGTGGAGGGTTATGGGAGTCAGGGCCGTAGGTACGTTACTATTTCACTGGCTTTAACTTACCGGAACTGTAGTCTGTAGTCATTTTATGGGCAAGTAACCGATGCTGTGGATATCCTTCTGAAAAAGTGGAACCAATGAATGATTAGTATTAGGGGAAGGTTGATTGGTCTGATTATTTATGTGGTTTCAGGTGTATAGACAAATGTATAGTATTTAAATACATATTTCCATTCAGAACAGGTATCCGGCCTATACTATCCCATACATTCCCTATGTAACGTGTCCCAGAGGAAATGACTGGTGCATTGTGGGAATAGTGAGTGGCGATTAAGAGGCCTATGAAAGGAATCACAAGTCATGTGACGCCCATACAGAGCGACCTTTCTAGCCATCTTAGTGCCCTAGACGCCTTTCAGTGCCAGCACTTTTCCAGAATATTGCTATTAACCCTTTCAGGGCCATCACGTCTCAGAATATTGCTATTAACCCTTTCAGTGCCAGCACTTCCCAGAATATTGTATTAACCCTTCCATCTGCCAGCATTGACATGATATACAGTATGTAACTACTTTCCATGTCTCCTCCATTGAATTGTTCACTCCTCACCGACTCACCGGTCAGCACTTTGTTGAGTTAAGCTGGGTACACAGATCATTCAAAGATCAGGCTACACACAGTCCCGAGTTTATTACATCAATACAACATCATATACACAGTATAGGGAGAACGCTCGGGACTGTGTTTCACTCGACCGTGGAGACTCCCCTATAGGGAAACTACCGTGGGCGATGGAAATTTTGGTCTTTCCAAACAAGCGCTCAGCCAACCCAAACATTCGGCAGGCCATGCACTCAGAGAAAGCAACCACACACAGTGCCCATAAAGCCCTGATACCGTCTGATGCGACAGTATCGGGAATTTATAGCTAATGTGTGTACCCAGCTTTAGTTCTAATTGGAGAGTTGGGTGGAAGGAAGAAAGAGGCAGGCATAGGAATCTCATGGCTGCTAGTCACAGGGCCACTGTTATAAAGTCTGCAGCAGCTTTTACTTGCCCTTTAGAACTGTTCTCCTCAGTACTATTAGCTGAGCTCATCCTCCCCCCTCTTCCTTCACCTTCAGTTCATTGGGAACATTGAATCCAAGTAGATGGAGCTGAGATGGCTATGCCTAAAAATGGCCCTGCCCATTTGTATCAAATGCTACGTAATTACCCCGCTGTATAGCAGGTAAAAAACTACCTTATAGTCCAAGCTTCTTTCCTCACCGACCATCAGTGTGCTTATTCCGAATCGACTGAAATGACAATTGTACAAATGATCAACAAATGGCCTGGGACATGAATAAATAAAACTGTCTATATTTACCCTCACTACTTATTTAACGTTCGCCTCCTCCGTGAACATGAATTATACCCATGTAGGTCCTTATGGGCAATTCTTTATCATGTAGATGGACCAGACCCTGCAGAGATTCATTAGGGAATAGAATGTCAGTGACAGAAACTCCCAGTGTAATGGGACATATTTATAATTGGTAAAGTCTGTTACCGCAGAGCTTCAAAATGGCCGCCAACGATTGACTGTAAAGTGTCTCTATAAATGTGTTTGTGGAAGGGTGTGAAGGGTTAAATAAGTCTTACCTAAGATCTCCGGCACAGGTAGGAAATCCAGGAATGTGGAAAAGGCCCGTCCTTAGACTGTGTGATTAAATAAGATTTAGCAAGGTCCACCTCTACAATATTCCATGGAAATCTGGAATAGAAAGAGTTGAAGGGAGAATAAGAACATGGAATATCTTGAGCTATGGCTAATTGTATTGTCCCTGTGATAAAGCGCGGTGTTATAACATGGCGTTATAGAAACATGTCTTACCCAGATCTCATCGGGGGGCGCTCTTTTATAATAAGCCCCGTAGAACTGGATGATATTTTATGTGCTGAAAGGTATTCCATATGCTTTATCTCCTTGCTCACGAACATTCACCCTAATACAGAAAAGACAATGTTTATACAAAGTGTCCAAAATACCCTTTACCAATGAATGTTTTAATGTCAAAAGATAAAGATAGTTACCAGTGATGTTAATTTAATACTTTAATGGCCACTTCGCCTTTCCAATCGTGTCCCTGTAATGCAGATAAAGACATTTGGAGTTAATTTAAAAAAAAAACAAACAACTATAGTCTAAAATACATTGTGTTCAGCTTTATAGCCCAGAAACCACTGATTTACATAATATAATCCTTAACTAAAGATAAAATAAAATCTTTATCACCATATCCCACTTACCCCCTGTCCCAATGGGACAGACATGCTCAGTCTGTATTGCCCAATAAGAACATGTAAGAGAAACTGTACACCCAACTATAGAGATACCCAATAGTAACTTACATGGTAGACTTTGCCAAAGGCGCCCATTTAGTGTTTCTGAAGGGTCAGATACCTTTAGGGGACTGAAAAATTAAAGAGAGATTCATGTTAATATTTAGAACATGGACAAGGAAAATCCATTTTAATAAACTAGGGGAGACGTTAGGGAATTCCCCTGCTGCTGGTTCTCTTAAAGGCTCATAAATGGTAAGAATCTCACCATGTGGGGACAACAGGGTCATATTCTAGGAGCCCATCACAGGTTTTTTCATTCATTTGAGTTGGGTACAAAGAGCATTAGACTATAGGGTGGGAGGATTCTTGGTCATTTATGGTACCAATCTTTTATTCAGAGTGAGAAGTTTACCTTTAATGTATCTGGTTTAGGAAGATTATCAAGTAGGGCTGAGAGCTGGTGGTCCCCAGCCACATCTGCTTCTCTTTTGGATGAAGTTCGGAGGGACGCTTTTCATCCATAGCCTCCGCACCTTGATTTTCAGGGGTAACACGTTTCGGATTGGTAAACATCTAAAAAATTAAAAAAAGATTTAATAATAAATAAAACACAAAGCTCAGGAAATCAAAGCATATTCACTGCTACCGGATTATTAACATGGATCATATTATATTATCATTATTATTATACCACAACGCTGCCAATAAATAGAGATTTACTGCAGTTTCAATTGATTCACCACAGAGGAGAAGTAAGTAAAAACACACGGCGCCATGGAGACCAACAGCAGATATGCAACTACTGTAGAGGGGGGGGGACTCTGGGACAGAGGGAGGAGGGACTCTGGGACAGAGGGGGGAGGGACTCGGGATAGAGGGGGGGCTCTGGGACAGGGGAAAAAACCTTGAGATGGGGGAGGGACTCTGGGACAGAGGGAGGAGGGACTCTGGGACAGAGGGGGGAGGGACTCTGGGACACAGGGGGGAAGGACTCTGGGACGAGAGGGGAGGGACTCTGGGACAGAGGGGGGAGGGACTCTGGGACAGAGGGGAGGGACTCTGGGACAGAGGGGGAGGGACTCTGGGACACAGAGGGGGAAGGACTCTGGGACAGAGAGGGGAGGGACTCTGGGCAGAGGGGGGAGGGAGTCTGGGACAGAGAGGGGGAGGGAGTCTGGGACAGAGGGGGGAAGGACTCTGGGACAGAGAGGGGAGGGACTCTGGGACAGAGGGGGAGGGGACTCTTGGACAGAGGGGGGAGGGACGGGAAGAGGGGGGAGGGATCTGCCTTTTGGAATACTAAGCGGCGTCTCTGGGCTTCTAGCGCTGTTAATGTAATGGGCTTAATGTCTAGTGAACAATAAATGATCTCGTTCTTAGACTATCACTATTCTATAATCCATATATCTATATATGTCATGAAATGGCAACTTTACTGTTCTTGTCAGAAGAGCTCATTTTCTCTGAAAAGATAAAACAGAAATATTCTTTATTCCGGTTTATATAATTTATTAAATAATATAAAGTGCGTATGTACAATGTTAATGGAATGGAAATAGTGTAGGTCTTTCATCCACTCAACACAGATGGCAGTTATAAAACTGACAAAACTTTAAACTAAGTTGTAACTACGCTGTGTGTCATGATAGGCAGAGTAAATAGAGAGTCCACTCACCACAATGTCTGATGTAAAAAAAGACAAACCTCTGCCTTACTGATATATAACTACACTGTGAGTGATGTCATTAAAGGGCAAGTCAGTGTTTTTTTATAATGCTAAGTAAATATGTGTAGTTTTTAACTCTCAAGGGTTATTTAAATAGGAATATGACAGGGTGGTTATTTATATATATTTTATAGGGTCAATGTGCTCAGACTGTATAACATTTGGTTTGTCTGGAAATGTATTTGGGAAAGTCTAAAAGGACGTAAAGTCTGGATTTTCAGTCAATTTTCAAATAATAATAACTAATTTCCCTTTAACCTCTGTCCCAATGTGAAAATACAGGAGCTGAGCACCACTTACTTTTCTGCACGATCAAAAAGTAAAATGATTAGTGAGGGAGTGGAGAGCAGCTTTTATACCCACAGTCTGTGACATCATCTAATTAGCATACCATGGTCACATGATCCCTACACTGTGATATCATCTAATTACCATACCATGGTCACATGATACATGCCTACACTCTGACATAATCTAATTAGCATACCTTGGTCACATGATCCCTACACTGTGACATCATCTAATTAGCATACCATGGTCATATGATCCCTACACTCTGACATAATCTAATTAGCATACCTTGGTCACATGATCCCTATATCTGAGAAATCTACCCTTACATCCACCTATTGGTAACCAGCACTAATGATATCTATATATCTATATATGATAATAAATCACCTTACATCACCATCCGGTAACCGCCCACAGGATATGGTATTCATATATCTATATTATGATAATCTACCCTTACAGCATACCTATCCGGTAACCAGAGCAGTAGTATGTTCTACTATATCCTATATATGATAATCTACAATACATCTACCTATCCGGTAACCAGCCACAGTATATGGTATCTATAATCTAATATGATTCATTACATAATCCTAACCTATCCGCGTAACCAGCACCAAGTATATGGATATCATATATCTATATATGATAAATCTACCATAATCCTACCGATCCGGTAACCAGCACGTAGTATGATGGAATCTATAATCGATATATAAATAAATCTACCCTTACATCCTACCTACCGGTAACCAGCCACAGTATATGGTATATATCATATTCTATATATGAAAAATTACCCTTACATCCTACCTATCCCGGTAACTAGCCAGTATAGGATCTATACTATTTTATATATGATAGAATATACCCTTACATCCATACCTATCCGGTAACCAGCACCCACAGTATAGGGTATCTATAGATATAGATATGAATAAATTTACCCTTACATCCTACCTATCCAGGTAACAGCCCACAGTATAATATCTATATCTAGATATGGATAAATCTACCCTTCATCCCACTATCTGGTAACCAGCACAGAATATGGTTCTTATATATGATAAATCTACCTTACCCTACCTATCTGCGTAACAGCACAGTATATGATATCTAAATATCTGGCTATATGATAAATGCTCTTTACATCATACCTATCTGGTACCCAGCACAGGAATATGGTATCGTATATATCTATATATGATAAATCTACCTTACATCCACCTAGCTGGTCAAACCAGCACAGAATATGGTATGTTATATATCTATCTTATGATTAAATCTACCCTTACATCCTAACTATCTGGTAACCAGCCACAGTAGAGATATTAAAGACTGTTATATTAGAAATCTACCCCTTACATCCCTACTATATGCGTAAACAGCACAGTATATGAGCATCATATATCTATATATAATAAATCTACCTTACATCTACCTATCCCGGCTAACCAGACACAGTATATGGTATCTATTATCTATATATGAAAATCTACCCATTACATACCTACCTATCGCCGTAAACAGCCACAGTATAGGTATCTATATCGGCTAGAATGGAATAAATTCTACCCTACATCGACCGATCCGAGTAACCAGCCCCACAGTATAGAGTATGTATATATCCTTAATGATAAATTACTACCCTTACATAAATCTACCCTACATCCTACCGTATCCCGCGTAACCAGCCAGTATATGGTTATCTATTATAATCCATTAATGATTATAAATCTACCCTTAATCCTACCTAATCCGGTAACAGCACAGTCTGATGTATCTAGATATCTAGATATGATAAATCTACCCTCTTACATCCTACCTATCTGGTAACCAGCACAGTATATGGTATCTATATATAGATATATGATAAATCTAGCCCTTACATCTACCTATCGGGTAACCAGACAGGATATTGTATCTATAGATCTATATATGATAATCTACCTACATTTTACCTATAGGAACAAGCACAGTATATGAGTATCTATATATATATATATGATAAAATCTCCCGTACATCTACCTAATCGGTAACAGCACCGTACATGATATCTATATATCTATATATGATAAATCTAACCTTAAATCCTAACCTAGCAGGTAACCAGCCCCCCACAGTATATTGGGATTCTATATATCTATAATGATAAAATACCCTTACATCCTTACCTATCTGAATAACCAGCACAGTATATTGTATATATAGATCATATAGATAATACATTACCACTTAATCCTACCTATCTGTAGAACCAGCACAGTTATGGTATCTATATATCAATATATGATAAATCTACCCCTTACATCCTACCTATCCAGTAACCAGCCCCACAGGAGATGATATCTATTTTATTTTTTCCTATATATGATAAATCTACCCTAATCCTACTATCCAGGTAAAGCGCAGTATATGGTACTATTATCTCTATTATGATAAATTACCTACATCATACCTATCCTAGTAACCAGCACACAGTATATATATATATATATATATGAAAATCTACCCTTACATCCTACCTATCTGATAACCAGCCACAGTATAGGTATCTATTATCTTATATATGAATAAATCTAACCTTACATCCTACCTATCTGTAACCAGCCCCACAGAGATGGTATCTATATATCTATAGATGATAAATTACCCTTACATCCTACATATCTGATAACAGCACAAGTATATGGTATGTATATATCTATATATGTAAATTCCCTTAATCTACCTATTCTGATAACCACAGCACAGAATATGGTATGTATATATCTATATATGATAAATCTACATTCACATTCTACCTATCTGATAACCAGCACAGTAGAGGGTAGCTATATATTTATATATGAAAATCTACCCTTACATTACTCACCTATCTGATTAACCAGCCACAGTATATGGTATCTAATATCTATATATGATAAATCTACCCTTACATCCTACTATCCGGTAACCAGCCACATAGATGGTATCTATATAGCTATATATGATAAAGCTACCCTACATCCTACCTATCTGCGTAACCAGCCACCGCTATGATGATATCTAAAATCTGTATATGAATAAATCTACCTTAAATACCTACCTATCTGCGTAACAGACAGAATTATGGTATCTATATATCTATATATGATAAATCTACCCTTACATCCACCTATCGGTAAAACAGCACAGTATATGGTATATATATATCTATTCTATGATAAATTACCCTTACATCCTACCTATCGGTAAACAGCACAGTATATGGTTATCTATATTTATATTTGATAAATCTACCCTTACATCCTCCCTATCTGGTAACCGCACAGTATATTGGTATCTATATATCTATATATGATAAATCTACCCTTACCATCCTACCGATCTGCGGTAACCAGAAACAGGTATATGGTATCTATATATCTATATATGATAAATCGACCCTTAATTACCTATCTGACGTAACAGCACGTATATGTATCATATATCTATATATGATAAATATCCCTTAACATCCTACCTATCCGGTAACCAGCACAGTACATGATATATATATATCATATATGATAAATCTACTTACATCCTACATATCCGGTAACCAGCAAAGTATATGGTATCTATATATCTATATATGATAAATAACCTTAAATATACCTATCGATAACCAGGCACAGTATATGATATCTATATATCTATATCTAATAAATTCACCTTACATCATCCTATCTGGGTAACCAGCACAGATATGGTATCTATATATCAAGATATGATAAATTAACCTACATCCTAATATCCAGTAACAGCCCACAGTATATGATAATCTATATATCTATATATGATAAATTACCTTACATCGCTACTATCAGGTAACAGCGCCCAGTATATGGTTACTATTATATCCTAATATGATAAATCCTACCCTTACATCAACCTATCCAGTAACCAGCACCACAGTATATCTCTATAATATATATGATAAATATACCCTTACCATCCATATATCTGCATAACCAGCCACAGTATATGGTATCTATATATTATATAGATAAATCTACACTTTACATCCTACCTAATCTGATATAACCAGCCCACAGTATATGGTATCTATATATCTTATATTGATAACTCTACCCTTACATCTAACTATTGATAACAAGAACAGTTATATGGTATGTTTATATCTTATATATGATAAATTGACCCTTACATCCTACCTATCTGATAACCAGAACAGAATATGGTCTGTATATATCTAGGATATGCATAAATCTAACCTTAATAATACATATCTGATAACCAGCACAGTTAGGGTATCTATAATCTATATTGATAAACTACCTACATCCAACTTCGGATAACCAGCACAGTATAGGATCTCTTAATATTATATAGATAAATCTACCTACATCACCTATCCGGTAACCAGCACAGTATATGGTATCTATATATCTATATATGATTAAATATAACTTAAGCCTACCTATCTGCGCAACCAGCCACAGTATATGATATCTAAAATATGTATATGATTTAATCTACCTTACATCCTCCTATCTGGTACCCAGCCACAGAATATTGGTACTATATATCTATATATGATAAATCTACCCTTTAAATCCCACCTATCTGGTACCAGCCACAAAATATGGTATCTAGATACTATATATGATAAATTACCCTTGACATCCTACCTCATCGTGGTAACCAGCACAGTAATGATATCTAATATATGTATTGATAAACTCCCTTACATCCTACCTATACTGGTAACCAGCCAAAGTAGTGTATAGGTATATATAGATCTATAGAAATAAATTACCCCTTACATCCTACCTATCCGGTAACCAGCCAATATATGGTATCTATAATCTAGTATATGATAAATCTCCCTTACATCATACCTATCCGGTAACCAGCACAGTATTATGAATCTAATATATATATATGAATAAATCTACCTTACATCCTACCTATCCGGTACCCAGCACAGTATCTGATCTTATATATCTAGATATATAAATCTACCCTTACTCCTAACTATCCGAGTAACCAGCAGCAGTATATGGATCTATATATCTATCTATGATAAATCTACCTCTACAGGACCTAGCCCCGGTAACTAGCACAGTATATGATATCTATACATCTATATATGATAAATACCCTTACATCCTACCTATCCGGTATAACCAGCAAACAGTATATGGTATCATATATCTATATTATGCTAAATTTACCCTTACATCCTACCTATCGCGTAACTAGCACAGCACAGTCTATGATATCTATATATTCTAATATGATAAATCTACCCTTAAATCCACATATCTGGTAACCAGCCACAGATTATGGTATCTATTATCTTATATATGATAAATCTATACCCTTACATCTCCTATCTGGTAACCAGCCAACAGTATATGATATCAAATATATGTATATGAAAATCTACCCTTACTATCTACCATATCTGGTAAACCAGCCACAGAATATGGTCATCTATATATCTTATATATGATAAATCTACCCTACATCCCACATATTGGGAACCAGAACACAGAAGATGGTATCTATATATCTATAATGATAAAATCTACCCTTACATCTACCTATTTATGGTATAACCAGCCACAGTATAGGGTATCTATATATTAACATAATAAATCTACCCTTACATCCTACTATCGAGTAACCAGCCAAGTATATGAGTATCGATATATCTATATATGATAAATCTCCCTTACATCCTACCTATCCGGTAACCAGCACAGTATAGGTATCTATATATCTATATATAATAAATCTACCTTACAATCCTACCTATCAGCGTAACCAGCACAGTATATGGTATGTATTATATCTATATATGATAAATCTCACCCTTACATAAATCTACCCTTACCATCCGACATATCGGCGTAACCAGCCCACAGTATATGCGTATCTATCGATCTATATATGATAAATCTACCCTTAAATCCCTACCTATCCGGGAACCAGCCCCACAGTATATGGCTAGTAGATATCTATATATGATAAATCTACCCTTACATCCTACCTGTATCTGGTAACCGCCACAGTTAGATGAGTACTATATCTATATATGAACATCTACCCTGACATCCGACCTATCTTTTTTTTTTTTTGTTTTTCTTTTTTTTGTTTTTTTTTTTTTCTTGTTTTTTTCGGTAACCAGCCCACAGTATATGGTATCTATAATATGATGATATGATACAGCATCCTTACATCTACCTATCGGTAACCATTCTGCCCCAAAGTATAAGTCTCTATATATCTATATATGATAAATCTACCCTAAATCCTTACCTATCTGGGTTATTTTTTTTAGATGATATCATTAAACCAGCCCACAGAATATGATATCTTATTATTATATATGATAAATCTACACTACATCCTACCTATAAGTAACCAGCCACAGTATATGGTATCTAATATCTATATTGCTAAATCTACCCTTACATTCCTCCTATCGGTAACCAGCCACAGTATAGGTATCATATTTATCTATATATGAGAAAATACCCTCTACATCCTCCTTATCTGGTAACCAGCACAGTATATGGTATCTATATATCTATATATGATTAATCTACCCCTTACATCCCACCTATCCGCGTAAACCAGCAACAGTATATGCTATATAGATCTTAGATAATATGATAAATCTAACCTTATATCCTACCTATCGTAAACAGACCCACAGTATATGGTATATATATATAGCTATATATGATAAAACTACCCTTACCATCCTTACTATTTCGCTAACCAGCCACAGTAATGGTATCTATATATCTATATATGATAAATATACCCTTACATCATACTATCTGGTAACCAGCCACAGTATATGGTATTATATAGCTATTATGATAAATCTACACTACTCCTACCGTCCGCGTAAACAGCACAGTATATGGTATCTATATATCCATAATATGTACCTCTATCCTTACATCCGACCTATCCGCGTAACCAGAACAGTATAAAGGATCCTATATATCTATATATGATAATCTACCACTTACATCTTACCTATCTGGTAAACCAGCACAGTATATGATATCTATATACGATATATGCAAATCCTACCCTTTCATCCTACCATCGCGGAACCAGCACAGTATATGGTATTATATATCTATAATGATAAATCTACCTTACATCATACCTATCGGGAACCAGCCACCCACAGTATAGGTGAGTTATATATCTATATATGATAAATCTACCATTAAATCCTAATCTAACCTTTTTTTCTATTTTTATCTGGTAACCAGCCACAGTATTATCGGATCTATATATCTATATATGATTTAATTACCTCTTACATGCCACCTATCCGGTAACCAGCCCACAGTATATGATATCTTATATATCTATATATGATAAATCTAACCTTATATCATACCATCTAGGTAACCAGCCCACAGTATATGCGTATCTATAATATCTATATATGATAAAACTAACCTTACATCCTAACCTATCCAGGTAACCAGCACATTCATATGGTATTATATATCTATATATGATAAACTAAACCTTAGATCCTACCTATCCGGTAACCAGCACCGATATGGTATTATATATCTATTATGATAAATCTACCCTTAAATCCTACCTATCGGTAACCCGCACAGTATATGATATCTATATATCTATGATATGATAAATCTACCGTAAATCGTACCTATCCGGATAACCCGCAGTATATATATCTATATATCTATATATGATAAATCTACCCTTACAATCATCCATATCCGGTAACCAGTACAGTCTTGGTATCTATAATCTATATATGATAAATCTACCCTTACATCCTACCTATCCGGTAACCAGCACAGATATGGTACTATATATCTAATATGATAAATCTACCCTTACATCCTACCTATCCGGTACCCAGCCACAGTAATGGTATCTATAGATCTACATATGTATAAATCTACCACTATCTACCTATCCGAGTAACCAGCACAGTATATGGTATCTATATATCTACATATGATAAATCTCCCCTTACATCCTACCTATCGCGTAAACAGCCACAGTTCAGTATAGGGATCTCTATATCTTATATGATAAATTCTACCCTTACATCATACCTATATGGTAAACAGCACAGTATATGAGTATCTATATATCTATATTGATAAATCACCCTTACATCCTACCTATCCGTAAGTAACCAGCACGTATATGACATCTATTATATTACATATGATAACTATACACTTACATCCTACCTATCGGTACAGCACAGTATATCGGTATCTTATACTATATATGATAAATTCTACCCTTACTCCTACCTATCTGATAACCAGACACAGTAGTGGTATCTAATATATCGTATATGATAAATCTACCCTTAATCCTACTATCCGGTAACCAGCCAGTATATGCGTATCTTATATATCTATATATGATAAATCTACCCTTACATCATACCTATCGAGTAAACCAGCACAGTATATGAGTATCTATATATCTATATATGATAAATCTACCCTTACTCCTACCTATCCGGGCTAACCAGCACAATATATGATATCTATAGATCTATATATGATAAATCTAACCCTTCATCCTACCGATCCGGTAACCAGCACAGTATATGATTCTACGATATCTATATATGATAAATCTACCCTTACATACTACCTATCCGGTAACCAGCACCAGTATAGGTATCTATAGATATATATATGATAATCTTACCCTTACATCCCTACTACGACGTCAACCAGCACAGTATATGGTATCTATATATCTATATATGATAAATCTACCTACATTTCCTACCTATCCGGTAACCAGCACAGTATATGTATTATATATCTATATCTGATTAAATCTACCCTACATCCTACCTATCCGGTAAACAGCCCACATGTATATGGTATCTATATATCTATATATGATAAATTACCCTTACATCTACCTATCCGAATAACCAGACACAGTAATGGTATCTATATATCATATATGATAAATCTACCCTTACATTCTACCTATCCGATAACCAGCACAGGATATGGTATCTATATATCCTATATAGGTTAAAATCTACCCTTACATCCTACCTTCTGGTAATCAGCCACAGTATATGATATCTATTTATCTATATATAATAAAAATCTACCCTTACATCCTACCTATCTGGTAACCAGCCACAGTATAGGAAATCTATATATACGTATATATGAGAAATACTACCCTTACTCCTACCTATCCGGTAACAGCACAGTATTGGGTATCTATATCTATATATGATTAAAACTACCCTTGACCATCTACTATCGGTAACGCAGCAGTATATGATATCTTATATCTTATATATAATAAATCGACCTTACACCTACCTATCTGACGTAACCAGCACAGTATATGTATCTATAATCTATATATAAAAAATCTCCCCTTATCCTACCTATCTGGTAACCAGCACACAGTATATGATATCTATAGATCTATATATGATAAATCACCCTTACATCCGACCTATCCAGTGTCACCCAGCAAGGATATGATATCTATATATTCTATTATAGAATACAATCTACCCTTACATCCTACCATCTGGTAACCTAGCACAGTATATGATATCTACTTATATCATAAATTACCCCTTACATCCTACCTATCCGGTACCCAGCCAAGTACATGGTATCTATAGATATATATATGATAAATCTACCCTTAATCCCTACCTATCCGGAAACCGGCACAGTATTAGGATATTATATATCAGATTGATAAATCCTACCCTACATCCTACCTATCCGGGTAACAAGCACCAGTATAGGTTGTTCTATCTATCTATATATGATAAATCTTCCCCTTTACATCCTACCGATCTGGAACAGCCACACAGTATATGGTATCTATATATCTATATATGATAAATCTACCCTTACATTACTACTATCCGAGTAACCAGCCCACAGTATATGGTTATCTATATATTTATATGATAAATCTACCCTTATATCCTACCTATCGGTAACAGCCACAGTATATGGTATCTATATATAGATATATGGATTAAATCTACCCTTACATCCTACCTATCTGCGTAACCAGACCACAGTATATGGTATCTATATATCTATATATGATAAATATACCCTTACATCATACCTATCTGAAACCAGCACAGTATAGGGTATCTAAGATCTAATACTTTGATAAATCTACCACTTACATCCGACATATCCGGAACCAGCCCCCCACAGTATAGGATATCTATATATTATATATGATAATATCTACCCTACTCTACCTATCCGCGTAAACCAGCACAGTATATAGTATCTATATTTATATAGAAAAATCGACCCCTTACATCCTACCTATCTGAGTAACCAGCCACAGTATATGGTATCTATATATTATATATGATTAAATTCTACCCTACATCCTACCTATCGGTAACCAGCCACAGTATATGATATCTATATAGCTATATATGTAAATCTACCTTACAATCACTACCTATTGCGTAACCAGCACAGTATATGGTATCTATATAGCTATATATGATAAATCCACCCTAATCCCACTATCGAGTAACCAGCACAGTTAGATATCTATATATCATAATGATAAATCTACCTTATAGCTACCATTCCGCGTAACCAGCCCACAGTATATGGTATCTATAATCTATATATGATAAACTTACCTACATCCTACCTATCCGGTAACCAGCACAAGTATATGGTATCTATATTATCTATATCATGTAAATTACCCGTACATCCATACTATCTGGTAACAGCACACAAGTATATGGTATCAGATATCTATATATGAGTAAATCTACCCTTCAAATCATACCTATCCGGTAACCAGCCACAGTATATGGTATCTAGAAGATCTATATATGATACATCATCCAACATCCTAACTATACGGTAACCAGCACAGGATAAGTATACTATATTATCTATTATATGATAAATTACCCTTACATCCTACCTATAGGTAACCATACCCCAAGTATATATATCTTATATAGCTATATATGATAATCTACCCTTACATCCTAACATCCGAGTAACCAGCACAGTATTGAGTATCTATTATATCTAATATATGATAAATTCGACCCTACATCCTACCTATCGCGGTAACCAGCACAGTATATGGTAATCATATATCTATATATGATAAACATAAATCTACCCTAAATCCTACCTATATGGTAACCAGCAAAGTAGATGGGATCTATATATCTATATATGTATGTAAATCTCCGCTTACATGCCAACTATCCGGTAACCAGCCACAGTATATATAGCTATATATCTATATATGAAAATTACCCTTATATCCTTTACCTATACAGGTAACCAGCACAGCAGTATATGGTAATCCAATATCTATATATGATAAAACTACCCTTACATCCTTACCTACCGGTAAACCAGCACATTATAGGTATCTATTATTTCTAATATGATAATCTAACCTTATATACTACCTATCCTGGTAACCAGCACAGTATATGGTAGCGATATATCTATAAAGATAAATTACCCTACATCCTCCCTATCCGGTAACCAGACACAGGATATGATATCTAGATATCTATATATGATAAATCACCATTACATCGTTACTATCGGTAACCAGCACAGGATATGAATATCTATATATCGATATATGAATAAATCTAACCTCTACATCCCTACCTATCCGGTAACCAGCACACAGTTATCGGTATCATATATCTTATATGATTAATCTACCCTTACATCCTACTAATCCTGGTAACCCAGACAACAGTATATGGTATCTATATATCTATATATGATAATCTACCCTTACATCCTACCTATCCCGGTAACCAGCCACAGTATATGGGATCTATATATCTAATATGATAGACTACCGACATCCTTACCTATCGGTAACAGCCACCGTATATGGATATCTATATATCTACATATGATAAAATCTCCACTTAATCCTACTATCCGGTACCAGCACGGTATATGGTATCTATATATTAAGATGATAAATTACCTTAAATCCTACTATCTGCGTAACCACACAGGATCTGGATCTATATATCTTATAGATGATAAATCTACCCTTAATCCTACCTGATCCGGTAACCAGCACAGATAATGATATCCTATATAGCTAATATTGATAATCTACCCTACATCCTAACCTATCCGGTAACAGCCCACAAGTATATGGTATCTATATATCTAATATGATAAATCACCCTTACATCCTACCTATCTGATAACCAGCACAGTATTATGGTAGCTTATTCTGATATATGATAATTACCAATTAATCCTACCTATCCGGTAACCAGCACCAGTTATGGTATCTCAATATCTATATTATGATAAATCTTACCCTTACATCCTACCTATCGGCTAACCAGCCACAGGATAGGGTAGTCTATTATCTATATATGATAATCTACCCTTAAATCCTACCTATCAGAGACCGCAGCACAATATATGATATCTATAGATCTATATATGATAAAGATACCCTTCACATCCTACCTATCCGGTACCCAGCCCACCAGTAGATGATATCTATATATTATATATGATAAATCTACCCTTACACCTACCTATCCGGTAACCAGCACACAGTATATGGTATCTATAGATCTTTATATGCTAAATCTATCCTTACATCCTACTATCTGAGTAACCAGCACACGTATATGGTATCTATATATCTAGATATGATAAATATACCCTTAAATCCTACCTATACCGGTTAACCAGCCCAGAGTATATGATATCTATAATCTGATATATTGATAAATAATCTACCGTTAAATCCATAACCTAGCCCGGTAACCAGCACAGTATATGCGTATCTATATTATCTATATATGATAAATCTACCCTTACATCTACCCTATACGCAAATAACCAGCACAGTACATGGTACTATATATCTATATAGGATAAATCTACCCTTACATCCTACCTATCCGATAACCATAACAGTATAGGCGTATCTATATATATATATATGATAAATCACTACCCGTACATCCTACCATTCTGGAATCAGCCACAGGTATTGATATCTATTTATCTATATATAGAAAACTTACCCTTAAATCCTACCTATGTGGTAACCAGCACAGTATATGATATATATAGATCTATATATGATAAATCTACCCTTACATCGTACCATCCTGGTAACCGCCCACATATATGGATCTATATATCTATATATGATAAATCTACCCTTACATCCTAACTATACGGTAACCAGCACAGTATATGATATCTATTATCTATAGGATAAGTAATCTACCCGTACAACTACCTATCTGGTAACAAGACCACCACAGTATATGATATCTAGATATCTATATATAATAAATTACCCTTACAGTCCTACCCTATATGGTAACCAGCCCACAGTATATGATATCTATATATCTATATAGATAAATCTACATTACATCCTACCTATCCGGTAACCAGCACAGTATATGATATATATATATTATATATAATAAATCTACCCATTACATCCACCTATCTGGAACCAGCCACAGTATATGTATCTATTATAATCATAAATCTACCCTTACATCCACCATCGGTGGTAACCAGCACAGTACATGGTGATCTATACTATATAATGATAAATCTACCCTTACATCCTACCTATACCGGTAACCAGCACAAGTTATGATATCTATATATCTATATATGAAAATCTACCTATACATCCTACCTATCGGTAACCAGCACAATATGGTGTCTATATATCTATATATGATAAATCTACCCCTTAATCATAACTATCTCGGTAACCAGCCACGTATAGGGTATCTATAGATCTATATATGATAAATTATCCTTACATCCTTACATATCCGGTAACCAGCACAGTAATGCGTCTCTATATATCTATATATGATAAATCTACCCGTATATCCCTACTCGGTAACCGCACAGTATATGGTCTATATATCTATATATGATAATCTACCTTACACCCTACTCTACTTGCGTAACCAGCACAGTATATCTGGGATCTATATATATCTATATACTGATAATATACCTTACAATCCGTACCTATCTGCATAAACCAGCCCACAATAGATCATGTATTATATACTATATATGATAAATCTACCCTTACATCCTAATGATCCGGAACCAAGCACAGTGATATGATATTCTATATATTCTAAGTATGTATAATCTACCCCTTATCCTCCTATCCGGTATAACCAGCAAGATATTAGATTAATATTATATATGATAAATTCTACCTTCTCCTACCTATTGGTAACAGCACCAGATATGGTATCTATATATCTGATATGATAAATCTACCCTTACATCCGACCTATCCGGTAAACAGCTACAGTATATGATATCTATAGATATATATGATGATTAAATCTACCCTTACATCCTACATATTGGTAACCAGCAAGTTATTGGTATCTATATATCTATATATGATAACTTACCCTTTAATCCTACCTATCCGCGTAACCAGCCAGTTATGGTATCATAATTTGATATGAGTAAATTCCCTTGATATCCACCTATCCGGTAACCAGCACAGATAGGTATCTATATATTATATATGATAAATCTACCCTTACAGCTACCTATCCAGTAACCAGCAACAGTCTATGGTATATATATGATAAATCTACCACTTACATCCACCTAGCGGTGTACCAGCACAGTATATGTATTTCATATTGCTCATATATGATAAATCTACCCTTACATCCTACCTAGTCCGTAACCAGCCACAGTATATGGTATCTATATATCCTATATATGTAAATCTACCCATGTACATCCTACTATCGGTACCAGCACAGTAATGGTATTATAATCTATATTTATTGAAAAATCTACCTTAATCCTACTATCCGTAACCAGCACAGTATATGTAATCTATATATCTATATATGATAAATCTACCTTAATTCCTACCTGATCGATGAACCAGCCACCCGATATATGGTTATCTATATATCTATATATGATAAATCACCTTACATCTACATCGAAACCAGCACAGTATATGAGTACTATATATCTATATATGATAAATCTCCCTTACATCCTACCTATCACGGTAACCGCCCAGTATATGGTTATCTATATATCTATATATGATGAAATATACCCTTACATCCTACCTATCGTTAACCAGCAAAGTATAGGGTATCATATATCTATATATGATCAAGCTTACCATTACATCCTACCTATCCGGTACCAGCAAAGATATGGTATCGGATATATCATATATGATTTTAAATCTACCCTTACATCCAACCTATCTGGTAACCAGCACAGTATATGGTATTCTATCATACTATATATGATAAATCTTACCCTTACATCCTTACTATTCGGTAAACCAGCACAGTATATGGATCATCTTCTGAATATAGATAATCTACCCTTACTGCCTACCTATCTGGTAACCAGCACAGTAGTATGGTATCTATATATCATATATGATAAATCTACATTACATCTACGAACTATCTGGTAAACAAGCCACAGTATATGGATATCTATATTTCTATTATGATAAATCTACCCTTACTAGCCTCTATCCGTCGGTAACCACACAGTATATGGTATGCATGATTCTAGATATGATACATCTTACCCTTACACTCTTACCTAAATCCGGTAACCAGACAGTATAAAGTACTATATATCTATTATGATAAATCTACCTATAGCTCCTACCTATCCGGTAACCCGACAGTATATGTGAGTATTATATCTATATATGATACAATTACCTTACATCCTACCTATCTGCGGCTAAACCAGCACTAGATATGATTATCTATATATTCTATATATGAAAATCTACCCCTTACATCCTACCTATCCTGGTAACCCATCACGTATATGATCTATATATCTATATATGATTAAATTACCCTTACATCCTTACTAGCCGAGTAACCAGAACAGTATATGGTATCTTTATATGTAGTAGTTGATAAATCTACCCGACATCCTACATCCTAAGTGGTAAACATCAAGTATATGGTTATTATATATATATATATGAAATATCTACCCCTACAATCCTACCTATCTGGTAACCAGCACAGATCATGGTATGTCTATATATCTATATTTGATAAATCACCCTCTAACATCCTACTATCCGTAACCATCACAGTCTATGGTATCTATATATATATATGATAAAGTCTACCCTTCATCCATACCTATACGGTACCAGAACAGTGATGTTCTATATTATCTAATATGAAAATCTACACCTTACATCCTACCTATCGGTAACCAGACCACGAGTAATGGATCTTATATACTATATATGATAAATCTACCCTACTCCTACCTATCCGGTGGTTAACACACAAGCACAGTCTATGGTATCTAGTATATCGTATATGATCAATTACCCTTACATCTACTATCGTAACCCAGCACAGATATGAGTATCTATATATCTGAATATGATAAATCTACCCCTTACATCCTACCTATCCAGGTACACAGCACAGTAGTATGGTATACTATATATGATATATGATAAATCTACCCGTACATCCTACCTATCGGTAACCAGCACAGTTATATGGTATCTATATATTCTATATATGATGAACTTACCCTTACATCCTACCTATTGGCAGATATAGGAAATCCATATGATATCATGCAAGGAAAGCATAACTTACCATAATTGCGTAGGGGATCCACGCCTTCACTAGCCACACCTGGCTTCCTTTAGGGGATTGGAAGGGTGCAGCTTTCTTGTGGATGGGAAGACACAGCAGGTGGCAGCAACTTTGGATCGTTTCTTTAAGACTTTGAAAACTGGATACCCGTGACAAAGAAGAAGACCAAAGCCTAGTCAACTATTGAAGTACTAGTGTGAGTTTTGTTGTGTATGTTGGTCAGAAAGCATTAACTTACCTTGTGTAGCGTAGGGGCTCCAGGCCTTTATAGCCACATCGGCTCTTTAGGATTTGGGGTGAGCGTTTTCTGGATGGAGGCACAAGTAGGTGGAGCAAACTTAGACTGTTCAAGACTTCAAAATCCGGATCCCCTAGAAAAAAAGGAGGCCAAAGTTAGTTAAATAGTGGATGTCAAGTGTGGTATGTAAGAAATAGAGATTTCGTTACTTGGTAGCGTAGGGGATCCAGCTCTTACTACGCCATCTAGTCTTACAAATGTGCCGCTCTGGCCATATGAGAACCAAATTCTTGAATTGCATATCCAGTTAAGCTGTGAGCTAACTCCGCTCAATAGATATGTAGCAAGCCCAACCAAGATCTCTTCCTTGTGTCATGTAGTAGAGCCGTAGGTATGTTCTTCTTAACTGGAAAAAACTGCCGTCTCACCACAGGCCTTAGTATATACATGAGCAATGCAGACGTATTTGGAAAGATTGTGCCTCATCTTGGTTTTGTAGATATACTCTTAGAACAGGTCCTTGGGGTCTTACAGTATGGGTTGAGGTTAGATATCACAGGATGC
Source organism: Hymenochirus boettgeri (assembly GCA_019447015.1). Classification (NCBI taxonomy): domain Eukaryota; kingdom Metazoa; phylum Chordata; class Amphibia; order Anura; family Pipidae; genus Hymenochirus; species Hymenochirus boettgeri. The sequence goes on from JAACNH010000135.1 coordinate 112,918, forward strand.
ATACAGTCTATAGCACAACCCTCAGCCATTCAATATCTCTTTGGGCATCATGTGAAAGCGCTTTTTCCAACTGATCACATTGCTTGAGGAATGTCATTCCTTTGTTTTGAACTCTATGACTTTTGGGATTGTACACAGTAAACCAAAACTTGTATGACCTGTGCTCCTGATCTGCCCCTCAAATCGATTTGTAGTGATCACATACACAATCTAGAACTTCCTAAAAAATTCCACCTTACCTGTGCCTTTGGATCTGGTAACACGGTTCTTCCCGTGATTCAAGCAAACTGTCTCCTTGGTGTGATGTGCTCAACCACATTGTTCAGATGAGAAAAATTGACCATGCCTAGTTCTTCAGCTAAACGTTGGCAGTCTTGAGGAAGTCGTCAAATGTTTCATCTGACTGATAAATTTACAAGAACAGCTGGTATTTCTATCTGCTCCACTGCCACCATGTAGGTTGGCCTCATTTCCGTCTTTTACTTGTGAGGTTGACTTGAGAAAGTAATATGTCATACCACAGACTAGGTTAAGGCAAAAGGAAGGGAGTCGGACCACCGAAGAAGGATACTCACACCGCTAAGTGGTAAACGCAGCACTTAGTTTATTAAGAGAAGAGACACGGACACCAAGCCATAGATGGCTGACCAGGTAAAGCGCCCTGATGCGTTTTTGGGCGAACTCCGCCCTTAGTCGTAGGGATGAATGCGCTCACCATGTAGGGTGACTTCTAAAAAGGCATTGATAATCATGATGCCTGATGGCGCACAGCGCATAACGTCTCAAGCGAACAGAAAAACTCAAACATGAAGGGAATATCAAGCCAAACCCAAAACACACTTAATAAGTACAATACACATATAAATAAGTGAAAGGGAAGGGAAAATTCCAACTAAACAATAAATGATCCGAAATAAAGTGAGTCATATATAAGCAGTACAATAAAATAAATAAAGATGAAAAAAAGCCGTGAAAACAACCAACAATACTGCTATAAATCCATAAAGGACCCTTGTACTATAAAATACAAAAAATGACGTTAAACTACAGGAGCGGCGAAACCTATATATATTACTATAAGTGGTTACCCTTGTATAGCATAAAACACATATATAGAATAAAAGACCATCTGGGGTTCTAGTTTCATTAATGGTTGAAGATCCAAACAAAACTCTGCTTGGAGAGCAGGCGTGACTGTCGGTACCTGCCCTTTGTTCTCAGGTTATATATTGACACCTTGGTCCGTAAGGAATCTGTGTACTACATTACAGTCTATCTGTGTATTAATAGATCAACTGGACTTGAAATGAGTTCTTGAAAACGTTTCGCTAGTCATCTCCGACTGGTTTCTCAATTCAGAGAGACTGTACAAGAATCTGTGGCACATATGCCCTGGAAAATACCATTAGAGTGATGGAGTGACACCAAACAAGCACCAGCTCTCAGCACTGTTAACGGGCAAACAAAGGCAACAGAACAAGTTCTCTATTCTGTCATCCCCAGAACAGCCCCAAAGAGAACAACTACCTTGGATACAAAAGGAGGGAAGTGTCACTTCCATCAAACAAGAGGAATGGGTGAGAAAGTGTCTAAAGGACCCTGACCCAGCCAGGAAATGGAAGTCATTGCTAAGGGTTGAATTTCACAGCCCCATAAAGCATCCCTGTGGGTCGATATGTATAGCAGCCAAGAGCCTCATCCACAGCTAATAAGTATCACAGGAGGAGGCAAGCAGAACACTTCGCCTGTAAGGTATCTGCGCTTAGCCAGTGCTTTAAAAACTCCTTATTAACCGACTACAACAGAGAGAGAAGAGCTTAAACATCCCTCAAGAAAGATTCAGATCACCAATTCTACACGGAGATTAAGGACAGATGCCACAGGGGTACTTCAACCCTCAGACGACACTACCATGATTAAGGTGGACCATGCTCTGGCCGATAACAACACAATATGAGGTTTAACAAGGGATCCCACCAGCCGTTACAAGAAAAAGAGTCTAGACTGACTTACAACAGCTTTCAAAAGAATAATTTTTTAGCATGACCAGAGCAATGTATATCCTCTACCCATTGGTGAGGCACATCCTATGCAATATGGACTATTAAAAGATACATTAAGGAGGCAGGCTCCCCCCACTAAGACCCAGTGTTCTCCTAGGGTCTTTACCGGGTGGCCCACCGGCACTTTTGCATGCCTACCCGGCTGGAAAAAATTTCTAGAGGGGAACACTGTGATTTGAAAGAATGTGCAGTAGGTTAATAGGTGGGAGCAATACACTTGCCAAGATTTTTTCGCACATGTTAACATAGCTTTTCCAAGAGTACTAACGGCACATAAAAGGGTGGTGGCACCTTTGTTGAACATTGCTGCTCGCATATCACATCTGGGTTACTTAAGATTTTGCCGAAACGACAACCCCTGCGGAGTTGCCCCGAACAAACGAAACCCCCTGCATTCTACAACCATGGAATGCCTGGGGAGTTTAGTTTGTAAACATTTAGTGGGGACGAAGTTAGAAGACATCCCTGACCTATATAATGAGCATAATGCATGGCAACCATTTTCTCCCCACCACCAAAATTTCCCATCCACCCCACCAGGCTCTACTTTTTCACTGCCACTGGCTGGGAAGAAACATTTGGGGGAAAACATGAAGACCTATAGTCAGAAGCATACAACTCCTTATCATACAAGGTGGCAACAATATCTAGCCTAACATCTTAGGACCTTTGGTGGGAAGTATCTAAGCATCACATCAGAACTCTCAGGATGTTCACCAAACAAGATGGAAGATATATGTAACTCGGCTGCAGAGAGCAACTATGGTGTCCTATGATTGTGACATCCTCTCTTTACTTGATATACACACCAAGGAGGCTGTGACATGGTGAAGAAAACGGCGCGTCCAAGACAGCACTTTAACAGCCAGAATGATCAACCCAGAACAGGTGTGGTCCTTGTTGGAATTGTGCTGAATACCACCATTAAAATACAGGGATGAGTTCTATAAGCAAACAAAAATGATTGAGCTATGCGGTCTCCAGTTGCACCATATTGTGGCCAACCTTTCATGGGAGGAGCGTAAGAACACAGCGCCCTACTTAATACCTTTAAGGGCATAGCACTCCAGCCACGGGTTCAGTATGTTGATGACACCTGGGTTTAAAATCCACCAGAAGGGAAGTCACAAAGCATTCACAGAACACATATAATGCGCGGTGGACCAAAAATAAATTACACAGGGAAGAGATACAGACAACAAACGGCTTCTCTTGGAGCCTTGCTCTAGTTAGAAGTTAAGGAAAAGGTAAACGGAAGGAGAGGTAACAGTAAAACCAACACAACAGATCAGTATTGATGTTTTGATCTCCCACCACCCTTTTAGATCACAAGCTGGGGGTAACAGAAACCTGCAACACAATGAGCCGAGAACAATCCCCACTAGCACAGAGGCGACGGCTCCCTACAAAAAAGGAAATGAAAACATCTATGAGGAGCCCTTGAAACTTGTGGATATCCAGACTGGGGCCTTGTCAAAGAGAATGTTAGAAGGAGAAGAAAAGAACCGTAATACCAACGTGAAGGGAAGAAAAAGCAAGAGGAGGAAGAACATGGTCATCCCATATGTAGCCAGGGTCTCCGAGAACAGAATACGACTAAGAAGAGTTTTCAACAAACATCGTATCCTGTCTGCTTTAAACGAACAACCCACACTGAGGCACGCAATTGGTACATCCGAAAGACCCCAATACCAAAACACAAAAAGCGACATCATATACGCAGTGGCAGTGCAGGGAAGAATGACTCTGATTTGTATGTGGGGGAGACCAAACAGCAACTGCACTCAAAGTTAGAGCCCAGCACAAGAAGAGGCAATTCTCGGGTCAGGATCAGCCGCGTCTCTGCATTAAGGATAAAGGCCACACCATTTGAAGATTGTAATGTTAACATATTGGCGAAGAAGGACTGGTTCAAGAGAGGTGTTAAGGAGGCCATTTAGTGTGAAATAAAGAAACCAAGCCTTAAATAGAGGGTGGGGGGGTTCGACACCAACTGGTCTGCCATGTACATGCTGTTTTAAACACCTGTACTCTGGGCGGTTCCTTATAACACCTCTTAGACACCTAATCCAATCACACCCTTAACACCTGGCGCTTTGTGATATGGGCCTAACTGGGACTTTCCGGGGTAAAAATTGCCACAGATTCTTGTCAAGTCATTTTGAAATTGAGAAAGCCAGTCGATGACTAGCGAAATGTCTCAAGAATAAACTTCAGTCCAGTTTGTACACAAACCCCACGGTCCCAAAAGTCCAACAACCTATCCAGTTACCGGGAAAACACACTCCCAGCAACTGAAGGCGGACAGGAAACAGATCAGAACCGGTGGTTGGTGAACAAACTATATATTACCACAATTAATATTACTAAATATCAATATACTCACTGCACCACATCCCTGATTATTAAACAGCGGGAAGTGACCTGTGTACCTATATGGGATATCCGCTCCCTACTTTAATCAACCTGTAAGGAAATTGTGTTTCACCCTAATATTCTATACCAGTTATCAAGTATATCTTATATATACTACACAATACTTCTCTATAGTTAGCGTACTTCGAAGACACAGGTTTGTTTTGGGAGATATAAGAATGGACATAGCCTATAAATGATTTTATATCATTTATTAAGTAGTTGTTATAAAAATAGGCCATAAAAAATATTAAAGAAAATAAAATACATCCACTGAACATAAAGCGGTACAACAAGTGAGGGTTGAGAATGGGATGTAACAGAACAAGAAAACTTAGAGATAATTGGCATCTGAAAAGTCGTGAGAAGCGTCCAGACATGGATTAATCCAATTTATGGGAACCAAAGTAATGGTCCACAATGATAAGTCACTGTACTGTAAGCCAATAGGGTCTGTCCAGTTGCTAGATGTTTTCCAGATGTTATTGAGAGTTATGACAGACTTTGTGGATGAGACCCAGTTCATGTGTTATCCTTCTTCAGAAAGCGGGTAGTGGTTCGGTCCTAGAGGGGCGGGACTGTGGTCTGCCCCAGAAGGTTGAGTCAAGTTTTGGAGGGAATTTAATATCGAAATTCAAACCCGGCCAAATCCCATGAACCATACATGTCACATTCAACATAATATCTGATGGTTCATAACTAACTTTTTCCCAACAGAACACGACAAATCGGACATATCTGGGGTAGCCCATAGACTAAAACGATAATATCCAAGGTGGTCGGGCTATGTATTGGTCAGGTCTCTATAAATGTAGAATAAGCCTGGATAAACTCGGAGTATTATGAAAACATGAAATATTCTACATCCTGCATTATAAGGAATATGAATGACCTCTATTGCCTGTTGGTTTCTGCCTCAATCTCATACTAAGGAGACTTGCGCTAGTTTCTGGTGTCTATTGTCTGGGACCATGTTTGTGTATTACTGGGGATTCACACCGTCCCCATGAAGTCAACCTCTCTGTAAGTCACTAATTTAAACACCAAATGGCCCTGGCTTTGCGGAAAAACATTGACGATAACTTCTGATTATTACACAGAACAGGAAACAATGTGGCAGTACCGGACCTGCTGATCATGCCTTAGGGTGAAATAATTGAAAATTGGGGTGCAATTCGATCAGTAGTATCGCTATGGCGTTTAATTGAAGCCCCTGTTCGTCACACCACAGTTGCATCTAAGTGAAACAAAGATATTAGCATGACCGGTATGAATGAGAAACCTTCACAAGCAATCATTACAGTCATAAAAATGGCAGGCTTACCGGGTGCCCTTTGTTGTGGATCGTTAGTCTCTTAAATTTTCCGATGATGCGGGACATTGAGAGACCTAATGTACCTCCTACGTACTGGATGTCACACGTGGAGCAATGAAATGACTATAAAACCACATAGGAAGTGTCTACAGTCAGTTATATGGTGACTTTCTATGAGTTACTTACACAAACGTCACCCCTTTTTAATGACTACAGGATTTGCCAACGTTTAGTCCACATTGGATATGTGCCCCCGAAGTTTATCCAATTGCTATTGACATCTTGGGTGGTGGTGACCGTACTCGGACACAAGTCAACCCAAAGATGTTGCTACTTCTGGAGACGAATATTTACACAAAAATTAAGCACCTGTTTAAGGGCCACATCTGGTCGCAAAATCGGCCCAAATACGTTTTAATAATTCTAACTATGGGATATGAGGGCTGTATCTAGAATGGAGGAAATAAACCCCAGAAAAGGGGTCTTTATGTTTCTTAGTTTGTAACAATATTATTGGCTCTATTATCATAGTGAGTCTATCATGTTTAAGAGCTTATTAGGCTTTAATGGAGGGGAGATGGCTTTTAATCCTCACGTTAAGAACATTTCTGTCATTAGTCTGCAGATTCTTGAAAGATGGTATCAGTAGGCAGTGCCTTGTAAGCGTAGGACAACTGACATATGGATGGCCTAGAGTGTGACGAGGATGGTCACTCAAATTGATCTTTAAAATGCTAGTACAGCCTGGGTTTCATGTCTGTAATCGTCTTATAAGTGAATGCAGTTATGGAGTTTGTTATTAATAAAGGGTTATCCACTTTGCTCAAAATCTATCCAGTAGTACGTTTCCATACCACAATTAAGTCATCTATATACCATTTTATACAGAATGGACGGCTGGCGGGTTAGAGAAAACGGTGGAGGGGGGGGGTGGCGGTGGAGGCTGAGGTTCCTCCCACCATCCCATAAATAAATAGCATATGTGGGGGAGAATTTTGCCCCCATAGCGCCTCCTTTAGCTGGGTGACAAAAGAAACTGAGTCATACTTAAAAAAAAATTGTTAGTAATAGGTATGCAGAGATTCCCAAGAGATAAAAAAACAATCCATCTGAACTATACCTGCTGTTAGGTCTCGGATGATATTTTACAGCCTCTAGACTGTGCTGATGTGGAAGATACACGAAAAGCATGGAGACACATCAGTGGTTGCCTACCTGAGTCCAGTGTCCACTGGAAAAGAATATAAAAGTTCCACAAATATGAAGTAGGTATCATTTGACATGAGAGTCTAACCTATTAACAAATGGCTGCCAAAAGACTAAGCTACCAATCAGATAACTTTTCATTAAGAGAATTGATGCCTGCCCCTACTATAGGTTGCCCCATATAAGGAGGGTAGACTTGTAATTCTTAGAATTGTAGGAACTGGTGAAAGATCGTATCATCGGATATTCTGGTCAAAGACAGTTAATTGCCTGATTTTAATTAATTCCATGAGATACCTTTCTTGACTAGGCTTTTCTAACACTGCCTTCCATTTAGGGTCAGTCGGTTTGGTGGCATAGGCTACATTTTAGTAGATAGAGAAGAGCGTCCTCCTAGTTGACGTGGGCCTCCTTATGGTAGTCATCTATTAAGTACAACCCACATTACCTCCCTCTGTCTGCTTTACTAATGACAATAGTATTATCCTCCTTTAGGGTATTTAAGAGCACATACGTTCTATATAGGTGAGGTTGGTGCCACATGACTATTATTTTGATTAATAGGGAATCTGCTGACTTTTCAAATGCTTGAAAGATCAACCATACTTTGAAATTGATTCTAAGCAAAAAAGCTTTACGTTTGGGCTTGGTTGGATAAAAAAGATCTTTGCTTGCCAAAAATGTTCGTATCTTTAACTGGACTCAGAACCTAAACGCCTATCCTTGCTACCCTAGGGAACCCTTACTACTATAGATAGACAACAGCAGAGCATTCAAAGCTTTGGTCTTTAGAAAATGAAAATTAGTCTACTATCCTATCTGATACAGTGGCATCAAACATCAGTTAAAGTGATTGCCCACTGGAGTGGTCTCAGTATAACTGCTTCTACTATCCAGAAACCATTAGCTTACTAGATTAGTTTCCGAATTATATTTATTTATATCTTTTATTGTTTGCCAACAAGTAGAAAGAGGGCAAAAGGATATAAACCCCTTATTAAGAAGGCCATCCTCATTCTTTGTTCAAAGACTATGCCGAAAGATTTTAAAACATTGCGCCTTTGTTTTCAACGATTACTGCATTTCACCTCTAGAGGATCGGACATCGGACTCGTCCTCAGGTCTTAAAGGGGTTCATAATGTGGATTTTGACTCTGGAGAGGGTGTTGTAATGTAGAGACCCATTTACGGCTACTCTTTCCAAGCTGAATCAGAGTTGGTGGACCATATTTTCTTGGTGTTCCCTATTGAGGAGTTCTGATGCAAAATTCCGTGCTTTTTGAGCACTGATTTCATTTATAGAAGAGAAGAAAAGATAAAGCACCCGCGGAGAGTGAATTCCGGATAAGCAGTCAGTATGATAATCATCACATTCACTCCACTGTTGAGAAACAACTGGTTGTGTGTGATTAAAGTTGGGACCTTTCAACATAGATTTTAAACTTTTCTCCTTTGTATTTTCTTACAATCTAGGTGACTGTGGGGTATTTAATAAACACCGATCTGTATTCTGCTTATAGCTCTATTTTCCCTATAGTCTCTCTTGGTAGCCATCCAGGAAGAATAATAGTAGAGAGCCAGACTGTAGAGATTGGGATTGTGTGTAGAGGGAGAAACAGGAAGGGTCCTAAAACCGAGCCCTGAGGGACCCACACGAGTGGAAAGGAGAGGTAGGTAAGTATTAGAATAGAGACAGAGAAGCTCTGTTAGAGAGATAATTAAGATAGATATGTTTAATTAAGGGAGAGAGACAGGGGAGAAGCCAGAGATATGCCAGGTATAACATCCATTTACACTGTTGTAAGGAAGGGAAAAGATCACATTGAAACCTATTGCAGGGTTGTGAACCTGTTTTTGCGGATTTCTTACACAGGGCAGCCGCGTCGAAGCTCGGTTAGCTTGGTAATGTTGTGAACACTTCGGGTTTTTGAGCCACCAAAAAACTCTTATTTACAGACCAAATAACATTGAACGCAGATGGTCAATGTAGTTACGGCTTCCTCGTTTCATCGGGTATTATAAAGTAGACAGTAACCACCGAGGGGAGAAAATTGTGATTTTTAGTATTCTCTATTTCAGCAAAACATGATAATTATAAACAGTTTTATTTGAATATGGCGGAAAGATATATGATAGGGACTTGATAACATTGACTATTTGGGTGACATGTTCGTGTGATTGGTTCTGATATAAAGAAGTGGAGACTCATCCCCCCCACACACCCCAATCCATGTCAGTATTAAGGGTAGAGCGCACAACGCACAGAATCGCAGCCACCAAACCAGAGCATTATCGCAGCGATTGTGGTGCTAACCCGTTGCGATTCTTGTGCGTTTTCGTTGTTTCGCCGCTTTTGACGCATGCGTTTGCTTGATGTTTTGCATTATGGAAACGCATGACGTTGACCAAAAGACGATGAACATGGACGCTGACAATAGTGTGCACATGGAAAATCACAGGGAAAATTTTTGCGTTCCGCAATTTCCAATTAGCGAAAATTTGGGGGCGCAATCGCGCAAAATAATGCACTAGTGTGGGCTAGCACCTAATAATCTATGATTTCAATCTGCTGCTTTTGTCATTCTGACTGTTTTAACAGTCAGTTTTTTTTTTAAACTGCCAGGTTGGACATTGATCTCTACTAGTGGTAGATCCATTGGAATCACCCTTACATTGGTATTTAAATAGATATACACAGTGTAGCGGATAGTGGACCATTCCGGAGTATGAATTGAGATGATTGTCACAGTGTAGTCGGATCTGATACCATGGGTATGTAAAATTAGATGATGTCACAGTGTACGGATCAGTGACTGTATGAAAATTAATGATGTCACAGTGTACGACACCCCCTACACTCTGACATAATCTAATTAGCATACCTTGGTCACATGATCCCTACACTGTGACATCATCTAATTAGCATACCATGGTCATATGATCCCTACACTCTGACATAATCTAATTAGCATACCTTGGTCACATGATCCCCTACACTCTGACATAATCTAATTAGCATACCTTGGTCACATGATCCGTACACTGTGACATCATCTAATTTTCATACCATGGTCACATGATCCGTACACTGTGACATCATCTAATTTGAATACCTTGGTCACATGATCCCTACACTGTGACATCATCTAATTTTCATACCATGGTCACATGATCCCTACACTGTGATATTACCACTTTATGTAGGAGGACAGCACCATCCTACCCACTAGCACTTAATCAGCTTTTTATTCAGAAGCTCTGAAAGGCATTTTGAGCCATCTGCGTTCAATGATTATCGGTCTGTAAATGGAGTTTGTTTTGGTGGCTCAAAAACCCAAAGTGTTCAACAAACATTACCGCTGCCTGGTAAGAAATCCGCAAACACCGCCTTCCACATACTGCAAGATACAGTTCATGTGTTCGAAAAAATATGGTCCATGTACAGATGGACTATAGACACATCATTAGTTTTGTACCTTTATTAGGTCAAAACAAAACATATAAATACATACAACCCCTCCCATGTAATGTGCCAAGAAGGATCTAAATAACGATTTCTATAGCTTGGTGTTAAATTACGACCACGGTACAGTACGGACGGCATTGTAAATTACCGGTCACTATCAGTAGTTTAAAAATGGCTCATTGTGATGGTCAGCCCTCCAGTTCACCATACACTGTTAGGTCAGACCTCCAGTGACTGGTACATACAAGTTTGCCCACTGTGACCTGGTCGGGGCAAGGGTGGGGCTACAGTTGGGGAGTGGGCGTAACTGGGTGTGGCTGTTAGGGACGGTCTCTGGAGGGATTTCGCAGGACTCTGGTATTTTGTCTGCAGTCTGGGGGCGATCCCGTCCAAATAGTGACGCCTGGCAACCCTGGCTGGAACCTCTGCTCAAAAAGGTATGAGTCTGAGCAATCCTCTCAAAACCAGGTCTGTGTGAGTTAACAAGCTGACAGGAAGGTACACAACGTGGAGGGGAACAGGAGCAGAAACAGTTTATTTTATTCAACTAATAGTGGCTGCAGGTGTGTGGACATGTTAATGCGTTTTTTGGAGTATCCCTCCAAACGATAGGCCCCTAGTGGCTCTCAGATGTCCGACCCGTTGTCTCTAATTCTCAGATGTGATGTCCGACCCGTTGTTCTAATTCTCTCTTACACGCGGTCTCTTACAGGATGTCTCAGATGTGATGTCCGACCCGTTGTCTCTCTAATTCTCTCTTACACGCAGTCTCTTACAGGATGTCTTGATGCGTACCTGACCCATTGTCTCTAATTCTCTCTCTCACACGCGGTCTCCAACTAAGAAGGATATTACAGACATGAACATGAGGGAACATATTTAAAGACACAGTGGTGTCAATACATCACATTGCTTTCTATAACCCACAGAGGTCACTTTAATGGGAAACTTTGTCAACAAAACACAATCTGCTTTACCTTCCTGTCCTTTATATAGATTGGATCCTTCCTGATGGTCTCTAGTCCTGGTGATAGGTAATGAATGGGTGCTGTAGGAGCTGCTTGGCGGTGGTTTGGTCTTGTTTGCAGCAATTAACAAAATCCTCTAAATCTCTCGCCCTGGAGAGTTAAATGTAAAGCAGAATGGGTTTATTTGATGTCAGACGCTATGACACGATCAGCCAATCAAAATGTCCCACGGAGTGTCAGACTGGGGAAAGATACGGCAAAAGGGAATCGAATGGAAGAGTCACTTACGTTATTCTTGACTGTACTGTGTCCTGTTTTATTGGTTTAACTCCTTCCTAAAGAGAAAAATCCATATGACATGTTATTATATCCGACGTACTTGGCAGTTCCAGGGTCTGTATATTGTATGTCTAGGATTTGTGTTACTCCCTTTATAACTATTTCCATTAACTGTACATGGTTAATTAGTTTATGTCAGACTGTACATGGGGGATAATAACCAGACTGGGATCCAGGTACTAAGGGTGCCGGTTGTTTGCCACCTGGCACTGTACCACGATTAGATGTTATAACCAGCTGTTCCATTGTACAGTTCCTGGTACAAGGCAGTGAGTGCCTGGTATAGTGGAGGGTTAGGGAGTCAGGGCCCTGTAGGTACGTACTATTTCACTGGCTTTAACTTACCGGAACTGTAGTCTGTAGTCATTTTATGGGCAAGTAACCGATGCTGTGGAATCCTTCTGAAAAAGTGGAACCAATGAATGATTAGTATTAGGGGAAGGTTGATGTGTGTCTGATATTATGGGTTTCAGTTGTATAGACAAATGTATAGTATTTAAATACATATTTCCATTCAGAACAGGTATCCGGCCTATACTATCCCATACATTCCCTATGTAACGGGTCCCAGAGGAAATGACTGGTGCATGTGGGAATAGTGAGTGGCGATTAAGAGGCCTATGAAAGGAATCACAAGTCATGTGACGCCATACAGAGCCATTTCTAGCCATCTTAGTGCCCTAGACGCTTTCAGTGCCAGCACTTTCCGAATATTGCTATTAACCCTTTCAGGGCCATCACGTTCTCAGAATATTGCTATATACCCTTTCAGTGCCAGCACTCCCAGAATATTGCTATTAACCCTTCCATCTGCCACATTGACATGATATACAGTATGTAACTACTTTCATGTCTCCTCCATTGAATTGTTCACTCTCACCGACTCACCGGTCAGCACTTTGGTGAGTTAGCTGGGTACACAGATCATTCAAAATCAGGCTACACACAGTCCCGAGTGTTCTTATTACATCATATACACATCATATACACAGGATAGGGAGAACGTCGGGACTGTGTTTCACTCGACCGTGGACGACTCCCCTATAGGGAAACTACCGTGGGCGATGGAAATTTTTGGCTTTTCCAAAACAGCGCTCAGCCAACCCAAACATTCGGCAGGCCATGCACTCAGAGAAAGCAACACCACACAGTGCCCATAAAGCCCTGATACCGTCTGATGCGACAGTATCGGGAATTTATAGCTAAGTGTGTGTACCCAGCTTTAGTTCTAATGGAGAGTGGGTGGAAGGAAGAAAAGAGGCAGGCATAGGAATCTCATGGCTGCTAGTCACAGGGCCACTGTTATAAAGTCGAGCCAGCTTTTACTTGCCCTTTAGAACTGTTCTCCTCAGTACTATTAGCTGAGCTCATCCTCCCCCCTCCTTCCTTCACTTCAGTTCATTGGGAACATTGAATCCAAGTAGATGGAGCTGAGGGGCCTATGCCTAAAAATGGCCTGCCCCATTTGTATCAAATGCTAGTAATTACCCCGCTGTATAGCAGGTAAAACCTACCTTATAGTCCAAGCTTCTTTCCTCACCGACCATCAGTGTGCTTATTCCGAAGTCGACTGAAATGACACATTGTACAAATGATCACAAATGGCCTGGGACATTGAATAAATAAAACTGTCTTATTTACCCTCACTTACTTATTTAACGTTCGCCTCCTCCGTGAACATGATATTATACCCATGTAGGTCTTATGGGCAATTCCTTTATCATGTAGATGGACCAGACCCTGCAGAGATTCATTAGGGAATAGAATGTCAGTGACAGAAACTCCCAGTGTAATGGGAATATTTATAATGGTAAAGTCTGTTACCGCAGCTTCAAAATGGCCGCCAACGATGTGACTGTAAAGTGTCTCTATAAATGGTGTGTGGAAGGGTTGTGAAGGGTTAAAAGTTTACCTGAAGATCTCCCGGCACAGGTAGGAAATCCAGGAATGTGGAAAAGGCCCGTCCTTAGTACTGTGTGATTAAATAAGATTTAGCAAGGTTCCACCTCTACAATATTCCATGGAAATTGGAAAGAGAGTTGAAGGGAGAATAAGAACATGGAATATCTTGAGCTATGGCTAATGTATTGTCCCTGTGATAAAGCGCGGTGTTATAACATGGCGTTATAGAAACAATGTCTTACCCAGATTTCATCGGGGGGCGCTCTTTATAATAAGCCCCGTAGAACTGGATGATATTTATGGCCTGAAAGGTATTCCATATGCTTTATCTCTTGCTCACGAACATTTCACCCTAATACAGAAAAAGACAATGTTTATACAAAGTGTCCAAAATACCCTTTACCAATGAATGTTTTAATGTCAAAAGATAAAGATAGGACCAGTGATGTAATTTAATTACTTTAATGGCCACTTCGCCTTTCTCCAAATCGTGTCCTGTAATGCAGATAAAGACATTTGGAGTTAATTAAAAAAAAAACAAACAACTTAGTCTAAAATACATTGTGTTCAGCTTTATAGCCCAGAAACCACTGATTTACATAATATAATCCTTAACTAAAGATAAAATAAAATTTATTCACCATATCCCACTACCCCCTGTCCAATGGGACAGACATGCTCAGTCTGTATTGCCCAATAAGAACATGTAAGAGAAACTGTACACCCAACTTAGAGATACCCAATAGTAACCATGGTAGACTTTGCCAAAGGCGCCCATTCTAGTTGTTTCTGAAGGGTCAGAAACCTTAGGGGACTGAAAAATTAAAGAGGATTCCATGTAAATTTAGAACATGGACAAGGAAAATCCATTTAATAAACTAGGGGAGGACGTTAGGGAATTCCATGCTGCCTGGTTCTCTTAAAGGCTCATAAATGGTAAGAATCTCACCATGTGGGGACAACAGGGTCATATTCTAGGAGCCCATCACAGGTTTTTCATTCATTTGAGTTGGGTACAAAGAGCTATTAGACTATAGGGTGGAGGATCTGGTCATTTATGGTACCAATTTTTATTCAGAGTGAGAAGTTTACCTTTAATGTATCTGGTTTGGAAGATTATCAAGTAGGGCTGAGAGCTGGTGTGTCCCCAGCCACATCCTGCTTCTCTTTTGGATGAAGTTCGGAGGGACGCTTTTCATCCATAGCCTCCGCACCTTGATTTTCAGGGGTAACACGTTTCGGATGGTAAACATCTAAAATAATTAAAAAAGATTATAATAAATAAAACACAAAGCTCAGGAACAAAGCATATTCACTGCTACCGGTTAACATGGAGTCATATTATATTATCATTATTATTATACCACAACGCTGCCAATAAATAGAGATTTACTGCAGTTTCAATTGATTCACCACTAGAGGGAGAAGTAAGAAACACACGGCGCCATGGAGACCAACAGCAGATAGCAACTACTGTAGAGGGGGGGGGACTCGGGACAGAGGGAGGAGGGACTCTGGGACAGAGGGGGAGGGACTCTGGGATAGAGGGGGGGCTCTGGGACAGGGGAAAAAACCTTGAGATGGGGGGAGGGACTCTGGGACAGAGGGAGGAGGGACTCTGGGACAGAGGGGGGAGGGACTCTGGGACACAGGGGGGAAGGACTCTGGGACAGAGAGGGGAGGGACTCTGGGACAGAGGGGGGAGGGACTCTGGGACAGAGGGGGGGGGGACTCTGGGACAGGGGGGGAGGGACTCTGGGACACAGGGGGGAAGGACTCTGGGACAGAGAGGGGAGGGACTCTGGGACAGAGGGGGGGGGAGTCTGGGACAGAGGGGGAGGATCGGGAAGAGGGGAAGGACTCTGGGACAGGAGGGGAGGGACTCTGGGACAGAGGGGGGAGGGACTCTGGGACGAGGGGGGAGGGACTCGGGACAGAGGGGGGAGGGGACTCTGCCTTTTGGAATACTAAGCGGCGTCTCTGGGCTTCTAGCGCTGTTAATGTAATGGGCTTAATGTCTAGTGAACAATAAATGATCTG
Source organism: Hymenochirus boettgeri (assembly GCA_019447015.1). Classification (NCBI taxonomy): domain Eukaryota; kingdom Metazoa; phylum Chordata; class Amphibia; order Anura; family Pipidae; genus Hymenochirus; species Hymenochirus boettgeri. The sequence continues at coordinate 128,632 of JAACNH010000135.1, forward strand.
TTCTAGACTACACATTCTAATCCATATATTATATATGTCAGAAATGGCAACTTTACCTGCTTCTTGTCAGAAGAGCTCATTTTCTCTGAAAAGATAAAACAGAAATATTCTTTATTCCGGTTTTAATATAAAATAATATAAAGTGCGTATGTACAATGTATAATGGAAATGGAAATTAGTGTAGGTCTTCATCACTCAAACAAGATGGCAGTTATAAAACTGACAAACTTTAAACTAAGTTGTAACTACGCTAGTGTGTCATGATAGGCAGAGTAATAAGAGAGTCCACTCACCACAATGTCTGATGTAAAAATGACAAACCTCTGCCTTACTGATATATAACTACACTGTGAGTGATGTCATTAAAGGCAAGTCCAGTGTTTTTTTATAATGCTAAGTAAATATGTGTAGTTATTTAACTCTCAAGGGTTATTTAATAGGAATATTGACAGGGTGGTATTTTATATATTTTTTATAAGGGTCAATGTGCTCAGACTGTATAACATTTGGTTTGTCTGGAAAGTATTTGGGAAAGTCTTAAAGGACGTAAAGTCTGTGATTTTCAGTCAATTTTCAAATAATAATAACTAATTTCCCCTTTAAACCTCTGTCCCAATGTGAAAATACAGGAGCTGAGCACCACTTACTTTTCTGCACGATCAAAAAGTAAAATGATTAGTGAGTGAGTGGAGCAGCTTCTTATATACCCACAGTCTGTGACATCATCTAATTAGCATACCATGGTCACATGATCCCTACACTGTGATATCATCTATACCATACCATGGTCACATGATCCTGCACTGTGACATCATCTAATTACCATACCATGGTCACAGATACCACACTGTGACATCATCTAATTGCATACCATGGTCATATGATCCCTACACTCTGACATAATCTAATTAGCAACCTTGGTCACATGATCCCTACACTGTGACATATCTAATTAGCTACCATGGTCTATGATCCCTACACTCTGACATAATCTAATTAGCATACCTTGGTCACATGATCCGTACACTGTGACATCATCTAATTTTCATACCAGGTCACATGATCCGTACACTGTGACACTCATCTAATTTGAATACCTTGGTCACATGATCCCTACACTGTGACAATCATCTAATTTTCATACCATGGTCACATGATCCCTACACGTGATATTACCACATTTATGTAGGAGGGAATTCAATGTCCAAAGACTTTGGCAGTTTAAAAAAACATGACAGTTAATAACAGTCAGAATGACAAAAAGCCGCAGATTGGAAATCATGATTATTTAGGGCTAGGCCACACTAGTGCATTTTTGCGGATTGCGCCCCCAAATTTTCGCCAAATTGGAAATTGCGGGAACGCAAAAATTCCCGTGATTTCCGATGTGCACACGATTGCGGTCCATTCGCGTTTTGGAACGCATGCGTTTCCATAATGCAAAACAAAAAACGCATGCGCAAAGCGCGAACACAACGAAAAACGCACAAGAATCGCGCACACACAATCGGTGCGATAATGCTCGTGGTTTGGGGCGCGATTCCTGTGCGTTGCCTCACCCTTACTGACAGGATTGGGGGGTGTGTGGGGGGAGAGATCTCACTTCTTTATATCAGAACCAATCCACAGAACCATGTAACCAATAGTAATGTATCAGTCCCTACATTAATATGTTCCCATATTAATAAAACTGGTTTGATAATTATTGTTTGCTGAAAATAGAAATACTAAAATCACAATTTCCCGGTGGTTACTGTCACTTAATATCCCGAGGAACGAGGAAGCCGTAACTACATTGAGCCATCTGCGTTCAATGGTTATTGGTCTGTAATAAGATTTTTTTGGTGGCTCAAAACCCGAAGGTGTTCAACAAACATCCGCGCCTGTAAGAAATCCGCAAACAGGTTCACACTGCAATAGGTTTCAATGTGATCTTTTCCTTCCTTACAACAGGTGTAAATGGATGTTATACCTGGCAGCTTTCTGGCTTCTCCCCTAGTCTGCTCTCCCCTTAATTAACATATCTATCTTAATTATCTCTCTAACAGATCTTTCTCTGTCTCTATTACTAATAACTTCCTCTCCTGTTCCACTCAGTGTGGGGTCCCTCAGGGCTCGGTTTTAGGACCCTTCCTGTTCTCCCTCTACACTCAATCCCAAATCTCTACATGTCTGCTCTCTATCTCTTCCTGGATGGCGACAAGAGAGACTATAGGGAAAATAGAGTCTATAACAGAATACAGGATCAGGGTTTATTTAAATACCCACAACAGTCACCTAGATTTAGAAAATACAAAGGAGAAAAGTTTAAATCTATTTTGAAAGGTCCCAAAGCTTTATCACACAAACCAGTTGGTTTCTCAAGCAGTGGTAGTGAATGTGATGATTATCATACTGACTGCGTATCGGATAGTTCATCTCCCGCCTGTGCTTTATCTTTCTCTTCTAGAAAATGAAACAGTGCTCAAAAAGACAGGAATTTTGCATCCAGAACTCCTCATATGAGGGACACTCAAGATAAATATGTCCGACACTCTGATATCACTTGGAAAGAAAGTAGCCGTAAATGGGTCTCTACACGCTCCCAGAGTCAAAATCCACATTATGAACCCCCTTTAGACCTGGAGGACGAGTCCGATGTCGATCCTCTGAGAGGTGAAATGCAGTATCGGTTGAACGAAAGAGCACAATGTTTTAAATCTTTCGCATAGGTCTTTGACACAGAATGAGGTGCATCTTCTTAATAAGGGTTTATCCTTTTGCCCTCGTTTAACTTGTTGGAAACAATAAAAGATATAAATAAATTTATTCGGAAACTAATCTTAGGTAAATGGTTTCTGGATAGTAGAGCAGATTATACTGACCCAATCCCAGTGGCTAATCACTTTAATGATGTTGATCCCTGTGATCCAGATAGGATAGAGACTAGTATTCATTTTCATAAAGACTCAGAAGCTTTGAATGCTCTGCTGTTTCTATCAGGTATAGGAGAAGGTGTCCCTAGGGTAGTAGGAGGTTTAGGTTCTGATCCAGTTAAAGATACGAACATTTTTGGCAAGCAAAGATCTTTTTTATCCAACTCAAGCACGTAGCTTTGCTGTAGATCAATTTCAAAGTATGGTTGATCTTCAACATTTGAAAAGTAGCAGATCCTATTAATCAAAATAATAGCATGTGGCACAACCTCACCTATATAGAACGTATGGCTCTTAAATCCCTAAAGGAGGATAATACTATTGTCATTAGGAAAGCAGACAAAGGAGGTAAGGTGGTTGTACTTAATATAGAAGACTACCATAAGGAGGCCCAACGTCAACTAGAGGACTCCTCTACTTATAAAATGCTAGCCACCGACCTGACCCTAAATGTAAGGCAGTGTTAGAAAGCCTAGTCAAGAAAGGTATCTATGGAATTATTAAACAGGCAGATTACACTGTCTTTGTACCAGAATATCCGGTGATACCGATCTTTCACCATGTTCCTACAATTCATAAGGCTTACCCTCCTATAGTGGGCAGACCTATAGTGGCAGGCATCAATTCTCTTAATGAAAAGTTATCTGAATTGGTAGATTATCTTTTGCAGCCATTTGTTAATAGGTTAGACTCTCATGTCAAAGATACTACTCATATTTTGGAACTTTTATATTCTTTTCCAGTGGAAACTGGACATCAGGTAGCAACCACTGATGTTGTCTCCCTGTATTCGTGTATCCCACATCAGCACAGTCTAGAGGCTGTAAAATATCACCTGGAGACCTACAGCAGGTATAGTTCAGAGTGGATTTTGTTTATCTTGGAATCTCTGGCATACCTATTAACTAACAATTTTTTTTAAGTATGACAGCAGTTTCTTTGTACAGCTTAAAGGGGCAGCTATGGGGGCAAAATTCTCCCCCACATATGCTAATTTATTTATGGGATGGTGGGAGGAACTCATCCTCCACCGCCACCCCTTTTTCTCTGAACCCTCCAGCCCAGTCATTCTGTATAAAAGGTATATAGATGACTTATTGTGGGTATGGAAAGGTACTAAGATAGATTTTGAAAAGTGGATGACCTTTATTAATAACAACTCCATAAACTTGGCATTCACTTATAAGAAGATTACAGGAAACCCGAGGCTAGTAATAGCATTTTAAGATCAGATTTGAGCCATCCTCGTCACACTATAGAAGCCATCCCATATGGTCAGTTCCTACGCTTAAGAAGGAACTGCTCTACTGATACCATCTTCAAGAAATCTGCAGACAGTATGACAGAAAGGTTCTTACGTAGAGGATATAAAGCCATCTCCCTCCATTAAGCCTATAATAAAGCTCTTAAACAGGATAGACTCACTATGATAAATAGAGCCAATAATATTGCTTACAAAACTAAGAAACATAAAGACCCCTTTACTGGGGTTTATTTCTCCACTAGATACAGCCCTCAGTATTCCTCAATAGTTAGAATTATTAAACGGTATTTGCCGATTTTGGAACAAGATGTGGCCCTTAAACAGGTGCTTAATTTAGGTTGTAAATTCGTCTCCAGAAGAGCAACATCTTTGGGTGACTTGTCTCCGAGTACGGTCACCACAACCAAGATGTCAAATAGCAATTGGATTAAATTCAGGGGCACATATCAATGTGGAGCTAAACGTTGCAAAATCTGTAAGCATATAAAAAGGGGTGACGTGTGTGTAAGTAACTAAGAAAAGTCACCATATTAACTGTAACACTTCCTATGTGGTTTATGTCATTTCATGCTCCAAGTGTGACATCCAGTACGTAGGATGTACTATTAGGTCTCTCAAGTCCCGCATCAGGAAACATTTAAGAGACATAACGATCCACAACATAAGAAGCCCGGTAGCCTGCCATTTTTATGACTGTAATGATATGCTTGTGAAGGTTCTCATTCATCCAGGTCATGCTATATCTGTTGTATTCAATTAGATCAACTGTGTGACGAACAGGGGTTCAATGTAAAACGCCATAGACGATATCTGAAATTGCACCCCAATTTTCAATTATTTCACCCTAATGGCATGATCAAGCAGCATGGTAGCTTCCACATTGTTTCACTGTTCTGGTAATCGCAGAGTTAATTCATGTTTTCCCAAAGCCAGGGCCATTTGGTGTTAAATTAGCTGACTTAGCAGGAGGTCTGACTTCAATGGGGGAAGGTGTGAATTCCCCATAATAAACAAACAATGTCCCAGACAAATAGACACCAGAACTAGCAGGGAATCTCCTAGTAGAGAATTGAGCAGAAACCAACAGGCAGATGAAAGGTCATTCATATTCCTTAATAATTCAGGATGTAGAATTATTTCAGGTTTTCATAAATACTCCCAGTTTATCCAGGAATTAATTCTACATTTATAGAGACCTGACACAATATCATAGCCCGAGCCAACCTTGGATATTATCGTTCTTAGGTCTAGGATACCCCAGATATGTCGTATTTGGTCTTGTTCTGTTGGGAAAAATTAGTTATGGACCATCAGGATATTATGTTGAATGTGACATGTATGGTTCATGGATTATGGCCGGGGGTTGGAATTCGATATTTGAAATTCCCTCCAAAACTTGGAACCAACCTTCTGGGGCAGAACCAAGTCCGCCCCTCTAGGGACCAGACCACTCCCATTTTCTGAAGAAAGGATAAAAATGAAACTGGGTCTCATCCCAAAGAGTCTGTCATAACATCTTCAATAACATCTGGAATAACATCTAGCCAACTGGACAGACCGTATTGGCTTACAGCAGGACTTATCATTTGGACCATTATTTTCCCATAAATTGGATTATCCAGTTCTGGACTCTTCTCACGGACTATTCAGATGCCAATTATCTCTAAGTATTTCTTCTGTTACCCAATTCTACCCTCACTTGTGTTACCGCTTTATGTTCAGTGATTTATTTTATTTTTCTTTATATTTTTATGCACTATTTTTAACAACTTTTAATAAATGATATAAAATCATTTATAGGCTATTGTCCTATTCTGAGTATATCCCAAAACAAACCTGTGTCTTCGAAGTACGCTACTATAGAGAAGTATTGTGTAGGTATATAGAGATACTGTATAACTGTGTATAGAATATTAGGGGTGAATAAACAATTTCCTTACAGGTTGTTAGAAGTAGGGGAGCGGATATCCCCATATAGGTAACAGGTCATTCCGCTGTTTAATCGGGATGTGGTGGCAGTGAGTATATTGATATTTAGTAATATTAATTGTGTAATATATAGTTTGTTCACCAAACCCACCGGGTCTGATCTGTTCCGTCCGCCTGTCAGTTGCTGGGAGTGTGTTTTCCGGTAACGGATAGGTGGTTGGAGCGTTTTGGGACCGGGGGGTTTGTGACAAACTGGACTTGAAGTTTAGTTCTTGAAGACATTTCGCTAGTCATCCGACTGGCTTTCTCAATTCAGAATGACTTGTACAAGAATCTGTGGCAATTATGTACCCTGGAAAGTCCCAGTTAGCATATCACAGCCAGGTGTTAAGGGTGTGATTGGATAGTGGCTAAGAGGTGTTATAGGAACGCCCAGAGTAAGGTGTTAAAACAGCATTGTACATGGCAGACAGTTGGTGTCGAACCCCCCCACCTCTATTTAGGCTTGGTTTCTTTATTTTCACATAAATGGCCTCCTTAACACCTCTCTTGAACCAGTCACGTTCCTTCGCCAATATGTTAACATTACAATCTTCAAAGGTGTGTCCTTTATCCTTAAGATGCAGATACGCGGCTGAGTCCTGACCCGAGGAATTGGCTCTTCTGTGCTGGGCCATACGTTGATGCAGTTGCTGTTTGGTCTCCCCCACATACAAATCAGAGCATTCTTCACTGCACTGCACTGCGTATATGATGTCGCTTTTCTTGTGTTTTGGTATTGGGTCTTTCGGATGTACCAATTGCTGCCTCAGTGTGTTGTTCGGTTTAAAGCAGACAGGGATACGATGTTTTTTGAAAACTCTTCTTAGTTTCTCGGAGACCCCTGCTACATATGGGATGACCATGTTCTTCCTCCTGTCTTGCTTTTCCCCTTCACTGTTGGTATTCGTGTTCTTTTCTTTCCTTCTACTTCTTTTGACAAAGGCCCAGTCTGGATATCCACAAGTTTTAAGGGCTCCTCTGAGATGTTTCATTTCTTTAGCCTTCGCCTCTGTGCTAGTGGGGATGTTCTCGGCTCTGTGTTGCAGGGTTCTGATGACCCCCAGCTTGTGATCTAAAGGGTGGTGGGAGTCAAACATCAAATACTGATCTGTGTGTGTTGGTTTTCTGTAAACCTCTACTTCCAGTTTACCATTTTCCTTAACTTCTACCAAGCAGTCCAAGAAAGCCAGTTTGTTGTTCTGTATCTCTTCCCTTGTGAATTTAATGTTTTGGTCCACCGCATTAATGTGTTCTGTGAAAGCTTGTACTTCCTTCTGGTGGATTTTAACCCAGGTGTCATCAACATATCTGAACCAGTGGCTGGGTGCTATGCCCTTAAAGGTATTAAGCGCCTGTGTTTCTACCTCCTCCATGTAAAGGTTGGCCACAATAGGTGAAACTGGAGATCCCATAGCACATCCATGTTTTTGCTTATAGAACTTATCCCTGTATTTGAAATAGGTGGTATTCAGGCACAAGTCCAACAAGGAACACACCTGTTCTGGGTTGAGATCAGTTCTGCTGGTAAGAGTGCTGTCTTGGACCAGCCGTTTTCTCACCATGTCAACAGCCTCCTTGGTGGGTATACAAGTGAAGAGAGATGTCACATCATAGGACACCATAGTTTCTTCTGCACCGAGTACTATATCTTCAATCTTGTTGGTGAAATCCTGAGAGTTCTGGATGTGATGCTTAGAACTTCCCACCAAAGGTCCTAAGATGTTAGCTAGATATTTTGCCACCTTGTATGATACGGAGTTGATGCTGCTGACTATAGGTCTTCAGTGTTCTCCCCAGAATGTTTTTCCAGCCAGGTGGCATGAAAAAGTAGCCTGGTGGGGTGGGATGGGAAATTTGGTGGTGGGGAAAAATGTGCACTGCATTATGCTCATTATATAGGTCAGGGATTTCTAACTTTCGTCCCACTAAATGTTTAAAAACTATAACTCCCAGCATTCCATGGTTGTAGAATGCAGGGGGTTGTCGTTCGGCAACATCCGCAGGGGGTTGTCGTTCGGCAAAATCTGAAGGTAACCCAGATGTGATATAGCAGCACAAGCACATGTGCCACCCTTTTGTGGCCTTAGTGATCTTGGAAAAGCTAGTTAACATGTGCTAAAATAATCTTGCAAGTGTATTGCTACACCTATTAAACCTACATCTAAATTCTTTCAAATCACAAGTGTTCCCTCTAGAAATTTTTTCCAGCCGGGTGGCATGAAAAAGTAGCCGGGTGGGCCACCCGGCTAAAAGACCCTAGGGAGAACACTGGGTCTTAGTGGGGCCCCTTCCTTATGTATCTTTATAGTCCATATATGCATGGATGTGCCTCACCAGGGTAGAGGCGATGATACATTGCTCGGTCAATGGCTTTATCCTTTTGAAGCTGTTGTAGTAAGTCTATGACTCTTTTCTTGTAACGGCTGGTGGGATCCCTTGTTAAAGCCTCATATGTGTTGTTATCGGCCAGGAGCATGGTCACCTTATCATGGTAGTCTGAGGTGTTGAGTACCACTGTGCATCTTCCTTTATCTCCCGGTAGAATGGTGATACTGGAATCTTTCTTGAGGGATGTTAAAGCTCTTCTCTCCTGTGTAGTCAGGTTAGATGAAGGAGTTTTAGCACTGGCTAAGGCTGCAGATACCTTAAGGCGAAGTTGTTCTGCCTCACTCTGTGATACCTTATTACTGTGGATAGAGGCTTCTGTGGCTGCTATAATATCCACCACAGGGATGGCTTTAGGGGTGATGGCAAAATTCAAGCCCTTAGCAAGGACTTCCATTTCTGGCTGGGTCAGGGTCCTGTTAGACAAGTTTCTCACCCATTCCTCCTTGTTTGATGAAGTGACACTTCCCTCCTTTTGTATCCAAGGTAGTTGTTCTCCTTTGGGGCTGTTCTGGGATGACAGAATAGAGAACTTGTTCTGTTGCCTTTGTTTGCCCTTACAGTGCTGAGAAAGCTGTGCTTGTTTGGTGAACTCCATCACTCTAATTGGGATTTTCCAGGGTACATAATTGCCACAGATTCTTGTACAAGTCATTCTGAATTGAGAAAGCCAGTCGGATGACTAGCGAAACGTTTTCAAGAACTACATTTCAAGTCCAGTTGATCTAATTGAATACAACAGATAGACTGTAATGATAGTAACACAGATTACCTTACGGACCAAGGTGTACAATATATACCTGAGAACAAAAGGGCAGGTAACCGACAGTCACGCCTCCTCCAAGCAGAGTTTTGTTGGATCTTCAACCTTGAAACTAGAACCCCAGATGGTCTTAATTCTATATATGATGTTTTATGCTATACAGGGTAACCACTTATAGTAATAGATATAGGGTTTCCCTCTCCTGTAGTTTAACGTCATTTTTGTATTTATAGTACAAGGGTCCTTTATGGATTATAGCAGTATTTTGGTTTTTTCAGGCTTTTTCATTTATTTTATTTTATTTACTGCTTATATATTTACCATTTATTTCGGTCATTTATTGTTTATTTGATTTTCCCTTTCACATTATTTATATGTTATTGTACTTATTATGTGTGTTTTGTTTGGCTTGATATCCCTTCATGTTATGAGTTTTTCTGGTTCGCTTGAGGACAGTTATAGCTGTGCAGCCTAGCATCATGGGATATCAATGCCTTTTTAAGTCCACCCTACATGGTGAGCCATTCAGCCTACGACTAAGGGCGGAGTTACGCCCAAAACGCATCAGGCGCTTTACCTGGTCAGCCATCTATGGGCTTGTGTGCCGTGTCTCTTCAATAAACTAAGTGCTCGTTTTACACCTTAGCGGTTGTGAGGATCCTTCTTCGGTAGGTCCGACTGCCCTTCTTTTTGCCTTACCTAGTTCTGTGGTATGACATATTATTTCAAGTCAACCTCACAAGTAAAAGACAGGAAATTGAGGCAGACCTACATGGTGCAGTGGAGCAGATAGAAAATACCAGGCTGTTCTTGTAAGATTATCAGTCAGATGAAACATTTGAAGACTCCCTCAAGACTGCTCAACGTTTAGCTGAAGAACTAGGCATTGATGGCAATTTTCCATCTGAACAATGTGGTTGAGTACATCACACAAGGAGACAGTTTGACTATGAATCACGGGATGAACCGGTTACAGATCCAAAGCAAAGGTTTAAGGTGGAATTTTTTTACAGAGTTCTAGATTGTGTATGGGAGTCACTACAAGATCGATTTGAGCAGATCAAGGAGCACAGCAGCAAGTTTGGTTTACTGTGTACAATCCCAAAAGTCATAGAGTCAACAAAGGAAGACATTCCTCAGCAATGTGATCAGTTGGAAAAAGCGCTTTCACATGATGCCCAAAGAGATATTGATGCTGAGGAGTTGTGCTATGAGCTGTATGCACTCTGTAGATATCTACCCACAGACTGTAAGACACCAAGGACTGTTCTAGAGTATATCTACAAAACCAAGATGAGCACAATCTTTCCAAACGTCTGCATTGCCATTCGTATACTACTAAGGCTTCTTGTGGTGAACGCAGTTTTTCCAAGTTAATAAAGACATTACCTACGCTCTACGATGACACAGGAGAGACTTGTTGGGCTTGCTACAATATCTATTGAGCGTGAGTTAGCTCACAGCTTAAATCTGGATGATGCAATTCAAGAATTTGGTTCTCAGAATGCCAGGAGGCCACATTTGTAAGACTAGTGGCTAGTAAAGGCTGGATCCCCTACGCTACCAAGGTAAGAAAGCTCTATGTTCTTACATACACACACTTGTACATCCACTATTTAACTAAACTTTGCCTCCTTTTTTTCTAGGGGATCCGGATTTTGAAGTCTTGAACAGTCTAAGTTGCTCCACCTGCTGTGTCCTTCCATCCAGAAGAAAAGCTGCACCCCAAATCCCTAAAGGAGCCGATGTGGCTAGTAAAGGCTGGATCCCCTACGCTACCAAGGTAAGTTATGCTTTCTTACACCAACAAACTCACACTTGTACTTCAATATTTGACTAAGCTTTGTCTTCTTCTTTCAAGGGTATCCAGTTTTCAAAGTCTTGAACGATCCAAAGTTGCTCCACCTGCTGTGTCTTCCCATCCACAAGAAAAGCTGCACCCTCCAATCCCTAAAGGAGCCAATGTGGCTAGTGAAGGCTGGATCCCCTACGCAATTATGGTAAGTTATGCTTTCTTACATGATATATGATTTCCTATACTGCCAGATAGGTAGGATGTAAGGGTAGATTTATCATATATAGATATATAGATACCATATACTGTGCTGGTTACCGGATAGGTAGGATGTAAGGGTAGATTTATCATATATAGATATATAGATACCATATACTGTGCTGGTTACCGGATAGGTAAGGCGGGAGGAGGCAGTGTGAGTTATATTGTTACCGGGCAAGAAACAGAAATTTATAGTGACATTGAATTAGTAGACGTTAGTGTGAGAACAGTAACTTTGCTTTTCTAATTGTTAAAAACTCTTGTTGACACGTTTTAGTTTCCTTTTTAAGCGGATTATTATCCATTTACACAACTTGCAAACTGAATTCTAATGTCGCATGAACGGGCCAATTCCTAGATGTTAAAGGAAAACTGAACCTAATCATTGGACAACAATAGAACATTTGTAAAGATCATATCTGCACTTCCATTTACTGCTGTTTGGCAGCAATTTTCTAAACGAATGGGTCCCTGCTCCTACCTCCTGTTAGTGCCGCCTGCGTTGTCTGCTCTGAGAAAAGTGTGTCACTGCCCGAGCTAAGGGATCCTGCTCTGCTGTGTGATACTTAGGAAGGACAACATAGCAGGGGCAAGAGGCATTGCCTAGAAGGGAGAGGAAGCCCCAAGGTGTAGAAATATTGAGAGCTATGCAACCTCCCAGAGAGGTCAGTAAGCCCAGATTACATGTAGTTTTACTTTAAGTTCCGGTGACATTCTAGTACATCAACCCCAAGGACAAACCTGTTTATAATTCTATTTTATTACTGTTCTATCTTATTCTAGTGTCGCAATGTCCGTCAAGTCTTACATGTCTGATTCACCATACGTGTTTGCAGAAAGAATTCCAAATGCCCCAAGTATCGAACTGACATGAATGTGTTATGTAACCAGTCAGCTGACCCAATGTGTTCTCTGATCTTTACCATCTGCAGATAACGGACGGGCATCCAAATATCTGCAATCCGTGTAATTATGTTCATTTAGTTTATCTTGTTATCTGTCTAAACGGCCATCTTGGAAGTCTATATTTGGTTGCAGTGTTACATTTCATTAAGTCTATTTCTGTCATGTACCCATACGCCTTAGTGTGTGATCGCTGGTTAGATGTCTTATGGTGTCTGTTTGTTACAGTGGAAATACCAGACGTGTGAATTTATTGGTCAATGTGACCTGGTCATGTGATCTCGCCTTTCTGTGGCCAGAATGAATGGGGACAGGAAATGTTTGGCTTATTCCTTACGTTTGTTGTTGAGTTTGTAGAATTAATCTCTGAACACAATGGGTATAATCTAAATGTATGTATGTATAATTTTATTTATAAAGCGCCACTAGGGTAAACAGCGCTGTACATTATAACAATACAGATTATACAGTATGTATGTATATGTTTATTTATATAGCGCCACTTGGGTACACAGCGCTGTACATTATAACAATACAGATTATACAGTAGTTACCAGATACCATATACTGTGCTGGTTACCGGATAGGTAGGATGTAAGGGTAGATTTATCATATATAGATATATAGATACCATATACTGTGCTGGTTACCGGATAGGTAGGATGTAAGGTTAGATTTATCATATATAGATATATAGATATCATATACTGTGCTGGTTACCGGATAGGTAGGATGTAAGGGTAGATTTATCATATATAGATATATAGATATCATATACTGTGCTGGTTACCAGATAGGTAGGATGTAAGGGTAGATTTATCAAGGTTTGGTAATGCGCCTTTGTAGTTTCCCCTTATATCCTTTTTTTTTTTACAGTCGTTGGTCAGTTCCACCCGCCAGACACGATACAGATGAATTTTCGCAGTAAACAAGCTCGGTGTATTTCCTCTCGGCTGATTTAGAATTTCCCTCCAGGGAACCAATTGGCAAACAGTTTTTTTTCCTCTTTCTCACTGTACCTGTCACTTATGTATCTATTTCAGCTAAATGGGTCTGTGCTGTTCTGTTGCTAAGGTTACACTCTCAGCTTCAGCATCCCTGGCTGCTAAGGCGATGATGATGATGATGGTGAGAAAAGTATCTCCTCCCCCCCAGAAAAGCCTGGGGAATTGGAATTTGGATCTTGTTTATCCGGCAATGTGCAGCGAGTGGTAGTGTCTGTCCCAAGATACAGGGATATGTACAATATATAGGTGAACGATAAATCAATTTACAGTATATTTATATATTGCAACTATCCCAAGGGAAATAAACATCACTGCATGAAAATCCAGGACAAAGCGTCTGTTATTATACAGCAAAGTTACCAGGGAACCCTCCTGCATTGGAAAGGGAGGCTGGGGAGGTCATAGAGGCATGAACAGGCAGAGAGTAGGGGATGGGGAGGTGGCTTAAGGGTCACGGGCAGAGACTAAAACTGGGTACACGCATGGGAGATTAAAGAAAAACCCTGTCTGCCGATTATCGGCCACGTGTGCTGAACAATTTTCCAATTCCGTGGTGAAAGAAACGACACTGTGGTTTAGTTCAGAAAATGTACTTTTCTTTATTATAGAGAGACGACAGCGATTATATCGTCTTCACTAGCTACTCACCCCTGTACCGACAGGATAAAACTTTATTTCATCATCTTACAAATCAATAAACTTAATATATAAATTCCGGACCTCATTCCATGGCACAGAGAGAGGGAAGACGACGCCAGTTCTTGTTTATATGTGAAGCCCCCTGAACTTCCTTCCTATACAGAGTATTGGGAGATTGGGTTGGACTGTGTAGGTGGCTATCTGTAGGCAATCATTATAAAGGTGCGGTATCGGGATTTTGGAAAACTGTGCCTTTAAAAATCTGTATTTTTATGATCGTCGGTACAATACCATTGCAGTAATCTACTACCGCTTGGTATTGTACGGCTGTGCGGTAGGAAATGTACAATCATGATGACCAGACGTATTGGAACTTTCTGTGTTGTATTGGAAGGTTCCGATCACGCGGAATGATCATCCAATGAAATCTGCCTGTAATCCGCTAAAGATTGGTAAAGTGTTTATCCAGATTTAAGCCTCCAAACTGGGGCAGACCCCCATTTTCTGTGAATGGCGCTGGGAGCTGCAGTTCAGTATCTGCAGTCTGAGCATCACTGATAAATAACAGTAAAGCTCCAGGGCCCGGCTTTTCTATTGAACGATTTCTATGGCCCCCAATGGGACGCGAATGGCCGTGATCTGGTATTAATCAACCTTTAACCTGGGGGAATCAATGAAAACATCAATGAGGTTTGTAGAAATTTCACCTACAGTCCTGGATCATCCCAACCTACCAAGGACCCTCGCTGGGGCCCTCCAGTCCTCTATAAAGGCACCAACCACAGGTGCCCCCTGGCCCTCCAGTCCTCTATAAAGGCACCAACCACAGGTGCCCCCTGGCCCTCCACTCCTCTATAAAGGCACCAATCGGCATGTGCCTACTGTGCCTAATGGTAAATCTGTTCCTGGGGGCGAGCATAAATGTAAATAGGAGGATCCAGGATTCAGCCTTTCTTTTGTTTGCTTCACCTTCTGTCAATGAGAAATGCGCCGTCTCAACGTTACGTATAGATGGGTAAAAATCGCCGTTCCCACCTGGCAGGTAGAAAGGTCCCTCGTTTCATTGCTGAAGAGCTAGAAAGTAACGTGTGCGACTTCCCCACTGGGTTTTCTGTACCGAGGCTTTATAAACTAGAGAATTAACTGAGCGCGTGCAACTGGGTCAGTGACCTGATCTGTGACCTGCCAAGAACTTCCCCACAATGCTGCTGATTGCAGAAGTGGGAGATGTAGAGATCACAGGACTAATCCTGAGTCATTTACATGTTAGTTTTACTTTAAATGAAATACACACATTTGAAATTTCAAGGCTTTGTAGACTTTATATTAGTGACAATCAACCCATTATTGGTTCATCTAGGACATCACAGGGTGACCACAGTAAATGTGCCCATTGTAATCATGGGAGGACGTAGGAAACCCACCCAGAGTGGAACCAGAGAAACACGGCACACACAATGCGGCAATTCACTGGCTATCCATAGGGGGACTGGACAATTACTACTATACTACCATATAACTATACTACTATAACTACTATACTATATACTGTGCTGGTTACCGTATAGGTAGGATGTAAGGGTAGATTTATCATATATAGATATATAGATACCATATACTGTGCTGGTTACCGGATAGGTAGGATGTAAGGGTAGATTTTCATAAATAGATATATAGATACCATATACTGTGCTGGTTACCGATAGGAGGATGTAAGGGTAGATTATCATATATAGATATATAGATACCATATACTGTGTGGTTACCGGATAGGTAGGATGTAAGGGTAGATTATCATATATAGATATATAGTACCATATACTGTGCTGGTTACCGGATAGGTAGGATGTAAGGGTAGATTTATCATATATAGATATATAGATACCATATACTGTGCTGGTTACCGAGATAGGTAGGTATAGGTAGATTTATCATATATAGATTATAGATACCATATACTGTGCTGGTTACCAGATAGGTAGAGGTAAGGGTAGATTTATCATATATAGATATATAGAATTAATACTGTGCTGGTTACCGATAGGTAGGATGTAAGGGTAGATTTATTATATCATATATAGATATATAGATATCAATATACTGTGCTGGTTACGGATAGGTAGGATGTAAGGTAGATTTATCATATAAGATATATAGATACATATACTGTGCGGTTACCGGATAGGTAGGATGTAAGGGTAGATTTATCATATATAGATATAAGATACCATATACTGGCTGGTTACCGATAGGTAGGATGTAAGGGTAGATATTCATATATTAGAATATAGATACCATATACTGTGGGTTACCAGATAGGTAGGATGTAAGGGTAGATTTATCATATATAGATATATAGATACCATATACGTGCTGGTTACCGGATAGGTAGGATGTAAGGTAGATTTATCATATATAGATATATAGATACCATATACGTGCTGGTTACCGATAGGTAGGATGTAAGGGTAGATTATATATATAGATAATAGATACCATATACGTGCTGGTTACCGGATAGGTAGGATGTAAGGGTAGATTTATCATATATAGATATATAGATACATATACGTGCTGGTTACCGGATAGGTAGGATGTAAGGGTAGATTATCATATATAGATATATAGATACCATATACTGTGCTGGTTACCGGATAGGTAGGATGTAAGGTAGATTTATCATATATAGATATATAGATACATATACTGTGCTGGTACCAGTAGGTAGGATGTAAGGGTAGATTTATTCATATAGATATATAGAATCATATACTGTGCTGGTTACCGGATAGGTAGGATGTAAGGGTAGATTATCATATATAGATATATAGATACCATATACTGTGCTGGTTACCGGATAGGTAGGATGTAAGGGTAGATTATCATATATAGATATATAGATACCATATACTGTGCTGGTTACCGGATAGTGGATGTAAGGTAGAATTTTCATATATAGATATATAGATATACATATACTGTGCTGTGTACCGATAGGTAGGATGTAAGGGTAGATTTATCATATATAGATATATAGATCATATACTGTGCTGGTTACCGATAGGTAGGATGTAAGGGTAGATTTATCATAATAGATATAGATACCATATACTGTGCTGGTTACCGGATAGGTAGGATGTAAGGGTAGATTATCATATAAGATATATAGATACCATATACTGTGCTGGTTACCGGATAGGTAGGATGTAAGGGTAGATTTATCATATATAGATATAAGATACATATACTGTGCTGGTTACCAGATAGGTAGGATGTAAGGGTAGATTTAATATATAGATATAGATACCATATACTGTGCGGTTACCGGATAGGTAGGATGTAAGGGTAGATTTATCATATATAGATATATAGATACCATATACGTGGCTGGTTACAGATAGGTAGGATGTAAGGGTAGATTTATCATATATAGATATATAGATATCCTATACTGTGCTGGTTACCAGATAGGTAGGATGTAAGGGTAGATTTATCATATATAGATATCTGGATAGGACTTGACCCATAGAGTTCTCCTAGTGATGTTCACACTGGACACAAGGGGTTACCACCTTTCTATAAGCCACACACTGCGAATATTCGGTGTTTATATAAAGGCATGACTTACCCTTTATAATGTAAACATCTTATCATACAGCCAATATTAACAGAGCGCTCTAAAGGAACATCCTGGGACTTGTCTCCTAATTGGACCAACAATATTAATAATCTGTATATGTGTGTGGATTTTATTTACAATCAATTTCACTGTTTAAACTGGCAAAAAACAACAACAAAAAAAATATTAACATGAATGTAATCACAAAACAAGGCAATGACCACTCTCTGCAATATATGTCATTTTAACTGTAGAGTAAACTTCCCCTTTAAATACTCTTTGATGCACATTGCACCCTCTACCCACTGGGCTTTATAGGAAAACTAAAATTAAGTTCCCATCATTCCTTGCTACTACAGTAGATGGTGATGCTTTTTGCCCTGTCATGTGACACTATCCGCAGTGTGCCTTGTGTAGACGTGTGTACAGATTTTCACATTTATTTTTAATTTTAAGTAAAAAATATAATTTCCACATGTGACCTTGTGTAGATTTCAGCTATTAATAGAATATTTTTATGACGGAGATATGGAACTAATCTAGTAAATGGTTGGGTTTATGGTGGTTATCATTTGAAATAATTAACTCTGTTCCTGATATTGTTTATGGCTAATAGTCACCGCAGCTCGAACCATGACCCCCCTCCCCGGACTTTGTTGGAGGTCCCGCAGCTCGAACAGGGACCCCCATCAGCTCTTTAAAGAGCCCTTGGGCGGCATCTTTTGTCTTCCATCCGGTGACACCACCTCCGCTGAGGCCACGGACCCCGAGAAGTACCCCTGCGGCCACCAGGGGTACCTCCGGTGGACTCAACGAGGCCGATGTTACTGGCGTCTTGATCCGATGTCTTCTTTCTTCTGCCATCTACTGCGATGACTTCTGAGCTCCACAGAGGTTTGCACCTCTTTATATAGGTTTGCAGAAAACCCTAATCCGTTTCTGATTGGTCAGTTTTTCAATGCTTGGTTTACATAGCTTACATTAACTGCAGGGGTAAACAGAGGCCCAATGGGTATGTAGTACCGTGTATGTAATGGTAACATTATTATAGGTTATGTTTGTTATGATGTACGCAGCCATTTTGCTCAGCCCTTCTCCCACTGGGATCTTCCATTTCCTGTGACATGGGGAGGCATGTAGGACATGTTTCTTTTTAATCTGCCCTAGTTTACACTTCTCTTTGCCTTGGAAATGTGATCCTCAAGTAAAGTTGCCAGGGCCTGAACATAGAGAACAGGTGTTGACATGCTGGAAACAAGGATTTCAAGGAATGATCACAAGTCTGTGGGCCCCTTGGCTACAATTAGCACAGGGCCCCTCTACAGGCATGTACAGTTAGGTGGCACAAGGACCCTATATAGACATTTTGGATCCAGGGCTCCTAAGCCCTGATCTGTCCCTTGTGTGGTTGTCTTTCCATGGTGAGTTGGCTGGGTGTGACCCATTACATTAGTCTTTGTATCAATCGATGGTGGTGCCTGATGGAGCCAAGCTCTGCCTTCCATGTGACTGCTGTGTGTCTGCAACCGTCACCCTCCTATCTCTTTATCTACAGAGAGTCCAAACTCCAGGACCCTGTGACATAAACCTTATCTGTAGGGTTAGGCCTGGGCTATATATTAAACCATCCCACACAGTCTGGATCAATTCCTCTCCAACTCTCACCATGTGTACTGGGAAGTGCTCCAGGTTTGTCGGTCTCTCTCTCTTCCCCTTCTCGGCCATCTGCATCATCGCCAACTTGTTCCTGTTCTTTCCAGGATGGAGTGTGGATTGGGTTAAAAATGCCAATGAATACATCACCCCAGAGGTTTACTTCCTGGGGGGGATCATTGGAGGGGGGGTTTTGGTAAGTTTTAATGAACTAATAGCGATTACTATCTTTGTCTAATGGTAACCTTACCCTTTAACCATGCCCATTAATTGCCCAGGCTCCACCCCAAGGGAGCCCCCAAACTTGAATAGTCAAAGGTTGGAATGTGTCTGCCTGGTTCCCCCCCATAGACATCACCCCAGCCCTGACCAGAAGCCTCTATTCCCTGACAATGCAATGATCTTCCCACAGTGGAACCTTATTAGAACCATTCACTAGATCTGGGTTCTTTACATTCCAGCATTGTTATCGCCCTCTGCCAATTAACACCCTCCCTAATTCCGGCCTTGTTCCCGTGCTGCACCTACTGTCAATTAACGTTAATGACTGTTAATCAACCAAGAAAGCAGCAACATTCATTCCCCCATTAGATTCCTAATATTAGGTCTTCCTCTGTCTATTAGTCTCCTATTCAGATCTCTACCTGTTAATCACAAACTACTTCAATTCTCACAACAAATCACAATAACCAGTGGCAGTTATTGGAATTCAACCTGACTCCATTACAGCCTCTCTTAACGGTTATTATTTAGTTCTCCTTTCTGTCTTTAGGTCCTGGTTCCTGCAGTTCACATTCAGGCAACAGGGAGTAGAGAAAACTGCTGCAATAACCGGTGTGGGGTAAGGATGCTATATTTTATAGAATACACAATAGTACATAGAGAATATCCTTTAAATTCTATCTTTATCATCAGTACTTAGCTATACCATCAGTTATAATCAGTGCTAAGCTATGACATCAGTTAGAATTAGTGTTTAGCTATGTCATCAGTTATAATTAGTGTTTAGCTATGTCATTGGGTATAATCGGAGATTAGCTATGTCATCAGTTGTAATCAGTGTTTAGCTATGACATCAGTTATAATCAGTGTTTAGCTATGTCATCAGTTATAATTAGTGTTTAGCTATGTCATTGGGTATAATCGGAGATTAGCTATGTCATCAGTTATAATCAGTGCTAAGCTATGACATCAGTTATAATTAGTGTTTAGCTATGTCATCAGTTATAATCAGTGTTTAGCTATGTCATTGGGTATAATCGGAGATTAGCTATGTCATCAGTTGTAATCAGTGTTTAGCTATGACATCAGTTGTAATCAGTGTTTAGCTATGACATCAGTTATAATCAGTGTTTAGCTATGTTATCAGTTATAATCAGTGTTTAGCTATGACATCAGTTATAATTAGTGTTTAGCTATGTCATCAGTTATAATCAGTGTTTAGCTATGACATCAGTTATAATTAGTGTTTAGCTATGTCATCAGTTATAATCAGTGTTTAGCTATGTCATTGGGTATAATCGGAGATTAGCTATGTCATCAGTTGTAATCAGTGTTTAGCTATGACATCAGTTATAATCAGTGTTTAGCTATGTCATCAGTTATAATCGGAGATTAGCTATGTCATCAGTTATAATCATTGTTTAACTATGTCATCAGTTATAATCAGTGCTTAGCTATGTCATCAGTTATAATCGGTGTTTAGCTATGTCTTCGGTTATAATCAGCGTTTAGCTATGTCATCAATTATATAATAAGCGTTTAGCTATGTTATCAGTTATAATCAGTGCTTAGTTATGTTATCAGTAATAATGAGTGTTTAGCTATGTCATCAGTTATAATCAGTGTTTAGCTATGTGTCATCAGTAATAATCAGAGTTTAGCTATGTTATCAGTTATAATTAGTGTTTAGCTATGTTATCAGTTATAATCAGTGCTTAGCTATGTCATCAGTTATAATTAGTGTTTAGCTATGTCATCAGTTATAATCAGTGTGTAACTATGTTATCAATTATAATCAGTGTTTGGCTATGTCATCAGTTATAATCAGTGTTTAGCTGTCATTCATTATAATCAGTGTGTAACTATGTTATCAGTTATAATCAGTGTTTAGCTATGTCATTCATTATAATCAGTGTGTAACTATGTTATCAGTTATAATCAGTGTTTAGCTATGTCATTCATTATAATCAGTGTGTAACTATGTTATCAGTTGTAATCAATGTTTAGCTATGTTATCAGTTATAATCAGTGTGTAACTATGTCATCAGTTTTATGTCTTATGATATCTGTGTCACATGACTCATTCAAACTTGTGCATTTTAGGTAATCATTTAACCCCTACTTTTAATGTATAAAATGTATAGATAGTTAGAAGTCACCTTGAACTTTCAATATCTATAAATAGCCTATCATAGTTATTTGGTTATAGGTTTCATTGGCAACTTCTAATATGGTGATATTTTACAGTGTTTTGCTAATTTTGGTGATTTCTATTTATACACCTGAAGGAGATGGGCCGGTCAAGTAAACCACTTTAAAGACATCAGCCCTGATTAGCCCATTTCTGTAACAAATATAAATGTTTGAATCTATGTCTCCTGCAGATGTTCCTGTCCATCATATTTGCTGTTATTGGAGGAGTCGGAGCCATATATGCCTTGGCCGTGTCTGTATTGGGAATGGTGAATGGGCCAGTCTGTCTGCACAAGGATCCTTCACATAATGAATTAATTTGGGGCCAGCCCTTTAAAAGTTCACTGGAAAAATTCAGGTTAGTAGTGGATTTCTCTCAAAACCCTCTCTAAAAATGCTTGGCTGAGCTCAATAGTCAGATTTAACCAACCGCCTACCGGAGATCTACTGGTTAACAGCAATGGGCTAGTAAAGTTCGCTAGCCAAACTTGAGGTCTTATTAGCATGGGGGTCTTTTTATTATGTAGACCATCAAGACTCCAACCTGAGGTGGCACCATTTGTGGGGTGAGTCAGCCCCCTACACTTGGTATAGAATGGTGGCAAAATATGGAGATTTCAATAAAAGTTCTTATCGGTAAAAAATGGTGCTAATTTTGCCCCAACCAATCAGATGTTAGCTTTCAAATGTTACATAAGATCTGATTGGTTGGGGCAAAATTAGCACCATTTTAAACGATAAGAACTTTTATTGAATCTCCCAGATAGTTCCTGCCGGCAGGTTAGGGTTTATTAGTATGTCCTCTCGTTTATAGATTGTGCTTTTATCATTGAATAAATTGTGTTTTTTGACGTGATTTTATACATATTTATTATTATTTTTTATATAATGGATATACATGATCTTTTGGTTTTCTTTTAGGGTTATTTATATAGCACAGGATTTTATTATCACATATTGCATTTTATTGTATCTTTCTCTGTCTATACCCATCCGAGCCCTTTACTTACTTATTGACTTCTTTCTACTAGTTTGACTATTTCTTATTTTACGTTATCAGGAGTTATAGTGACTGGGTTGGATTTATTTAGGGTGTGTTTATCACTGTATTTATTGATTAGGATATATTAGGTTATTTTCACAAATATGTTATTAATTATTTTCTGTAGACATTTAGATCTTGTTATATTATTAAATAGCTATATTACCTTATTTATTAACTTAATGAGGAGAGATACTAGCATGGCACTACAGATGATACTTTAAAGGGTCACTATACTCACTCAAAAACTTAACATTTTGTGAAACTACAATTTGAGAGAAGTAAAATGGTGGTACTTATATATTTACCTGTGCTTGCTTTGTCATTAAATTATTAATGTTGCTCCTAACTGCCCCCACCCTTCTTTACTCACTGCCTCCTTGTAGTGTCTGCGACACTTATCAGTTCTGCACAGCCTCACCATGGACACTGTTCTGCCTACACATCTCCCCCTCCCTCCCCCTGCCTTCTTTTCTCTGCTGATTCTCTTGTAGGTATTGTAGGTTGTATAAAGACATACATCTATCTAGTCCAACCTTTATTCCCAACCCATAATGTCTGTCTAACAGTTACATAGTAACATAGTATTGGAGGTTATATAAAGACATACGTCCATCTAGTCCAACCTTTATACCCTACCTATAATGTCTGTCTAACAGTTACATAGTAACATATTATTGGAGGTTGTATAAAGACATACGTCCATCTAGTCCAACCTTTATACCCTACCCATAATGTCTGTATAACAGTTACATAGTAACATAGTATTGGAGGTTGTATAAAGACATACGTCCATCTAGTCCAACCTTTATACCCTACCTATAATGTCTGTCTAACAATTACATAGTAACATATTATTGGAGGTTGTATAAAGACATACGTCCATCTAGTCCAACCTTTATACCCTACCCATAATGTCTGTATAACAGTTACATAGTAAAATAGTATTGGAGGTTGTATAAAGACATACGTCCATCTAGTCCAACCTTTATACCCTACCTATAATGTCTGTCTAACAGTTACATAGTAACATAGTATTGGAGGTTGTATAAAGACATATGTCCATCTAATCCAACCTTTATACCCTACCCATAATGTCTGTATAACAGTTACATAGTAACATAGTATTGGAGGTTGTATAAAGACATACGTCCATCTAGTCCAACCTTTATACCCTACCCATAATGTCTGTATAACAGTTACATAGTAACATAGTATTGGAGGTTATATAAAAACATACGTCCATCTAGTCAAACCTTTATACCTTACCCATAATGTCTGTCTTACAGTTACATAGTAACATAGTATTGGAGGTTATATAAAGACATACGTCCATCTAGTCCAACATTTATACCCTACCCATAATGTCTGTATAACAGTTACATAGTAACATAGTATTGGAGGTTGTATAAAGACATACGTCCATCTAGTCCAACCTTTATACCCTACCAATAATGTCTGTATAACAGTTACATAGTAACATAGTATTGGAGGTTGTATAAAGACATACATCCATCTAGTCCAACCTTTATATCCTACCCATAATGTCTGTATAACAGTTACATAGTAACATAGTATTGGAGGTTGTGTAAAGACATACGTCCATTTAGTCCAACCTTTATACCCTACCCATAATGTCTGTATAACAGTTACATGGTAACATAGTATTGGAGGACGTATAAAGACATATGCCCATCTAGTCCAACCTTTATACCCTACCCATAATGTCAGTATAAGTTACATAGTAACATAGTATTGGAGGTTGTATAAATGGAGGTTGTATAAAGACATACGTCCATCTAGTCCAACCTTTATACCCTACCCATAATGTCTGTATAACAGTTACATAGTAACATAGTATTGGAGGTTGTATAAAGACATACGTCCATCTAGTCCAACCTTTATACCCTACCTATAATGTCTGTCTAACAATTACATAGTAACATATTATTGGAGGTTGTATAAAGACATACGTCCATCTAGTCCAACCTTTATACCCTACCTATAATGTCTGTCTAACAGTTACATAGTAACATAGTATTGGAGGTTGTATAAAGACATATGTCCATCTAATCCAACCTTTATACCTTACCCATAATGTCTGTATAACAGTTACATAGTAACATAGTAATGGAGGTTGTATAAAGACATACGTCCATCTAGTCCAACCTTTATACCCTACCCATAATGCCTGGATAACAGTTACATAGTAACATAGTATTGGAGGTTGTATAAAGACATACGTCCATCTAGTCCAACCTTTATACCCTGCCCATAATGTCTGTATAACAGTTACATAGTAACATAGTATTGGAGGTTGTATAGAGATATATGTCCATCTAGTCCAACCTTTATACCTACTATACCGTACAGTATTTCAACCTCCAGTTCTATACTACTACACAAACACGTCATACAAAGCACCAATAGAGACCAGTGCAATAATCTTTTTAAAATGTCTGTTCAGATACTTATCCCTTTAATTCATTACCCTTTTCCCCCTTCTCTTTCCTACAGCAATGAAAGTTACCTGTTCAATAAGAATCTCTGGTCAGTGTGTGAAAAACCAGAGGGTGTGACTGAGTTCAATATTGTATTATTCTCAATTATCCTGGTTGCAAGTATCATTCAGCTCGCTCTCTGCACTATACAGATAGTAAACGGCCTGGTTGGATGCCTCTGTGGAACTTGTCAGAAAAGGAATTAAACTGTAATGTGAGTATAAAGGCTACAGCTAGTATTCTATAGAATGCACCACTCAAATCAATGTAATTAAGTGCCTGGGCCCGGGTGGTAGGATTGATTATTCCTACCTCCCAATATAATTTTGTTATAGAGCGCCAGCAAATATAGTTTTTATCTGCCAGTTTAGTGTCCTGGGCTTTCTTGTGTTAAAGATAGCGCTGAAGCACAGAGTAAGCCTGGCAGAAGCCATTTTCTTAGTGCTGGTGCTCCACACAGAAACGAAATTTGGATATAGGAATCATCAGTCCTTCCTGCCCCAGGTACTTTTCATTTTATTTAATTTTTTTTTCTTTATAAAAAGAACTATAGTTCCCCTTTAAAGGAGATGTTGAGGCTGATACTATTTTGGCTGACAACGCTGCAGCTCCTTATACATCTTTCACCCAGAGGGTAAATGTAGATCCAATCTCATTACTGTTACAGTTTCACTTCCTCTATCATGTAATAAAAGTGATACAGGATGAATATATTAACCCACTGGGAGAGGAAATTATAAGGAGCTTTTTTGGCCATAGACAGACAGATACACCGATTGATTGACAAATACCACCCTTTTTAAGGTGGCCATACATATGTTCGATAGTGTAGGGCCGATCGAGCGCTCACGCGACGTTTGTGCGATCCTGCCGGAACCGTCTCTCCCGATCTTATATACCATTCATTTTGCAATCGTATATAAGATCAGGAGAGACGGTTCCAGCAGGATCGCACAAACGTCGCGTGAGCGCTCGGTCGGGTAAGTAATATCCAATATGGCCACCTTTAGAAAGCCAAACACAGATTAAAGAATATATTTGTATGTTACATGTTCTTAATTCTAATTCATTTAGGGTTTTGTATTTTTTCTCCTCAGAAAGAAACCGTGATAGACTATAATGCGATGACTAATTGAGTCCCCCTGTCTTCTAAGTGGTCCGCTCCAAAGGCTGGTTCCTATAAGAGCTAAATTATTGACACCCCCCAAACCGCATGGTTTAAACCGCTAACTGTGCTGACATCAAAGAGTTGAGTCCATGTTGTAAATCGATCCTGAACCATTAGGGCAGAATGAAGGGGGGTTAACTCCAGACAATGCCCACCTTCTCCTGCCAAAAGGATGATGGGAACTTTGCACTTATGTATATAATATTTTGTATTTATAAAAATATTTTCTGGATGTCTGTTTATGAATAAATGAAATGCAGCGTGATAATATATATTCCGTGTCTCTCTGTGAGAAATTAAAGCTAAAATAACCCAGAATAGACTGCGTAATTCCTATTTATCGGAAAGCTGTAACGCCCACCTCTGGAATCAACAGCGTTGTGGGTGCATTGTGGGTGCATTGTGGGTGCATTGTGCATCATTACCCAGGTCTCTGGCATTCCCTGGTTTCTGCAGAGCCTTCTTTCTATTGCTTTTCTTACTGCTCTGCCTTGATAACATGGACTGGTTAGATAAAGTTATCGATGATGCTGATCACATTTCTTTCTGTAGCTATGAATATTCCCTATTCATTTGCATAGGTAAATATGACAATAGAAAGATCTCTTTATAAAGCTCTCAGTGCACACTATAGCGTTATTTTACTAAAGCTATTTATGGGCATTGGCTACATGGTCACAGTCTATATTGTGCTGGATCCGCCAGACATCAACGTGCGGGGAAAAGTATCTTCCACGTTCTGCGCTGCGATCCACGCAATGTTGCATGCGTTTAGTAAATTGTGATTGCGTGCGGTGTGAAAATTATTCCCAGCACATGCAATGTAACCATCCACATTAACCTGCACTGCTCTGCGTTTCTCATGCGCAAAATGGATTGCAAAACGCGTTTGTAAACGTGTGAGAAACGCGCCCTTATAGCTTAATATATAAGGGGTAATGCGCTACTGGTGGTGTATAAATAGTGGATAATGTACCCCCTACTGTGAATTATAAGGATCTTAGATGACACAGAGAAGTTCCATGACCAGATTTATACAGGGCACGGAACTCAAAGGTGACTTCTTATATCCATATAATTTACAGTAGGGGGTGCATTATCGATTATAATTTACCCCTTTCTACTAATTAAAGACAATATAATGCAGATTCTTTTCAAAGTGTAGGGGAGCAGCACTTACTATAGCCACATTCTGTTTCTCTTGTCTCCCCCTCCTCGGGCATTAATCAGAGACTGCTACATTATTATCTCTGGCAGCCACGCTACGCACTGAAGAGACCCCCATCCCCACCAGATTAATGCTCGAGGAGGGAAGACCAGAGAAAAGAATGGTCGGTGCCATAGGATGGGGTAGGGGGTCAAGGCTTGTTTTTTTTACTTCCGGTTATATTATATAATCGGACAATTGGGATCCATTAAGGGGGTAGATTATAAGGATATGACATCACAGAAGAGTTCCATGACCATATACATGTGTCACATTTTTGCAATATTTTATTATATCTTTCCATGGTACAATAGTGAAGATATTACACTTTGATACAATGTAAAGCAGTCAGTGTACAGCTGTTATAACAGTGTAAATTTACTTTATCACTTAAATAACTTGACACATTAATGTTTAAACCACTGGCATCACATATAATAATAACCTATTTATAATTGGGGCGTGGATCACAATATAACAATAACCTATTTATAATTGGGGCGTGGGTCACAATATAACAATAACCTATTTATAATTGGGGAGTGGATCACAATATACAATAACCTATTTATAATTGGGGATGATCACAATATAACAATAACCTATTTATAATTGGGGCGTGGATCACAATATAACAATAACCTATTTATAATTGGGGCGTGGATCACAATATAACAATAACCTATTTATAATTGGGGAGTGGATCACAATATAACAATAACCTATTTATAATTGGGGAGTGGATCACAATATAACAATAACCTATTTATAATTGGGGCTGGATCACAATATAACAATAACCTATTTATAATTGGGGAGTGGATCACAATATAACAATAACCTATTTATAATTGGGGAGTGGATCACAATATAACAATAACCTATTTATAATTGGGGCGTGGATCACAATATAACAGTAACCTATTTATAATTGGGGAGTGGATCACAATATAACAATAACCTATTTATAATTGGGAAGTGGATCACAATATAACAATAACCTATTTATGATTGGGGCGTGGATCACAATATACAAAACCTATTTATATTGGAAGTGGATCACAATATAACAATAACCTATTTATAATGATTGGGGCGTGGATCACAATATAACAATAACCTATTTATAATTGGGGAGTGGATCACAATATAACAATAACCTATTTATAATTGGGGCGTGGATCACAATATAACAATAACCTATTTATAATTGGGGAGTGGATCACAATATAACAATAACCTATTTATAATTGGGGCGTGGATCACAATATAACAATAACCTATTTATGATTGGGGCGTGGATCACAATATAACAATAACCTATTTATAATTGGGAAGTGGATCACAATAACATAACCTTTATGATTGGGCGGGATCACAATATAAATAACCTATTTATAATTGGGGCTTGGATCACATATAACAGTAACCTATTTATATTGGGGAGTGGATCACAATATAACATAACCTATTTATAATTGGGGCGTGGATCACAAATAACAATAACCTATTTATAATTGGGAGTGGATCACAATATAACATAACCTATTTA
The DNA here is from genome assembly GCA_019447015.1 of Hymenochirus boettgeri. Classification (NCBI taxonomy): domain Eukaryota; kingdom Metazoa; phylum Chordata; class Amphibia; order Anura; family Pipidae; genus Hymenochirus; species Hymenochirus boettgeri. The sequence goes on from JAACNH010000135.1 coordinate 157,692, forward strand.
TAATTGGGAAGTGGATCACAATATAACAAAACCTATTTATAATTGGGGAGTGGATCACAATATAACAATAACCTATTTATAATTGGGCTGGATCACAATATAACAATAACCTATTTATAATTGGGGCGTGGATCACATATAACAATAACCTATTTATAATTGGGGGCGTGGATCACAATATAACAATAACCTATTTTAATTGGGGAGTGGATCACAATATACCAATAACCTATTATAATTGGGGAGTGGATCACAATATAAACAATACCTATTATAATTGGGGCGTGGATCACAATATAACAATAACCTATTTATAATTGGGGAGTGGATCACAATATAACAATAACCTATTTATAATTGGGGAGTGGATCACAATATAACAATAACCTAGTTATAATTGCTGAGTGGATCACAATATAACAATAACCTATTTATAATTGGGGCGTGGATCACAATATAACAATAACCTATTTATAATTGGGGAGTGGATCACAATAAATAACCTATTATATTGGGGAGTGGATCACAATATACATAACCTATTTATAATTGGGGAGTGGATCACAATATAACAATAACCTATTTATATTGTGGGTGGATCACAATATAACAATAACCTATTTATAATTTGGGGCGTGGATCAAATATAACAATAACCTATTTATAATGGGGCGTGGATCACAATATAACATAACCTATTTATAATTGGAGTGGATCACAATATAACAATAACCTATTTATAATTGGGGATGGATCACAATATAACAATAACCAGTTATAATTGCTGATTGGATCACAATATAACAATAACCTATTTATAATTGGGGCGTGGATCACATAAACAAAACCTATTTATAATTGGGGCGTGGATCACAATATAACAATAACCTATTTATAATTGGGAGTGGATCACAATATACAATAACCTATTTATATTGGGGCGTGGATCACAATAATACATAACCTATTTATAATTGGGGCGTGGATCACAATATAACAATAACCTATTTATAATTGGGGCGTGGATCACATATAACAATAACCTATTTATAATGGGGCGTGGATCACAATATAACATAACCTATTATAATAATTGGGGAGTGGATCACAATACAATAACCTATTTATAATTGGGGATGGATCACAATATCAATAACCTATTTATAATGGGGCGTGGATCACAATATAACAATAACCTATTTATAATTGGGGCGTGGATCACAATATACAATAACCTATTTATAATTGGCGGCGTGGATCACAATATAACAATAACCTATTTATAATTGGGGCTGTGGTCATCAAATATAACAATAACCTATTTATAATTGGGGAGTGGATCACATATAACAATAACCTATTTATGATTGGGGCGTGGATCACAATATAACGTAACCTATTATAATTGGGGAGTGTGATCACAATAATACAACCTATTTATAATTGGGCGTGGATCACAATATAACATAACCTATTTATAATTGGGGAGTGGATCACAATATAACAATAACCTATTTATAATTGGGGCGTGGATCACAACATAACAATAACCAATGGGTAGTAGGAATTACACGAAGGGGTGGGTTATACCCTTGACCCTTGACTTAATCTTCTTAAAGGAAAACTTACCTACTTCATTTTTTTAAATAAAACACATTGGCACTGAGACTTATTTCTGTACATAGTTTATTTGTTTAAAACCTTATTTTCCCGGGACATTCCATGTGGCTGAATAGGGGTGAGGGTTGGGATTATCTATTTTACTTACATCTATTGAATCTGTTATAAATTATCTTAATGTATGAACTGCCATACTGTTTTTAAAGGGCATCTATAGTGAAAAAAACACATTGCCCCTTTGCAAAGTTAAATTCATGTACTCTGTGCTGCCTTAATCCTATCTCTGTCACTGACTCTGTTTAACCACGGTGTCAGATCTATGTGCAGCATTCCCCCCTTCTCCCTCCCCTCTGTTACCTCCTCCATGTCTCAGCTCCGGCTAACCGACAAGCTTTTTATGTGCAGTAGGAGTTCAACATCCTGAAAAACACACCCACACACAGTGGCCAATAGAAAGTAAGCTGTCCTGGAGACACAGAAGAAGAAGATCAGTACAGTTTACGATCTCTCACTTTGTGACCCATCATCAATCAGTGAAAGCTATTAAGAAGGGGGGTCAAGTGCAGCCTTATATCTACCATCAAAGCTACCTCTCTCCCCCTGCTAATGCTCTTATCTCTATGTTTATTACAGAGCAGGGAGGGGGGATCACGTCACAGGGATTTGATTGACAGTCCAAGTAGGAGTAGAGGAATGCAATCACGTATTCTTCTAACTGGTGTATCTCAGGACAGAGAGGGAATCTGAAAAAAGTGATGACACTCTGGGGGTTGTGGGGAATTATAGAACACATGGAAAGAAAGAAAAAAAAGTTCATTTTCCCACTATAGATGCCCTTTAATAAAACCATATGTACAGTATACTTTGTTTAAAGGGCAAATAATGAAAAAATGAAATTGCTGCATACCTTCAATCCAGTACTAGATTGGCTCAGGCTCAGTATCCCCCCTCCTTCTCTTAACCGACACCTACTTCTATCTGACCAGACTTTCTATGAGGGTAAGCATGCTCAGTAATCACTATGAGGCAACAATGGAAGAGGAATTTTCCCACCATGCAATTCACACATACCAACTGTAACCATTCCGGTTACAGTAAAACTGCACATAACAGAGTTTATGATAATAAGGCACTTGATTGACAGCTGAAATATAAGATGGTTCAGGTTGGATATATAAAGAAAAAGGAGACGGAAGGAAAATAAATGGTACAGTGATAGTTTGGAAGAATGATAGTTTCTAGTAGGGAGATATATCTCCCCAGATAATCCATATCCCAGGATCCAGGCGATATACAGAGATGGAAAGTAGCACATCTAAATAAGTGCATGTAAGCTCTGTTGTGTTGATGTGTGGTGTGTAGCAATTTCCAGAAGTCTCCTCAGCTTTACTTTGTGGAATGTTGGTTGTTTGTATTTTTTGAATATCTGGTGGGCCATGGATTGGGTAATAGAGATTGGGCCATAGAGACAAGTAATGAGCCACAATGCTCCCCCGAATTACCGCACATGTGCAGACACAGCTAGTAACACCTGCGCGCTTGGGTTTAACTATAAAAAAATGTCCATGACACTTAGCTCACACAATTCACATAGACATAACGGCACACGGGAGGTAATGGCTGTTTTTACGGGCCATTGGCCCACCGACTCTGCCAGGACGGTATATAAATCCCCCCGATGTGGTCAGGGTCGCCATTACTGACCCCCAGATGAAGTGAAAAGGAATCATTTTGTGAGCGCAGTGGAGAACAGAGAGATTTAGTGTCATTTCGTGTGAATAAAAATGACTCACAGGCCCAGATCGCGTGTTTGCGCGTCATAAATCACAAGCGTAAGGTATGAGTCAACCGCCATTTAAATGTAATAGGCAGTTAGGAGCCTGTCTGCCTGTGATTGCTGTGACATGGCTGAGAAGCTTGGAATAAGCTTTGGCGACGACCACGCTGTAATTTGTTACACTAAAGGGCAAGCAGTCGTGCAAGAATAAAACGACTATGAATATTATATATCAAAAAAAATGTCACTTTAGTCACAGTGTCAAAGGGAGAGAGAGAGAAAGATGCTACTTAAAAAGCAATCATGTCTCTTCACTGCAATCTTATTCATCGGGAATGTATTGTACTGTGCTGCCATCTAATGGTCAGTATGGAAACTGGCATTAGATTTAATAATCCTGGTGGAATAAAACTGTAAAATTCATTAATGAAATATCAACTTTACCTGCACCCCTGATGCTAGTATCTTTTTTGTGGGTCTGGTCTTCAGAAAGAAAAAGAAAAAAAGAAATTAACCTGGATATTATATTGTGGTCAAATGGGTTTATACTCATGGTAATGAAGCTTGAATTAAATACCTCTTAAAGGGCATGTCCACGCCGAAAAACTTAAATTTAACCCCATACTGGCCCCACTGTGTAGTGTTAGAAAACCCTTACTTTACCTCTCTACTCCTTATGGTTCTCCTGCAGTGCTTGTCCAAAGTCCAGGAAACTGAAGAGTAGGAGGTGTCTTCCTCTGTGAAAGGTTTCCGCCTCCTACTTGTCCACTGAGAGGACAGTGGCATGTGCAGGGGATCCGTTTCCCCCCTCCCCCCATACCTCTGTAGCACGCTTTGCTGCTGGGTCTCACCCCCAACCGCTAACTGTGTTTAAAAAATCTGAAGAACTCTACTTATGAACCTTTGGTCCCCTGGAGTTCTGTATTGCGACAGCCAAGTCTCTGATTGGCTTCCTCTTAGCCAATCAGAGACGCATCTGCCAGTCCGGCCCCCTGCTTGCAGTTCCGGCAGAGGGCCGAGATCAGGGTGCCAGGGGATCGATGGATTGTAAGTTCTGAAGCTTTATTAAACGGACTTAGTGGTTGTGGGTGGGATAGGGTGCTCTACCATATGTTAAAAAATATCTGGCAGTAGGACATGCTCTTTATTGTAGCTTGATGCTGGCTACATTGATTTCACTTGTCACTACATTTAAAGGGTCACTATACTCACTCAAACAACTTTACATGATCTGAAACCACAATGTGAGAGAAGTAAAATGGTGGTACTCACATATCTATCTGTGCTTGCTTTGTCATTAAATTATTAATGTTTAGTGAGTGCTCCTAATTCCCTCCCTCCCCCGCTATTGCTGTTTTTTATTTGCGACTGCACATGCAATTGCGATTGCGATTCCGTTTGCGATACACAATACATTTTGTAGTGTCCGCTAGAGCCCTGCATTGGGTCGGGTACCCGCGGGTTACCTGATTTGTGGGTTGGGTTTGGGTAACCCGCATTGATTTTGAGTGGGTCGGGTCAGGTAGAAGAATTCCGTCTGTAAAAAAAAAACAAAAACAACTTTTTTCCTGTCTATGAAGAGAGATCTGTCTGTAATAACCGATCCGTCTGTAATAACCGATCCGTCTGTAATAACCGATCCATCTGTTATAACCGATCCGTCTGTAATAACTGATCCGTCTGTAATAACCGATCCGTCTGTAATAACCGATCCGTCTGTAATAACTGATCCGTCTAAACAATCCGTCTGTAATAACCAATCCGTCTGTAAAAACCGATCCGTCTGTAATAACTGATCCGTCTAACCGATCCGTCTGTAATAACTGATCCGTCTAACCGATCCGTCTGTAATAACCGATCCGTCTGTAATAACTGATCCGTCTGTAATAACTGAGCCATCTGTAATAACCGATCCATCTGTAATAACTGAGCCGTCTGTAATAGCCGAGCCGTCTGTAATAACCGATCCATCTGTAATAACCGATCCGTCTGTAATAACCGATCCGTCTGTAATAACCGATTCGTCTGTAATAACTGATCCGTCTGTAATAACCGATCCGTCTGTAATAACCGATTCGTCTGTAATAACTGATCCGTCTGTAATAACCGAGCCGTCTGTAATAACCGATCCATCTGTAATAACCGAGCCGTCTGTAATAACCGATCCATCTGTAATAACTGATCCATCTGTAATAACTGATCCGTCTGTAATAACTGATCCGTCTGTAATAACTGATCCGTCTGTAATAACTGAGCCGTCTGTAATAACCGTTCCGTCTGTAATAACCGATCCGTCTGTAACAATTGATCCGTCTAACTGATCCATCTGTAATAACCGATCCATCTGTAATAACTGATCCATCTGTAATAACCGATCCATCTGTAATAACCGATCCATCTGTAATAACTGATCCGTCTGTAATAACCGATCCGTCTAACCGATCCGTCTGTAATAACTGATCCGTCTGTAATAACTGATCCGTCTGTAATAACCGATCCGTCTGTAATAACTGATCCGTCTGTAATAACCGATCCATCTGTAATAACTGATCCGTCTGTAATAACCGATCCGTCTGTAATAACTGATCCGTCTGTAATAACCGATCCGTCTGTAATAACCGATCCGTCTGTAATAACCGATCCATCTGTAATAACTGATCTGTCTGTAATAACCGATCCATCTGTAATAACCGATCCGTCTAACCGATCCGTCTGTAATAACTGATCCGTCTGTAATAACTGAAACTGAGAACCCATTGTTATCAATCCAACACAATGTGCGGTGTGTATAGCACCTTACACTATATCACACTATGGCAGATAAAGGGCAAATAGATCTACGTGCAAAAGCTCCCAGCCCCTTAAGGCTTGTGCACATGTGCAATATCAGGCCCCGACACACGTTGTGTATGAACGTTCGTTTCAGCCGATAATCGGCCCATGTATGGGTAGGACTTGGCAGATCTCCGAGTGAATGTCCGTTTTGGCCAATAAAGAGCCGATGGGCCGATTATCGGCGGAAACGGGACCCATGATCGCACGTGTGTACGAACCTTTACTGGGTTAATATTGAGTTATCAACAGCTCTAATGTACTTAGAATGTTATACAGGAGGGCATTGTGGGTAGGAATACAGTGTATGTGTCCTGAGTGCGTGGGGAAAGATCGTGTATCGCCTGTTGCAAATCAGGTTGTGAGTCTTAATAGGATATAACTGTATTGTGATGATTATGCACCTACAGGGTAATTCAATAAAAGGTCTTATCGTTTAAAATGGTGCTAATTTTGCCCCAACCAATCAGAACTTATGTAACATATGAAAGCTAACATCTGATTGGTTGGGGCAAAATTAGCACCATATTAAATGATAAGAACTTTTATTGAATAACCCCCCCAGTACATGCAGTTTGTATTGGATTAGACACCGTTTACCTTATCCTAGCTCAGGATTGGTCCGGGTTCAAGGACGATATGATATCCGTGGTATTGCCAAGACCTTTGGATGTATTGAATGTATATGTGGTGCAGATACTTGTTTTCCAATGCAGGGTGTATCGAATGGACAGATCTGTGACTGACGTTATATTGATTTTCCTAATCTAAATAATACACTTCAATGACAGCGACATTAGGAATATCGTGATCACTAATTCTATTGGAACCTGGCTCACTCTACCTCCCATTTAGTGTGCTGGGTTATATTATTTACATTTACACAAGGGGTGGAGGGGGATATGATTTATGTATATATGGTGATGGTATGTACTTTATAATAAGGCAATGTACAGTGGATACATGTATGGTTTTGTCATACAGATACAAACAATACTTTTGAAAGCAGACAGTAAAATTTTGCAAAATTGGATGTTGATGTCTTTAATGGTCTGGTTGCTGCTTCCAGGGTCTGGGTACAGGTCTTTCTGAACCAATTTTTAAGGCAAGAGTCATTATAACCTACCACTGTAGTGGATTTCTATGGGAGGAACTGTAAGATTATAGCCTTATAATCTTACAGTTCCAGTTAGGGGAAGGAAACCAAAAGCCACAAAGGGGTAGGTTATAATAAATAATGCACCCCGAACTGTAAATTAAAGGGATATTAGAGGTCACCTTGGAGTTCCGTACCCTGTATAAAAGGTACTCGGCGTGCGGCCTTTTACTTTTATATGGCCATGGAACTCCTCTGTGACTTCTAATATCCTTATAATTTACAGTTGGGGATGCATTATCCACTATATTTTACCTGAGGGAACTGTTGATAGCTGATGGCTACAAGACTTTAGATGGTCTTGGAAGGTAGTGTGGAGACCTGTTTAATTTAATTGTTGTATGGAAGTCCCTGACCCCTTGCTGTTATATGGAGGTTCCTGACCCCTTGCTGTTATATGGAGGTCCCTGGCCCCTTGTTGTTATATGGAGGTCCCTGACCCCTTGCTGTTATATGGAGGTCCCTGACCCCTTGCTGTTATATGGAGGTCCCTGAACCCTTGCTGTTATATGGAGGTCCCTGACCCCTTGCTGTTATATGGAGATCCCTGACCCCTTGCTGTTATATGGAGGTCCCTGACCCCTTCCTGTTATATGGAGATCCCTCACCCTTGCAGTTATATGGAGGTCCCTGACCCCTTGCTGTTATATGGAGATCCCTGACCCCTTGCTGTTATATGGAGGTCCCTGACCCCTTGCTGTTATATAACCGATCCGTCTGTAATAACTGATCCGTCTGTAATAACTGATCCTTCTAACCGATCCGTCTGTAATAACCGATCCATCTGTAATAACCGATCCGTCTGTAATAACCGATCCGTCTGTAATAACTGATCCGTCTTATATACCAGTCTGTGTGGCATCTTGTATTTACCAGTCACTGAGGGCATCTTGTATATACCAGTCTGTATATACCAGTCTGTGTGGCATCTTGTATTTACCAGTCACTGAGGGGATCTTGTATATACCAGTCTGTGTGCCATATTATATTTACCAATCATTGTGACATGTTGTATATTCCAGTCTGTGTGGCATCTTGTATTTTCCAGTCACTGTGAGCATCTTGTATTTACCAGTCACTGTGGGCATCCTTTACCAGTCACTGTGGGCATCTTATAGCAGTCACTGTGGGCATCTTATATCAGTCACTGTGGGCATCTTGTATTTACCAGTCTTTGTTTGTTAAGTCAGTCCTCCAGTACACCAGACAGTGTTGGTTAGCCCACCACACCCACCTCCACAAGCAAGTCACCTCCACAGGCCATGCCTACTTTTTTTGTGGCAGCGCATTTTACGAGCTGCAGGATGATTCAGGGGCATCTTTAAAATATTTGTTTCAGGTTACAAAAGATCTAGAAATGCCCCTTCTTAGTTGTAATTATTGAATCCTTTTCTAACAGTGTAGCTAAAACCTGACGCTTTTTTCTTGTGTTTGTGAAACTCCATAGATTCCTCTCTCTTCGCACTACAGCGCTTATCAATGCTCCCATCCTATCACGCCTGTACTATTGTAACCTTCTGCTTACAGGTCTTCCTGCCAGTGCCGGACTGGCCCACAGGGTTACAGGGGAATCCCCTGGTGGGTCCACAGGCCACTCATTAAAGTAATTAGAGAAATCTGCCTAAATTTAAATACAGAGTCATAGGGACAGTAATAAATGCGTTCTATTAAACAAAACAATACAGTAGGAGTAAGATAGATATGTAAACATGTGATAATAGAGATATGAAATGTTAGGTGGGCCCCTAAACTTATTCTGGTGGGCCCCTGGTCTCTGATTTCCTGGTGGGCCACAACACCCCAGTCTGACACTGCTTCCTGCTTCCCATCTTTCTCCCCTTCAGTCAATACTAAACACATTTTCTCGTTCTCTAATAAACAAGAACTTAAATCTCCCCTGTGCTGCACAGATACCTCGCGCAACATTAAATACCGTATTGTGTACAAAATCCTTCTCTTAACATTCAAATCCCTTCGCTCTGCGGTTCCTTCTTATGTTTCTTCTCTAGTGTCCCCATATGTTCCTGCCCGTACCCTCCACTCATCACAGAACCATCTGAGAGTTAAGGATTTGGTAGAATTAGATAGATTAGATAGTAGATTATCGTTAGAGAAGAGCGAAAGAGTTAGAGAGACTATTAGATAGTAGTTAAGAGATTTATTTGAAGATTAGGTAGTAGAGATATCGATATTTACGTGTAGTACCGGATAGACGATAAGTTAGATTATCAATATAGATATATAATACCATACTGTGCTGGTTACCGGATAGGAGGATGTAAGGTAGATAATTATTCATAATAGATATAGATACCAATACTTGTGCTGGTTACCGATAGGTAGGATGTAAGGGTAGATTTATCATATATAGATATATAGATACATATACTGTGCTGGTTCAGGTAGGTAGGATGTAGGGTAGATTTATATAATAGATATATAGATACATATACGTGCTGGTTACGGATAGGTAGGATGTAAGGGTAGATTTATCATATATAGATATATAGATACCATATACTGTGTGTACCAGATAGGTAGGATGTAAGGGTAGATTTATCAATATAGATATATAGATACCATATACTGTGCTGGTTACAGATAGGTAGGATGTAAGGGTAGATTTATCATATAGATATATAGATACCATATACTGTGCTGGTTACCGATAGGTAGGATGTAAGGGTAGATTTATCATATATAGATATATACCATATACTGTGCTGGTTACCGGATAGGTAGGATGTAAGGGTAGATTTATCATATATAGATATATAGATACCTATATACTGTGCTGGTTACCGGATAGGTAGGATGTAAGGGTAGATTTATCATATATAGATATAGATACCAATACTGTGCTGGTTACCAGATAGGTAGGATGTAAGGGTAGATTTATCATATATAGATACCATATACTGTGCTGGTTACCGGATAGGTAGGATGTAGGGTAGATTTATCTATATAGATGTATAGATACCATATACTGTGCGTGTTACCGATAGTAGGTAGGATGTAAGGGTAGATTTATCATATATAGATATATAGAACCATATACTGTGCTGGTTACCGGATAGGTAGGATGTAGGTAGATTTATCATATATAGATACCATATACTGTGCTGGTTACCAGATAGGTAGGATGTAGGGTAGATTTATCATATATAGATATATAGTACCATATACTGTGTGGTTACCGATAGGTAGGATGTAAGGGTAGATTTATCTAATATATAGATACCATATACTGTGCTGGTACCAGATAGGTAGGATGTAAGGGTAGATTTATCAATATATAGATACCATATACTGTGCTGGTTACCGATAGGTAGGATGTAAGGGTAGATTTATCATATATAGATACATATACTCTTGCTGGTTACCGATAGGTAGGATGTAAGGGTAGATTTATCATATATAGATATATAGATACCATATACTGTGCTGGTTACCGGATAGGTAGGATGTAAGGTAGATTTATCATATATAGATACCACATATACTGTGCTGGTACCGGATAGGTAGGATGTAAGGGTAGATTATATCATATATAGTATATACCATATAATGTGCTGGTTACCGGATAGGTAGGTGTAAGGGTAGATTTATCTATATAGATATATAGAACCATATACTGTGTGGTTACCGGATAGGTAGGATGTAAGGGTAGATTTATCATATATAGATATATAGATACCATATACTGTGGGTTACCGGATAGGTAGGATGTAAGGTAGATTTATATATATAGAATATAGATACCATATACTGTGCTGGTTACCGGAAGGTAGGATGTAAGGGTAGATTTATCATATATAGTTATAGATACCATATACTGTGCGTGTTACGATAGGTAGGATGTAAGGTAGAATTTATCATATATAGATATAGTACATATACTGTGCTGGTTACCAGATAGGTAGGATGTAGGGTAGATTTATCATATATAGATATATAGATACCATATACTGTGCTTGTTACCGGATAGGTAGGAGTAAGGGTAGATTTATCATATATAGATATATAGATACCATATACTGTGCTGGTTACAGATAGGTAGGATGTAAGGGTAGATTTATCATATATAGATATAGATACCATATACTGTGCTGGTTACCGATAGGTAGGATGTAAGGGTAGATTTATCATATATAGATATATAGTACCATAACTGTGCTGGTTACCAGATAGGTAGGATGTAAGGGTAGATTTATCATATATAGATATATAGATACCATATACTGTGCTGGTTACCGGATAGGTAGGATGTAAGGTAGATTTATCATATATAGATATATAGATACCATATACTGTGGGTTACCAGATAGGTAGGATGTAAGGGTGATTTATCATATATAGATATATAGATACCATATACTGTGCTGGTTACCGATAGGTGGATGTAAGGGTAGATTTATCATATATAGATATATAGATACATATACTGTGCTGGTTACCGGATAGGTAGGATGTAAGGTAGATTATCATATATAGATATATAGATACCATATACTGTGCTGGTTACCGATAGGTAGGATGTAAGGGTAGATTTATCTATATAGATATAAGATATCATATACTGTCGTGGTTACCGGATAGGTAGGATGTAAGGTAGATTTATCATATATAGATATATAGATACCATATACTGTGCTGGTTACCGGATAGGTAGGGTGAAGGGTAGATTTATCATATATAAGATATAGATACCATATACTGTGTGGTTACGATAGGTAGATGTAAGGGTAGATTTATCATATATAGATATATAGATACCATATACTGTGCTGGTTACCGGATAGGTAGGATGTAAGGGTAGATTTCATATATAGATATATAGATACCATATACTGTGCTGGTTACCGATAGGTAGGATGTAAGGGTAGATTTATCATATATAGATATATAGATACCATATACGTGCTGTTACCGGATAGGTAGGATGTAAGGGTGATTTATCATTATAGATATATAGATACCATATACTTGCTGGTTATTAGGATAGGTAGGATGTAAGGGTAGATTTATCATATATAGATATATAGATACCATATACTGTGCTGGTTACCGGATAGGTAGGATGTAAGGGTAGATTTATCTATATAGATAATAGATCATATACTGTGCTGGTTACGGATAGGTAGGATATAGGTAGATTTATCAATATAGATATATAGAACCATATACTGTGCTGGTTACCAGAGAGGTAGGATGTAGGGTAGATTTATCATATTATATATAGATACCATATACTGTGCTGGTTACCGGATAGGTAGGATGTAAGGGTAGATTTATCATATATAGATTATAGATACCATATACTGTGCTGGTTACCGGATAGGTAGGATGTAAGGGTAGATTTATCATATATAGATATATAGATACCATATACTGGCTGGTTACCGATAGGTAGGATGTAGGTAGATTATCATATATAGATACCATATACGTGGTGGTTACCAGATAGGTAGGATGTAAGGGTAGATTTATCATATATAGATATATAGATACATATACTGTGCTGGTTACCGATAGGTAGGATGTAAGGGTAGATTTATCATATATATAGATACCAATACTGTGCTGGTTACCGATAGGTAGGATGTAAGGGTAGATTATCATATATAATATATAGATACATATACTGTGCTGGTTACCAGATAGGGAGGATGTAAGGGTAGATTATTATCATATATAGATATATAGATACCATATACTGTGCTGGTTACCGATAGGTAGGATGTAAGGGTAGATTTATCATATATAGATATACCATATACTGTGCTGGTTACCGGATAGGTGATGTAAGGGTAGATTTATCATATATATATAGAGACCATTACGTGCTGGTTACCGGATAGGTAGGTGTAAGGTAGATTTATCATATATAGATATATAGTACATTACTGTGCTGGTTACCGATAGGTAGGAGTGTAAGGGTAGATTTATCATTATATAGATACCATATACTGTGCTGGTTACCAGATAGGTAGGATGTAAGGTAGATTTATCTATTAGATATATAGATACCATATACTTTGCTGGTTAACGGATAGGTAGGATGTAAGGGTAAGATTTATCATATATAGATATATAGATACCATTACTGTGCGGTTACCGGATAGGTAGGATGTAAGGGTAGATTTATCATATATAGATTAAGATATATACTGTGCTGGTTACCGATAGGTAGGAGTAAGGGTAGTTATAATTATCATATATAGATACCATATACTGTGCTGGTTACCGGATAGGTAGGATGTAAGGGTAGATTTATCAATATAGATATTAGATACCATATACTGTGCTGGTTACGATAGGTAGGATGTAAGGGTAGATTATCATATATAGATATATAGAACCATATACTGTGCTGGTTACCGGATAGGTAGGATGTTAGGGTAGATTTATCATATATAGATATATAGATACCATATAGTGCTGGTTACCGGATAGGTAGGATGTAAGGTAGATTTATCATATATAGATTATAGATACCATATACTGTGCTGGTTACCGGATAGGTAGGATGTAAGGGTAAGATTTATCAATATAGATATATAGATACCATATACTGTGCTGGTTACCGTAGGTGGATGTAAGGGTAGATTTATCTATTATAGATTATAGATACCATATACTGTGCTGGTTACCGGATAGGTAGGATGTAAGGGTAGATTTATATTTATCATATATAGATATATAGACACCATATACTGTTCTGGTTACCGGATAGGTAGGATGTAAGGGTAGATTTATCATATATAGATATATAGATACCATATACTGTTCTGGTTACCAGATAGGTAGGATGTAAGGGTAGATTTATCATATATAGATATATAGACACCATATACTGTTCTGGTTACCAGGTAGGTAGGATGTAAGGGTAGATTTATCATATATAGGTACTCCCTACACCCTCCAACAGTGCTGGGGTTCGGAGAGTACTCCCACACTCCCAACAGGGCTGGTGTCGTAGAGTACTCCCTACACCTCCCAACATGCTGTGTTCTAGAGTACTCCCTACACCTCCCAACGTGTGGTGTCGTAGAGTACTCCAACACCCCAACAGTGCTGGTGTTCGTAGTATAGTACTCCCTACACCTCCCAAAAGTGCTAGTGTTCGTAGAGTACTCCTACACCTCCCAACAGTGCTGGTGTTCGTGAGTACTCCCTACACCTCCCAACAGTGCTGTGTTCGTAGAGTACTCCTACACCTCCCAACAGTGTGGGTTGTAGAGTACTCCCTACACCTCCTAATAGTGCTGGTGTTCTGTAGAGTACTCCCTACACCTCCAACAGTGCTGGTGTTCGTAGAGTACTCCCTACACCTCCCAACAGTGCTGGTGTTCGTAGAGTACTCCCTACACCTCCCAACAGTGCTGGTGTTCGTAGAGTACTCCCTACACCTTCCAACAGTGCTGGTGTTCGTAGAGTACTCCCTACACCTCCTAATAGTGCTGGTGTTCATAGAGTACTCCCTACACCTCCCAACAGTGCTAGTGTTCGTAGAGTACTCCCTACACCTCCAACAGTGCTGGTGTTCGTAGAGTACCCTACACCTTCCAACAGTGCTGGGTTCGTTGAGTGAGTACTCCCTACACCTTCCAACAGTGCTGGTGTTCGTAGAGTACTCCCTACACCTTCCAACGTGCTGGTGTTCGTAGAGTACATCCCTACACCTTCCAACAGTGCTGGTGTTCGTAGAGTACTCCCTACCACCTCCCAACAGTGCTAGTGTTGTAGAGTACTCCTACACCTTCCAACAGTGCTGGTGTTCGTAGAGAGACTCCCTACACCTTCCAACAGTGCTGGTGTTCGTAGAGTACTCCCTACACCTTCCAACAGTGCTGGTGTTCGTAGAGTACTCCCTACACCTCAACCAGTGCTAGTGTTCGTAGAGTACTCCACACCTCCCAACAGTGCTGGTGTTCGTAGAGTACTCCTACACCTTCCAACAGTGCTGGTGTTCGTAGAGTACCTCCTACACCTCCTAATAGTGTGGTGTTCATAGAGTACTCCCTACACCTCCCAACAGTGCTAGTGTGTGTAGAGTACTCCCTACACCTCCTAATAGTGCTGGTGTTCGTAGAGTACTCCTACACTCCCAACAGTGCTAGTGTTCGTAGAGTACTCCCTACACCTCCCAACAGTGCTGGTGTTCGTAGAGTACTCCTACACCTCCCAACAGTGCTGTGTTTGAGAGGATGGACTCCAATGTCAATGTAAATGTAAACTTGCTAAAAGACATTTCACGGTGAAGAGACAGAGAAGAACATACGGGGGTTGGGGGGCAGGAAATAGGATATCTGTAAAATGGTATAGCAGTGTAATTGATAAAATAAAGATGAAGGAGACGTTTATGTGCGAATGGCAATCAAAGAACCAAAATTGAAGGTCTGTTTTTTGGAAAAAGTTTAAGATAGATGAATGAATTGAGAAAGGGAAAAAGAACAGATATTAGTAATGTCATAATGTGATTATAAGAAGGAACATGACTCTGAATTCTGGAAAGGAGAAGTAGTTCATATCATTAGGAGAAGGAAGACCAAGAGGACATGGGGGGGAGGATTCAATGTTGAGTGGCAGGTTTGTTTGACTTCTAAACACAGCATTGAGGTTACAAGAGTGAACATGATTAGATTTTGTTCTAGTTTTTGTAGTGCAAGGGGGTTTAGTTCTTTTTGGGAAGACGTATGGAATTCCTGGACTCTCTCCAATAGCGGAACACTTTATACTGCATTTAGAGCACCTCGAATGTGTTAAGGATTTGGTAATATGTTTAGAAGAAATTCACTGCCCAGGGCTGCAGTTCCTCGTTATTCCTTCAAACACAAGCACATTCTAGTCAATTTGGCCTTGTATTTTCTGCCCTTGCTACAACAACCTAGAGTGTTGCTCTTTCTGAGGCGTGAATGTTTAATGAATGGAAAGTTGGTTCTAAATAGACAAGCAACTAAAAAAAGATGCCCAGGAAACCTAAAAAGAATAAATGAAATGTTACAGAACTTCGCCAATAAAAAAATCCATATACGAACGCGCGGCAGGGAAATGCGGCAGCAAAGCCTTCGCTGTCAGTTAAGCGTGGATGTAAGGACGTCTGACATCTTTTCTGTTACGATAAAACTTGTTATTTTTCTCCTCCTTTAATAAGTGCATCGTACCTGTCAGTGTCTCCTACTCCTAAAAATGATTCCTTATGACGATATTGTGTACTTTCTTAATAAGTGGGATAAAGTGGTCTCTCTACCGAGATGGAGTTCTTTTATTTTCTTCCGGGCTATAGGGAATTGTGTTCACTATTGTAAAAGTGCCGAGCAGATGTGTTTTAAAGACCAGGTATATGCCTAGTTAAATTGTACTTAAAGGAAGAAATGGCGTATTTTTCTTCCAGCAGACCCCATTGTTATGCAATGTATTTTACAATACGCGGTAGTCACGCTAATGTCGTCTCAGGCGTTTTTCTCCTCCTACCTGTCAAGACCTGTTGGAGAACTGTTTAATCCCGGAGAGAGAAAAGTCAGTAATTATCACTTCTTCAGGCTGCTAGAATAAAAATACTACCCTTCCTTTGTACATTAAACACGTTAATAGGAGAAAATAAAACTAAGCAAGACGGGGGAATTAAATATAAAATAAACCTTGGCAGCAATGTCACAGAGCAGTCGGGGGTTGAATATTTTTAGAAAAATACCAGATTGGGGATATGTATGGAAAGTAATGAAAGAGATTATATAGAAGCTGATGTGTTTTTTTTACTCTACATTCAACTGGATGTTTGAAATGATCAGGAACCAAACTGGCTGTGTTATCCGGTCCATTGTTCAAAAGATGAATGGAGCTCTGGTTTGGAACACTGAATTAATGGTCTAAAGGGAAATGAATCTCACTTCAAGTTGCCACCTGCCCCTGTACTATAATACAGGGAGATTCAATAAAAGTTCTTATCGTTAAAAAAGGTGCTAATTTTGCACAACCAATCAGATCTTATTTAACATTTGAAAGCTAACATCTGATTGGTTGGGGAAAATTAGCACCATTTTTAACAATAAGAACTTTATTGAGTAACCCTGATAGTTTCACACAATCCATCCTTTGAAAGATGATATATTTGAATTGTTTAAATTAAGTGGCTAAAAGGGAGAGTGATCAGGTAAATTACCCATGAAGATCTACAGTATAATTAGACATGGAATTTTAGGATGTTGGGGATATTTTGGAATTTGTAATCTGCACATTTATTATTTATAGAATTTAAGTGCTAACACAACCACCCTACTAGTTTCTGTACCCAGGAAGAGGTCCCCCCCCCCATAGGTACCATAGATATAATCCATTAAAGTACTGGTCTGGCCCAGTTCCTCCACCTTTACTGGACGGATATAGGCCTGTGGTGGCCGAGTAAAGAGGGCAAAACTATAGCGGACCAAACAGGCGACCCTATAGCAACTTGGGAGGATTGAATTAAAATTAAGTTCTCCTTTAAAGGGTAGAATTGAGATAATGTAATGGAATATAAAGGGTTTTGCACTACTACTAAGCACCAGTATCAGGACAACATTGACCAAATCAGTAAAGGTTGCCATACACCTTGCTCTCTTGACAAACGCAATGGTATTTGCCTAATATCAGCAACGTGTATGGGCCAAAAACCGCCAAAACACAAGTTGGTGAACCACTGCCATCTCCGACATGGCCACAGTCCTATTTTTACCTGTTGGTATTGGTTCCCTTACTTTAAGTAGAAAGAAAAAACAATAAAGTTGTTGGATGTCTGCGTGTCCAATCCCATATTGCCGACTGGTTTCAATAGAAACCCATATATGTTATGGCGGTTTCATGCGTATGGGGTTCCTTTCGCTGCAGGAATAGGTTCCACCATCTTGGCTGATGCAAAAATGATCTCCCCAATCAATGGGCCCAGTCTCAAGGCTGGGGGGTGGAGGTGTGCATATTATGGGGTGGGATGCATAAGTTACTGTGTGTAGTACAGACCACGGGAAGACATCAGTGATATTCTGTTGAGCGGGAATTACCATCACTGCTGATTTATCCTGTTAATAAATGTCATGTTAACATATTCTAAAGCCCTTTACTTAGAATACAAAATGATGGATTTAAAGGACCTATTGTGCCTGGAACTGATGTTTTATATATATATAGGACAACAAATCAGATAAATCAATAAATACACACATTTTACACTGCTACAGTATATCTTGTATTCAATTAGATCAACTGGACTTGAAGTTTAGTTCTTGAAGACGTTTCGCTAGTCATCCGACTGGCTTTCTCAATTCAGAATGACTTGTACAAGAATCTGTGGCAATTATGTTCCCTGGAAATCCCTATTAGCATATCACAGCCAGGTGTTAAGGGCGTGATTGGATAGTGGCTAAGAGGGTGTTATAGGAACGCCCAGAGTAAGGTGTCAAAACAGCATGTACATGGCAGACAGTTGGTGTCGACCCCCCCCCCCACCTCTATTCAGGCTGGGTTCTTTATTTTCACATAAATGGCCTCCTTGACACCTCTCTGAACCAGTCATGTTCCTTTGCCATTATGTTAACTTAACAATCTTCAAAGGTAGTCCTTTATCCTTAAGACATGGCAGACAACTGTCTGCCATGTACAAAGCTGTTTTAACACCTTACCCTGGGCGTTCCTATAACACCTATTAGCCACTATCCAATCACGCCTAACACCTGGCTGTGATATGCTAATTGGGATTTTCCAGGGTACATAATTGCCACAGTTCTTGTACAAGTCATTCTGAATTGAGAAAGCCAGTCGGATGACTAGCGAAACGTCTTTAAGAACTAAACTTCAAGTCCAGTTGATCTAATTGAATACAACAGATATACCATGACCTGGATGGATGAATATTGCAGATATACCGTGACCTGGATGGATGAATATTACAGATATACCATGACCTGGATGAATGAATATTACGATATACATGACCTGAATGAATGAATATACAGATATACCATGACCTGGATGGAGAATATTACAGATATACCAGACCTGGATGAATGAATATACAGATATACGATGACCTGGATGAATGAATATTACAGATATACGATGACCTGGATGAATGAATATTACAGATTACCGTGACCTGGATGAATGAATATTACAGATATTACTGTGACCTGGATGAATGAATATACAGATATACCGTGACCTGGATGGATGAATATTACAGAATACCGTGACCTGGCTGGATGAATATTACAGAGATACCATGACCTGGATGAATGAATATTACAGATATACGACCGGATGAATGAAATACAGATAAATGTGACCTGGATGAATGAATATTACAGATATACCATGACCTGAGAATGAAAACCGATATACGTGACCTGGATGAATGAGAACCTTCACAAGCACTGCTATAGTGGAGTGGAGTGATCCCTCTTTATTTAAAGGATAACTAATATTGAAAAAATATACGAAGCTGAGCTGATTCCCAATAGGACACGACCCGCTAAATTAAGTTTGTACTAAATATAAGCAAAAAACAACCCCAGATAAAGCCCCTCCTCTTTTTCCCAGTCTCTTGGCAGGAGATTATGCCATCTTGCAGTCAGTGACTGGCCCTATAAAAGTTAAAAGGAGGGGGTAGGTAGAATAACAGGATCTACAATCACGTCACAACCAATCAGTTAACCATGATAAAATTAATTTGATAAATAAATTGCATAATTATTCATTAAAGAGATATTGTGAAGATATCGCTTGTGTTGACCATTTAGCACTCAACTTCCCTACATA
This sequence comes from Hymenochirus boettgeri, assembly GCA_019447015.1. Classification (NCBI taxonomy): domain Eukaryota; kingdom Metazoa; phylum Chordata; class Amphibia; order Anura; family Pipidae; genus Hymenochirus; species Hymenochirus boettgeri. Next base: position 177,869 of record JAACNH010000135.1, read on the forward strand.
TATGTAAATAAAGTGGATGATGTGCCTTTTGTGGTTATTTTTCCACTAGTGATAATTATTCAAAGTCTAGTTTCGTCTCTAGGGGGTTTGTAACTTTCTGTTCCTTTTCCATTAAATCCTATTCCATCCACCGCATTCCATTAAATATTCTGTCTACTCTAGTTTTCTTAATTTTCCATCTCTGAGTTGTCTCCTTTTCATTCAAATGTGCAATAATAAAACCTTTCCCACGTGCTGGCTGTACCTCTTTTGTCAGATTTGTAACATCACATAATCCCACATCCATTAACAAAATACTAGCTAAATGGGCTTCTTTCCATCTTGGTGTTCATATATATCTGAACTCCTGGCAGTAGTTTATTACTGAAACTCTCAGCAGAAACGGAGATGTCCTCCCTTAAGGGTGAACTAGACCTTTCTAGAAGCATCTTGATTTTATCTTATCAAGAAATGGGGGTATATCATGTGTTCAATGGGTGACCACAAATGGATTAAGATCAACTGGGGTCCTAGGTGTCTAGGTTGCCTTGTGATAACCCTGCTCTGTAAGTGACCCATGTAAAAAATCTAGATCTAAAAACTCTGTGCTTGACGATGATACACAACTATATTCTTCATTTTATGCCGTCCAACACATCATCAGGCTAAGGTAGAACATTGAATCCAAGCATACGGTAGTCATATTGACAGGTCTTCTCGACATATATGACCAACAAATTCTCCCGTTATCCCAGCTACATTTCTCTTTAGTAACTTACTCTAACGGATCTAGAATCTACAGTAGATGTAACACGATACCTATATTGTTAATAAAATAAGGATCATCATTGAATATTTCCATGCTATTGAAAACTTCAATCGATTCTCTTTTCCAATTGGGAGATTGTACAAACCCTGCTAAATTATTAACACTTACAATGTCATAAAATCAATGTCACGCAATGGGATGCATCCCACACACCACTAGGGACCAAAGCGCAATTAGCAATCTCTACCACTTTTGTTTTTCCAGATCTCCGAAAACCAAAGTCCTTAAAACGCCGTCAGAGATCTGCAATGGAAATATGGAAACGTTCTATTGTTTTGCTTGCGTAAATTTGTTGCTAATAATAATCATGTCCTGAATAGATAATGAATCTTGTCCATTTGCAGCACTTTGCTGTGATTAAACGGCCTCGGGGACACTGGGAGCATGTTCGTTTTAATTTGAAAATCTTGTGCAAGATATATTCGGATCACATATAGGTTAACTAATAGGTAATCAGTCCAATCTGCGCGAGAGGATTTGTCTGCATGAGAAGATGCAGAGGTGGATTTATGCGGTGACATTACCCTACCAAAATGGAAGACAAAAGAATATCTTAACCACGATAAAAACTTGTATCTGTCATCCAATCTTCTACCAGTAAAGTCAAGCTTAGAGGGCAACTATTTAATCTACAAATAAATACATACAAGTAGAACTTATGTGTTTCCTTTAATACAGATTAGTATAGGTAGTACAGATTTGCTCACTATAAGTATCCCCCTTCCACTCTTAACCAGCTCCTCCTTCCATCGGCATGACTTTGTGAAGTCAAGCATGCTCAGTAATCACTTTGGGCCAGCATGGGAGGGAGAATTTCCCACAATGCTTCACACATACTAAGTGTCACTAATACTAAGTGTCACTATCACTGCACATAGAGTTTATGATAATAATGCACTTGATTGACAGCTGAAATAAAAAATGTTTCAGAATGGATATCTAAGAAATAGGGGACAGATCAAGAAATAAATAGGAATGTGGTGGTTGGGAAGAACTTTAGTTTTAATTAATAGACAATTAAACAAAATCTTCAGTATGGATGCCCTTTAATAAATGAAACAATGAATCTTTATTGCTTCCTGAGGTAGCAATATGGGATGGACAGTAGCCACGTCTTTGATTGGCTGCCGCAATGGAGAGAGCCAATGAAAGTTGAAAATTGAACTGCAGCAGAACCAAGGAACAGAGGGGTAAGGAAAGGATTTTTGAAAAATACACAGTGGGGAAAGTATGGGGGCAAATTTAGTTTTGGGGGATGGAAATGCCCTTTAAGAATAAACATGGAAACGGATGTGGTACAGAAGTGTTGTCAGGCTGCTGATGTGTAATGCAGAATATAAACAAATACTATTGCTATATAATTCCCTATATCAGTTTTTACAAGTGTAAATGCAGTAGCATAAGGGCATGTTCACCCTTAAATAAAAAATGATAAATAGGTAAATCACCGTGCAAAACTACAATAGTTAGAAAGCTGACAGATTCTATCTCCCTTTCTTGTCCCTCAAATGTTCCGCCTCCTCTTCCAGCTCTTCAAGCTCTTTAACAAGCTTCCATATACTAAGAGGAGACAGCTAGGGGAATAGCATTCAGTCATTGGCTGTGATGTCATTTGTTACAATCCATGACTGACAGCTGCTAACTGGAAGAACTAGAAAGTAGAAAGAGAGGTAACAGAACATCAGACAGTATTTCGGTTAGACTTACAGCTCTCAGATTTTCAACTATTGCAGTTTTGGGGGTGATATCCAGTGAGGTGGACTTTCCTTTTATTCCCAAATGAAATGATCTTTCTCTTCTTCTCGGAATGTTGGAAACATAAATGGTTAAAATGAAGTTTGAAAACCTCCCAGCACATCTTTAACGCTTTGCCCATAGTAAAATAATAAAACTATCAGGGTGGTGTTCGCCCCATACGAGCACTGTGTACCCATCGTACAGAACTGGCAGGAGCTCGCAGCGCCATTGTTTAGACGTACATTCACTGGATGTTCTTTAATGTTAATCTGAATATTTTATCATGGAAATATATACAAATAAGTCACCGCAACGTACGACATAAAGTTCTTTACTGAAAACTGTGACGTTTTAATCCTACAAACCGTTTGATGTCAATTAGACTTTGTCGTAATATTAACTAGTGTAACCGATCTGTGTTCTTTCTTTGCAAAATATTAATAGAGTTTCATTCCGTCCATATACCAGTGATAGAAATGAGAAAGGCTTGTCCTTACCTTGCCTGCAGCAGTGCGTCTCTAACAATCCTTCCTCATGCTGTAGACAAGAGAATATTTACATTTAGCTGGCGTACAGGGGAACACGTGATTTTTCATAATATTTGAATTGCAGGATGAGGATTAGGGCGTGGAGTCTATGTATACATATCAACATATATCACCCTGCTGCCACAATCCAAACAATGCCTAGCTTGGCAGTAATGTCAACATTACATATACAGACCCAAAACAGAAGGATTTTAAAGTAAAACTTCCAGACGGTATTAGACTAAAACATTTACATTTCAAAGGTGTCTCCAGAAACCGTTACCATGTCCTGTGTCGATTACCGTACAGAGAGATTTAAATTTCAAATTAAAGGTATTGAGGAGTGACATGGACTTTTACCCTCCATCAATTCGGTTTTTACGAGCTTCTACCACTAAATAAGGATAAGACGGAAAGTTCGGTTGAAACTGAGCATTATTATTTTAACAAAATTTAATATTAAACATACTTACTGTAGGTATACACCATATTTTTTTATTCTTTAAAAGTCAGTTGATTTTAAATTTTTGTTGAATTTAAATTTTTTAATTAAGTTGATTTTAAATTTTTTAAATTTTACTATTAAACATACTTACTGTAGGTATACACCATATTTTTTTATTCTTTAAAAGTCAGTTGATTTTAAATTTTTGTTGAATTTAAATTTTTTAATTAAGTTGATTTTAAATTTTTTAAATTTTATATTAAACATACTTACTGTAGGTAACACCATATTTTTTATTCTTTAAAAGTCAGTTGATTTTAAATTTTTGGTTGAATTTAAATTTTTTAATTAAGTTGATTTTACATTTTTACATTTTAATATTAAACATACTTACTGTAGGTATACACCATATTTTTTTATTTAAAAATCAGTTATTTAAATTTTTGTTGATTTCAATTTTTTAATTAAGTTGATTTTAATTTTTTTAAATTTTACTATTAACATACTTACTGTAGGTATACACCATATTTTTTTATCTTTAAAGTCAGTGATTTTAAATTTTTGTTGATTTGAAAAATTTATTAAGTTGATTTTACATTTTTTACATTTTAATATTAAACATACTTACTGTAGGTATACCCCATTTTTTTTTCTAAAAGTCAGTTGATTTTACATATTTTGCTGTTAAAGTCAGAAGCGAGCCAAAGTTTTAGGTTCTGTAACAGTGCTTTTTCTTCCAGAATTTTAATCCCTTGGAATGTTTCTAAAAGTTATTAACATCATTGGCTGTTTGGTGACTCAAACACGCTCAGATCTCATGACCGTGTGCTTGCCCAGTGGGGCTGAGCTAGGGTCAGGACAGTAACAGACACTACTTAGGATCCTGCATACGGGAAGTCGGTATTTATTTATACATTACTGGATGGGAGATAAAAAAATTTTTGTTTTCTGAAAGCATATTCTAAACTTAATAATATAAATTTAACAGGAATGTGGATTCTCAATTAGCTTTTATATGCTACACACACTGAAGAGAAAACAAATAACGAAGCGTAAAACACAAGTCACATTACGGGGGAAAGGAGATATACTTGCTCTAAAGAAATGTATTTTAATCTTTTCTCCAGGTTATCAGCAAGCTAATAGCCAATCAGAACTAGAGATGTCTGAACTTCGCAAAATCCGGTGCAGACCCATTGAAACCTATTAAATGAAAAAAATCCTCGAAAATAAGAGGATTCTTCGAAATACGAGGATTCTTTTCGAAAATACGAGGATTCTTTGAAATACGAGGATTCTTCGAAAATACGGACCCGAACTTATTTCCCCGTATTTTCGAAAATACGAGAAAGCCTCGTAATTTCGAATTTTCGAAAATGCGGTTCGAAAAAGTACGGAAGGCGGAAAACCGAAAATCCGCGATAACCGCCGTTCACGAACGAGGTAAATCCGCCATCACTAATCAGAACCATGATTTGGACTCATGGGTAATTATAAAGCTACAGGTATCAGTAGACAGTCCTAAATCTAATATTGGTTTCTCCTAGGAGAAAATGTATTTCAAACCAATGACTCCATTTTTGTTGCCACAGACCCAGAACTCGTTTTTACTACTTTAACACAAACAATAGAAAGGCAACAACGTTTTCCTTGCATCAGAAAAATATATTGTGTTTAATATTTTGTAAAAAGTACTATTTGATTTATTGATTAAATAAACAACCCGTACAATGTGCTGGATTTTCCTGGTTCCAACGATCTTCTTAAAATCTAAATTAAACATCAACGCCAAGCACAGCCTCATGTCAGTGTACGGTAAATATTATTACTACTAATATATCAATGTTTAGAATGCGGCTGACAGTCTGTGAAACTGATAAACGAGGACGCTTTCAATGATGAATGGGGTACTGCAGATCACAAGTTGCCACAAATTCCATAAGGCCAGGCCCACAAGGATCATACCTGGGCGTTATTGGGCAGAAAAATTTTGCAGGGAAAAAAAATAAAAATTGGATGAATTTCCATTTAGACCAATGATGCAATGCTGGCTTAATATACCCCAGTCCACCCCAAACCAACAATAATTAGAAAACTGAAAGATTAGGGATAATCTGTTATGTTGCAATATTATGCCCCTCCCACCTCCCTCTTCTCTCACAAAGTTTCAGCCTTCCAAGCTTTTTACAAGCTAGCAATGCTCAGAGACAGCTAGGGAGAATAGCATTCAGTCATTTGCTATGAAGTCATCAGGTACATCCATGGTTGAACACCTAACAGGGAGCAGAAAGAGAGATAATAAAAAGCATTTCAAGTTAGTTTTACATCTCTCAGATTTCTAACTATTGCAGTTTTGGGGTTTAAGTGGGTAATTTAACCTTTATACAATTTTTTTTTATGTGAGGGGGAATGGAACCGTCTTTAATCTACTATTTAATTGGTATATTAGGCCAACATTGCCCCATTTAATCCCCAGATTAAAGCCAATCCCAGAGCAGTAAAATGATAAGCATCTGCGGTAAAGGAAAGGAAGGCGCCCGGTCTACTCTACATTGCAAGGTTACAGCAGTTTCAGTGCTGCCTATACTATCAAGGGGTCAGTCCCAGCATGCAGTTATAGTGTCCTATCAGCAGTCATTATTCACAAGCGGTTGCCATTACCTGCTCTATTTACAGTTATTCCTGCCAGGGACAGAGGGTCCTTCCTGGCACAATGCATATTAACACACACACAAAACCAACATGAACTACAGGGTGAAAGGATTAACACAAAAGAGTGGAGGGTCTTACAGCAGGATTGGTCGGGGGCCAGGCAAACTGCAGGGGACGTCTAATTACTTTAGTGAAGTTGTGCAGATGATGTCAGCATACAGAAGACAAAGTGATGTTTAAGGAAGAATACGTTTGAAAAGGCTCTTAGAATCCGCGCTGCCCGCTTTGCCTGTGTCCGTTTGTCCTGGGTTCATGATTATTCATCCGGCTTTGCGGTTTGTGCCAAGACTTTGGGTATTCAGCAAAATAGAGGGGGGGGATTTTTTTTTTTTGAAAAGCGACTCTCGGAGAAAGAAATCAGACAATGGGAACCCTACAGCACCGCGGACAAAGCGCCAAATTAAAAGAAAAAACTTTCCTTCATTTTGATTCTAGTTGAATTGTGACGGTCCGTGTGACGTTTATATATTTCATTCTATAAAAAACACCAAAAGACACCAATAAAAAAAAATAAAAATTATACAGTATATACATAGGAATGATCGCCTGCTCGGCAATTCAACTGCCGGAGGTAAATCAAGAAGAACTGCACCTTGGGTCTTGAATAGAGATGTCCGAACTTCGCAAATCCGGTCCACTCGGAAATCCGCGAGCGGACCCATTAAACCTGTGAAATGAGAAAATACGAGGATTCTGCGAAAATACGAGGATTCTGAGAAAATACGAAATCTGCGATTTCTCATATTTCGAAAATATGAGAAATCCCCGTAATTTCGAATATTTCGAAAACGCGGTTCAGAAGGCAGAAAACCGGAAAATCCGCGATATCCGCCGTTCGCAAACTAGGTTAAATCCGCTGCTGATCCGGGTTCGGATCCGCGAACTGGGCCATCACTAGTCTTAATAAAATCTAACATTTATTAGTACATTAAAACACGCTTGCGCTACGCGGAAAAAAACGCCAATGTGCACCAAACACGGGTTACAGGAATATAGTGGGACGAATCAGAGACTGGATTCGTTTTCTTGCAAACATATGGAATAGCTCATATCCCACAACAACACAATCCAGTAAAGGTCACATAACAGGCACCGCTAGTTGTGGCTTGTTACAATCACCTAAAGCTGCACAAAAAAAAGGCTAAAGATCCTGAACCACATGGATATAAAGACAAACGATAAACCAAAACATTTCACCAAACAAGGGCAAAAAAAAAATTCCCCCTAAAAATAAAAACTAAACTGCCCCCCCTCAACAAAAAACAAAAATAGAACATATACACACTATTGCAGTACCACAGCACTGAGCATGTGCGCGAGTAATTCCACAATGTGGGTGTGCCATATAACAGGGAAGGACTGGGACCTTTTGGCCTGGGGGAAAATAACATCCAAGTGGCCATTCACAGTAGATTGCAAAATTTCGACCACTCCCACATTGCTATGGTCATACACACTTGTTAAGTTACACACATTTTTAAGACTACTATTTCTACTTTCATGGTTGCCTGCAACATTTTCAAGCATATAATGTGGTTAAGAAAACTAACAGACTGAAGGGCTGACTTAACATTGGGTAATGAATGGAGGGGCAATAACACTGGGTAATGACCTGAGGGTGATAACACTGGTTGATGATCTGGAGGGCTGATAACACTGGGTAATGAACTGGAGGGCTGATAAAATGAGTAATGAACTGGAGGGCTGATAACACTGGGTAATCATCTGGAGAGCGATAAACACGGGGGGCATTTTCCCCTCTACTGGGCCAGTCCTCCCCTGGCCTGCAAGACTAGAAGCTGTGGGTAAATAATTTTTTTTCCTTTCCAAATTATTCTCTGAATAGGCATATTAAGAATATGGAATGTTACATACAGGTTTTAAAATCTGCATTAAATTGCCCCGGATTGCAAAATCATCTGGAATCACAGCAGTGGGACCTAGTCCTATAGAAGAGTCTGTATGAAGATGGACATTTACTCAAAGCAAACAACACCCAACTGCACTAAATTCAGTAAAATATTAATAATTAACGTAATAATACTAATAATAAACCATTACTACTACTACTACTACTACTGCTGCTGCTGCTGCTGCTGCTACTACTGCTGCTGCTACTAACTACTACTACTACTACTACTGTGTGCTACTAAGCTACTACTACTAATAATATAAATAATACAAATAACAACAATAATAATAATAATAATAATAATAATAATAATAATAATAAGCAAAATTCTATACAATAATAATGATAAAAATCATAATATTATATTATAATAATAATATTGATAATAATAATAATAATAATAATAATAATAATAATAATAATATTTTAACCACAGGAGGAAATACTTATACCCTATTAACTTTAGGATTTCTTCCAATGCCATATAGCAGGGAACATGTCAATAAGCAAACAACAAAATTGTTTATATAAAACTGTAATTAGTAAATTCATTATTTAATGTTTGAACTATATGTGTTTGGCACCTGGTCAGCAGTAGTTTAAAAGGGCGCTTGGTTTATTGATGTGTATGTGCTGGGTACCACTGATGGCAACGCAGTAGAACATCTGTTACAGAACAAGACAGGAAGCTTGCCCAGATCACAGAACCATCCTGGGCCAGCTGGCGATCCAGGCCGCCCTACCTTGTAGCTCGTGCACCTTTCTCACCAAGAATACAGCTACTACTGCGGTCTGGCTCACCGTTAGGATTCGGCTAACAGCAATCGGCCCTGAAGCCTCTCAACGTTTTCTGACGAACATATTTACTTGTCTGATGCTAATTAGCTTCATTTATATAGAGACAAATATTTTATTATTAACGCATTAAAAATAGCAAATCAAGGGGAACTTAAAATACAATTCTGGATTGGAACTGCTGTTTATTGATTAAAATGTAATGTAGCCAGTACTGGGATCTCAATGAAAGGGGAACTGGTGGTTCCAATTTTCCCAAACTAGTTGCTTATATAAAAACCCATCGATCCTTAAATCACATCTCTAGGTAAAATGTGTGAAAAGTTATTGCTGGAAAGGTTCAGATCTACTTAGATCCTACCATCTGCGGAACCAGCACATATATGGTATCATATATATATATATGATAAACATACCCTTACATTCCTACCTATCTGGTAACCAGCACGGTATTTGTATCTATATATATATATATGATAAATCTACCCTTACATCCTACCTATCTGATAACCACACTAGTATATGATATCTATATATCTATTTATGATAAATCTAGCCTTACATCCACCTATCTGGTAACCAGCACAGTATATGGTATCTATATATCTATATATGATAAATCTATCTTACATCCTACTATCTGGTAACCAGCACAGTATATGGTATCTATATATCTATATATGATAAATCTACCCTACATCCTACCTATCTGGTAACCAGCACGGTATTGGTATCTATATATATATATATGATAAATCTACCCTTACATCCTACCATATCTGATAACCAGCACAGTATATGATATCATATATCTATATATGATAAATCTCGCCTTACATCTACCTATCTGGTAACCAGCAAGTATATGGTATCTATATCTATATGATAAATCTACCCTTAAATCCTACCATTCTGGTAACCAGCACAGTATATGGTATCTATATATCTATATATGATAAATCTACCCTTACATCCACCTATCTGGTAACCAGCACAGTATATGGTATCTATATATTATATATGATAATCTAGCCTTACATCCTACCTATCTGGTAACCAGCACAGTATATGGTATCTATATATCTATATATGATAAATCTATCCTTACATCCTACCTATCTGGTAACCAGCCATCAGTATATGGTATCTATATATCTATATATGATAAATCTACCTTACATCCTACCTATCTGGTAACCAGCACAGTATATGGTATCTATATATCTATATATGATAAATCTAGCTTACATCCTACCTATCTGGTAACCAGCACAGTATATGGTATCTATATATCTATAATATGATAAATCTAGCCTTACTCCTACCTATCTGGTAACCAGCAGTATATGGTATCTATATATCTATATATGATAAATCTACCCTTACATCCCACCTATCTGGTAACCAGCAGGTATATTGATATCTATATATCTATATATGATAAATCTAGCCTTACATCCTACCTATCTGGTAACCAGCACAGTATATGGTATCTATATTATACTTATATGATAAATCTACCCTTACATCCTACCTATCTGGTAACCAGTACAGTATATGGTATCTATATATCATAATGATAAATCTACCCTTAATCCTACCTATTCTGGGTAACCACACAGTATGGTATCTATATATCTATATAGATAAATCTACCCTTACATCCTACCTATCTGGTAACAGTACATATGGTATCTATATATCTATATATGATAATCTACCCTTACATCCTACCTATCTGGTAACCAGCACAGTATATGATATCTATATATCTATATATGATAAATCTACCCTTACATCCTACCTATCTGGTAACCAGCCAGTAGTATATCTATATATTATATATATAAATCTACCTTACATCCACTATCTGGTAAACCAGACAGTATATGGTATCTATATATCTATATATGATAAATCTATACCTTCATCCTACCTATTGGTAACCACACAGTATAATGGTATCTATATATCTATATATGATAAATCTACCCTTACATCCCACCTATCTGGTAACCACACAGTATATGGTATTATATATCTATATATGATAAATACTACCCTTACATCCCACCTATCTGGTAACCAGCACAGTATATGATATCTATATATCTATATATGATAAATCTACCCTTACATCCACCATCTGGTAACCACCACACAGTATATGGTATCTATATATCTATATATGATAAATCTAGCCTTACATCCTACCTATCTGGTAACCAGCACCAGTATATGGTATCTATATCTATTATATGATAAATCTGCCTTACATCCCACCTATCTGGTAACCAGCACAGTATATGGTATCTATATATCTATAATGATAAATCTACCCTTACATCCTACCTATCTGGTAACCAGCACAGTATATGGTATCTAATATGATAAATCTACCCTTACATCCTACCTATCTGGTAACCAGCACAGTATGGTATCTATATATCTATATATGATAAATCTACCCTTACATCCTACCTATCTGTAACCAGCACAGTATGAATCTATATATCATATATGATAAATCTACCCTTACATCCTACCTATCTGGTAACCAGCACAGTATATGGTATCTATATATGATAAATCTACCCTTACATCCTACCTATCTGGTAACCAGCACAGTATATGGTATCTATTATCTATATATGATAAATCTAACCTTACATCCTACCTATCTGGTACCAGCACAGTATATGATATCTATATATCTATATATGATAAATCTACCCTTACATCCCACCTATCTGTAACCAGCACAGTATATGGTATCTATATATCTATATATGATAAATCTACCCTTACATCCACTATCTGGTAACCAGCACGTATATGGTATCTATATATCTATATATGATAAATCTACCCTTACATCCTACCTATCTGGTAACCAGCACAGTATATGGTATCTTATATCTATATATGATAAATCTACCACTACATCCTAATATCTGGTAACCGCACAGTATATGGTATCTTAGATCTATATATGATAAATCTACCCTACACTACCTATCTGGTAACCAGCACAGTATATGGTATCTATATATCTAAATATGATAAATCTATCCTATATCCTACCTATCTGGTAACCAGCACAGTATATGGTATCTATGTATCTATATATGATAAATCTACCCTTACTCCCACCTTTGGTAACCAGCACAGATATGGTATCTATGTATCTATATATGATAAATCTACCCTTACATCCCACCTATTGGAACCAGCATATATATGGTATTATATTATCTATATATGATAAATCTACCCTTACATCCCACCTATCTGGGTAACCAGCACAGTATATGGTATCTATATATCTATATATGATAAATCTACCCTTACATCCTACCTATCTGGAACCAGCACAGTTATGATATCTATATATCTATATATGATAATCTACCTTACATCCCACCTATCTGGTAACCAGCACAGTATATTGGATCTATATATCTATATATGATAAATCTACCCTTACATCCTACCTATCTGGTAACCAGCACCAGTATATGATATCTATATATCTATATATGATAAATCTAGCCTTACATCCACCTATCTGGTAACCAGCACAGTATATGGTATCTATAATCTATATATGTAAATCTACCCTACATCCTACTATCTGGTAACCAGCACACGTATAGGGTATCTATGTATCTATAATGATAAATCTACCCTTACATCCTACCTATCTGTAACCAGCACAGTAATGATATATATAATCTATATATGATAAATCTACCTACACCCACCTATCCGGTAACCAGCACATATTGGTATCTATATATCTATATTGATAAATCTACCTTTACATCCTACCTATCTGGTAACCGCAACATTATGGTATCTCTATATCTATATATGATAATCTACCCTTACATCCTACCTATCCGGTAACCAGCAGTATATGGTATCTATATATCTATATGAAAATCTACCCTTACATCCCACCTATCTGTAACCAGCACAGTATATGGTATCTATATTTCTATATATGATAAATCTACCCTTACATCCCACCTATATGGTAACCAGCACAGTATATGGTATCTATATATCTATATATGATAAATCTACCCTTACATCCTACCTATCCGGTAAACAGCACAGTATATGGTATCTATATATCTATATATGATAAAATCTAACCTTACATCCCACCATCCGGAATCAGCACAGTATATGATATCTATATATCTATATATGACAAATACTACCCTTACATCCACCTATCTGGTAACCAGCACAGTATATGGATCGAGATATCTATTATGACAAATCCCCTTTACATCTACCTATCCAGTAACCAGCACATTATACGTATCTATGTATCTATATATGATAAATCTAACCCTTACATCCCACCTATCTGGTAACCAGTACAGTATATGGTATCTATATATCATATATGATAAATCTACCCTTACATCCTACCTACCTACCCGGTAACCAGAACAGTATTGAGTATCATATATCTATATATGAAAATCTACCTTACATCCTACCTATCCGGTAAGCAGCACAGTATATGGTATCTATATATTATATATGATAATACCTTACATCCTACCTATCTGGTAACCAGCACAGATATGGTATCTATATAACTATATATGATAAATCTCCCCTTACATCCCACATATCTGGTAACCAGCACAGTATATGGTATCTTATATCTATATATGATAATCTACCCTTACATCCCACCTATCTGGTAACCATCACAGTATATGGTATCTATATATGATAAATCTACCCTTACATCCTACCTATCCGGAACCAGCACAGTATATGGTATCATATATCTTATATGATAAATCTGACCCTTACATCCAACCACGTAATCAGCACAGTATATGGTATCTATATATGACAAATCTACCTTACATCCTACCTATTGGTAACCAGCACAGTATATGGTATCTATATATCTATATATGACAAATCTACCCTTACATCCTACCTATCCGGTAACCAGCACAGTATATGGTATCTATGTCTATATATGATAATCTACCCTTACATCCTACCTATCCGGTAACCAGCACAGTAGTTATGGTATCTTATATCTATATTGATAATCTACCCTTACATCCTCCTTCGGTAAACCAGCACAGTAGTATGGTATCTATATATCTGATATAACAAATCGACCCTTACATCCTACCTATCAGGTAACCAGCACAGTATAGGTATCTATATATCTATAATAACAAATCTACCCTTACATCCTACCTATCTGGTAACCAGCACAGTATATGGTATCTATATATCTATATATGATAAATCTACCCTTCACATCCTACCTATCTGGTAACCGCACAGTATATGGTATCTATATATCTATATATGATGAATCTACCCTTACATCACTACTATCTGCGTAACCAGCACAGTATATGGTATCTATATATCTATATATGATAAATCTAGCCTATATACCTACCTATCTGGTAACAGCACAGTATATGATATTATATATCTATATATGATACATCTACCCTTACAGCCTACCTATCTGGTAACCGCACAGTATATGATATCTATATATCTATATAGATAATCTAGCCTTTATATCCTACCTATCCAGTAACCAGACACAGTATATGGTATCTATATATCTATATATGATAAATCTACCTTACATCTACTATCTGGTAACCAGCACAGTATATGATATCAATATCTATATATGATATAAATATAGCTTACATCCCACCTATATGCTAACCAGCACAGTATATGGTATTATATATTCTATATGATAAATCTAGCCTTACATCCCACCTATCTGATAACTAGCACAGTATATGTGATATCTATATTTCTATATATGATTAATCTACCCTTACACCTACCTATCTGGTAACCAGCACAATATATTGTATCTATATCTATATATGATAAATCTACCCTTACATCCTACCTATCTGGTAACCAGCACAATATATGTTATCTTATATCTATATATGATAATCTCAGCTACATCCCACCTATCTGGTAACCAGCACCGATATGGTATCTATATATCTATATAGATAAACTTACCTCTACATCCCACCTATCCGTAACCAGCACGGTATGATATCTATATATCTATATATGATAAATCTATCCTACAATCCTAACCTACCGGAACCGCAACGTATATGATATCTATATATCTATATATGATAATCTACCCTTACAATCTACCATCTGGTAACATCACAGTATATGGTATCTATATATGATAAATCTACCCTTACATCCTACCTATATTGGTAACCCGCACAGTATATGGTATCTATATATCTATATATGAAAATCTACCCTTACACCCCACTATCTGGTAACCAGCACAGTATATGATATCTATATATATATATGATAAATTACCCTACATCTACCTATTGGTAACCAGCACAGTATATGGTATCTATATATCTATATATGATAAATCTACCCTTAACCTACCTATCTGGTAACCAGCACAGTATATGATATCTGATATATGATAATCTACCCTACATCCTACCTATCTTGTAACCAGCACAGTATATGTATTATATATCTATATATTATAAATCTACCCTTCATCCTACCATCTGGTAACCAGCACAGTATATGGTATCTATATATCTATATATGTAAACCTACCCTTACATCCACCTATCAGTAACCAGCACAGTATATGATATCTATTATCTAATAGATAATAAATATCCTTTACATCCTACCTATCTGGTAACCAGCACAGTATATGATATCTATATATCCTATAATGTAATCTACCTTAATCCTACCTATCGGTAACCAGCAAGTATATGGTATTTATATATCTATATATGATAAATCTAACTTACATCCTACCTATCTGGTAACCAGCACAGTATATGGTATCTATATATCTATATATGATAAATCTACCCTTACATCCTACCTATCTAGGTAACCAGCACCAGTATATGGTATCTATGTATCTAATATGATAAATCTACCCTTACATCCTACCTATCTGGTACCAGCACAGTATATGATATCTATATATCTAATATGATATATCCTCCCTTACATGCTACCTATCTGTAACCAACAGTATATGATTATTTATTATTATATTATATTTGCATTTATTCATTCCAGCTCTTATACCATTCATTGTATTGTATGTCCCACCTAACTAGATGTAAGCTCTGCGGGGAGGGACCTCATTACTCTTGTGGCAAAGCCCTAGCACTTCCATTTATATAAGTTATATATTATGTACTGAACTATCTATGTATTTATCCCCCTTGTGTGACTTATTGTATTTGTTACTGTACAGCGCTGCGTCCCAAATGGGCGCTTTTTAATAAAACATAACATTACATTCAGATGCCAAGGGATCAAGAGCTCTCACTAATTTCACGCTGGCCACTGGCTACAAGGTAGCAAAAAACTTAATGAGTAGTGAATGGAGGCGTACAGGCCGATGAGAGTAAACAAAAGAGTACTCCTTACCTCACTTAGTAAGGCGAAGCCTTTTAAAGCATCTCCGGGATTGCCAGTCAGGTAAAATGTACACTTTTTTTTACTAACATTAGCCTGTTAATGTTTCAGTAATTGGATTAGAAACATTATGGGTTTTATGTTCCACAACTAGGCTGTCACACATACCCTGCTATCAGATTACATGTAGACAGGAATGTTTGTCCAATCTCCCTCCACCCTGTGGACTTTTTACCTCTAAAAATGGTTACTTGTATATAAGATTTAATTACATCCTAGCAATCCAGAAGTCTCTTATACCTCGGATCTCCACCATGGTTTCCCCTTGCTGTGATACCTTCCTGTTGCAGCCATCAGTCCTGGCCATGTCCAGGAGGTAGAAGTTTCAGGACCCTGGGGAGATTAGTAAATGATCTGTAGAACCAGCGTTAGTTTGTCCTCTCCATTTGCAGCTTAGTAAAATTAAAATTCTATGACATTACTAATAATATATATACTATATTAATATAAAGGGAGAGAATCTCCTAACACAAGTCAGCATATGCTTCGGTAATGTAAGTTACCTGTATCCTCATTATACAAATGGGAATGAATACGATCGAGATTAATTCTGTTGGAAGAAGCTCACGGTTGAGAGGGTGGTGGTAACAGAGAGTTAGATTGCGTAATAGGGAAGTGTGGTGGATCAACCAATTAAATAATAACCCACATGGTCTCAACAAGGACTATGATCTTCATGTATACGTGGATGGGATTGATAATAAATAACATGTGGTTCTGAGCGTCATTAGATGTATTCGCATAGAATAGATTGTATTGTTTGTAAATGTAACTGATAATTGGGATCACCACCTTTAAAGGATAAGTAGGGGTGGGACTTAGGGCTACTTAAGGTTATGATGATGTAACCATATTGTCTTGATAATGGTGCATAACTGTATAGCTTGAGAAAGGGGATGTGCTACCCTAAACATCGGCTTATATCAGTTGGCTGAATAAACACTGATAACGCTGAGGAGTGCGGTGTATTCTTTTCTATGTATTGTATAGGGGATGGACAGACTAATCTTCGTTTGAACACCTGACCTGCATGAGACTAAGAGATGAAAATCCGGGAGTGGGTACAAACTGTATTATATATATAATAACTGACCTAAAGGTTATAATGTCAACCCTACCACGGTAATGGTCCAATCTCCTGTACCTATACTAAGGTCCCGTCTATTAAACCCTCTTACAGGTGTTAAATATCAGGATGTCCTATTCAATCAATGTCTGGCCATGGGATGAGGGATATGAGAAAGAATTCCTACGGAACTTCATGGAGATTCTGAAAGATATTCTTGCGGGAGGTGCGTACAGAACAGGAAAGCGCTTTACACATCCTTGTTATTACATTTTTGAAGATACGTTTGCAAAACAAAAAACAAAAAAGGTAAAAATGTCGTATGCAAATGAGGGTTTTTATTAAAATAATGTTACAACTCGGTTCAAACCCATTAACCTTGGGTTGGAAATCTGAAGCCCTCAACTTACTACAAACTCCCGAGAGCCCCCAGAACTGGAAACCAAAAAAATGTAAATGAAATATAAATGCACCTAAAAGAAAGCACATTTTCTGATTTTTCACACGGATAACAATGATGTATCAGCATTGTGACTGGAATGCATTGATGTTCCAACCTGCGAGCCATTTGGAAAAGAGGCGGACCGTGGGACCCAGTGGGTGGTTGTGGTTATAGTTGGGTCATGAGCATGTTCTAGGTGGGCCATGGGCATGTTCTTGAGCAAGCCAGGGACAGAGCCAAGACCAGGGTGCTGATATTGTGGGCCCCAGCCAATCCTGGGTTGGGTACCTTATTGTAAAACATGCTAAATCTTTCAATAAAAGAAGTCCGCTCAGTCTCTTCCCCACTCCTTTCTTCCATAGTCAGGGGGGATACAATGAAAATCCTAGACATGAAGCAGACATAAAAGCAGGAGAGTTCTAAGAGGGACAAAATGCTACACACAAGGAAGGGGGGTCAGGTGTACAGACAGCGCTATCTCTCTTTTGCAAGACTAATTTTATTGCATGAGCTTTATTGGCTTCTACAGAGGCGAGGGAGGTAATTATATAGATTAAAACCCTCGGTACATCATTGCAAAAGGGAATTTTATTATGATTTTCATCAAAATTAGACAAAATTATCAAATATTCAGTATTACCATAGAAGCGTGTTGGGCTGAATATGTGTTGTACCACATATTTTATTTATGGAGAATCTGTCGCACCAGTGCAGAATGTTATTTAACCAGTCTTCCAACATAACTTCTGAAGGAGGAAGGATACGACATTGCAGTGATTGAAGCCTTTATCCGTTGCTTTTCTGGTCATGGAGAAAGATAGAAGAACCTTTCATGCTTTCTTCCAGGCATTTTTATCTTCCCTGAGAGGATAGGAATTCCAAGCCCTCTGTCCTATGTGCCGGTATATGGGTCCCATGTTACCGACCAAATGAGTTTCTTGTGAACGTGTACAGAACGCCTTACATTTATTCATTCTCATATAGAAGAGAAACAAGTTCAGTCAATGTAATGATGTTATTGGGAGATTCCCTGAGGGATCTAGACCATCTTATCTGAAACTCTACAAGAAAGCAGAACTCTGGATAACTAACACGGATTTCACCACTGATTTTCCACACCCACTCTCCTCATGTGATCTAGGTCGGAGATTTTCTTGTCCAAGCCCCCAAAGCCGTGTCCCAAGTGAGTAATGAAGCAACAACTAGTAGTAAAATAATGATCTGCCCCTAGAGTACAGATAACTACTTTTAGATGTACTTGCAAGAGATATGGGTATTACAATTTGGGGTTGTGGAGTTCTTTACTTTCAAAAAAAAATTAGGGAATAATAGGAAGCTACACAATAATATATACGGTTGGAAGTAACCGGTTTCATAGATACCGATATACTTGAGTATAAACCGAGTTTTTCAGGCTGTAAAATCAGCCTGAAAAACCGAACTTGGTTTATCTCGAGTCAGTTACCTTTCGGAGAAATCCAGAAAGCCGTTGCTCGCTCCCACGTCCTTATACTGTGTGTGCGAGTAGCTTCGTATAGGGGAGCGTGGGAGCGAGCGAGCGGCTGTAGATTTGATTTACCGTAACGGAAGCTGCTACAGGGAAGGATGCACAAAAAGAATACCCACAAAAGGTACACACTGAACTGGGGGAAAGTGTGAGGGTTCAGATGTTTGGAAACTCAACTTCCAGCTACTAAAGCAGTGGGAGTTGTAGTTTCCAATATCTGGAGTGCTAAGGCTTTAGTAGTCTTAAAGGACATCAGAATTCCAAACAATACAGAATCAGAAGGCAGTAGTGGCCATAATTTCTACCTCAGTTTATACTAAGTCAATCACTTTAAATAGTTTTTTCTGGTAAAAAGCGTAGGTACCTCGGTTTATACTCGGGACAGTTTATACTCGATCTATACGGTAATATTTAGTTGGCAGACAAATTTTCACTTACACTGTTAAGAAAAAACCATCCAATGGGAAGACACGCCTCCTTGCAGAGCACGTCTTCTCATTGGCTGCCTCACGACCTGTCACTCAAAGTGCCAGTTGGGAGGTTCGGACTGCAGCACGGGGGATATAACAAGTAGTAGTGCAGGACTTTTGTGAACGTAACCAGAGGTGAGGACTGTAAATTATAAGGATATTAAAAGTCATGAGGAGTTCTAATGACCATATAAAAGCATGAGGCCACAAGCTAGTGCTTTTATAAAGGTCATTGAACTTCAAGGTAACTTCTAATATCTGTATCATTTTAGTAGGGGGTACCGTACATATAAATTCACCTCTTGGCCACCTTATTTAACGCCAGGTGGAGGATTGTATAGCCCCTATATGCCCACCAATGCGACTCCATAAAGCAACGTCTTAGTTGGCGACTATTGAACATGACATGTTTTGCATTCTAACAAATATATTACTCTTTTTGTGCACAGTTGGCAAAACATTTACTAGTATAAGACTTTCCTGTTGAGTGGTTGAAATGTAGCACCTTGTTTCTATCATTGCATTTACAATACCCCACACCTGATGTTAAGCGCGGGGCTAGCCATGTCTATTTAGGGACTCCTGTTTTTGGGGGGGTCACAAACTGGGGATGCACGAGAAATTAGAGAAACAAATTCTCTTAAATTTCTGATCTGCTTGTAAGATAGTAAGTTGGTCTACCAATTATATTAAAAATGTTTGTTATATTCTTTGACTGTCATCGTTACACCCCCACCCCTTTTTTTTTCCCTAACCCATTCATCTCCCAACTCTCATGGTTCTTCTGACATTACATTTGGATATAAAAGATCTGACCATTTTAACTTGCAAGCTTATTAAACGCCTGATTAGTTTCAGAGATGGTTTGACTCTGTTTCTAAAATTAGAAAATATTGAAAATTACTGATAGTTTGGGATGTTACAGTCAAAAAGTTGGTTCATTTAGGTGATAACAATGTAGTTTCATCTGTTTATGTTATGCAAAGGCAAGAATAGCAACCTTAGGCCCATTCATATGTTTATAGATTAAGGTGGGTTGTGTCTTGTTAATTATTTTTATTGTGACAGTTACAAGCCACTTAGCAATGCACATGCGTCTAATATCAGAGGTACAGCCATTCCCTCGGACCAGCAAATCCTGCGATGGTGGAGCACATCATCCAAGTGGGCCGGAGCTAGTCACCTGCTACTTCCTCTACAGCAGCCCTGGTACCGCGTAATCTAACTGGATGTATTTTATTTCTTCTCCTGTGTGTCACTGACTGACCTGTTACCTCACTGTGAAAGTCATAGGATCTCATCACATTAATATGTTCGTCAGGAAGGGGAAAGACACACTAAGGGAGGAAGAAAAAATATACAGAACTTAAAAATAAATTCCTACTTCATGTATATAAAAAATATGAAAACAAATGAGCGTAAGTTGTTTCTGGATTATATTAATTATAATTATATTCTTGCCCCTTTATTTATATTTTCAGTAGACCCCCCTATTCTTTGTTGACCATATATAATCTTGTTACACCTGGCATCATCCTCCCCAACTGAAATTGCCCTAATGCTGGGCACACTGTGTAGTGTTAATGCCCCTACCTTCTACTTCTGCATCTGCTGAAATACAGTCCGGAGAAACTGATAGTGATGACTTTCCACGGAGAAAGAAACACAGCAAAAAATGCTACTTTGCGTTCACAGGCCGTTATCTGTAAACCTCGACGGCTAATTCCAAGAATCTCAAACATTCGGGATTCCTGAATTCAGCCAGTTGAGGATTATCGAATGGCTGGAAAGTCCCGCACCGGATTTTCGGGGGTCCCGCAGCTTCCCACCTCCTTAGAAGAATTCATTGTGGCCTTGAAGGATCCCAAGGCCCTTTGGGCTTAAGGGGTCCCGACCAGCTCCACTCAGGACCCTCCACTGGAACTCTTTAAGGGCCCTTGGAAGGGCCCTGTGGCACTGACAAGTGCCTTTCAGGATTAAGGCAACCTGCAGCTCGTACCGGGGCCCTCCCCTGCGCCTAGAAGTGCCTTGCCTTTGTTGGGGGTCCTGCAGCTTGAAACCGGACCCACATGGGTATTAGAAGAGCCCTTGGGGCGTGTCTTCTTGTTCCCCAACCAGCACCGTGACCCAAATGCACTTTCGTCCACCAAGGCCCTTCTAAGGGCACATGGGCACTTATAAGTGCCGGGGAGGGGGGGGCGGTTAGGAAGCTGTGGGACCCCTTAAGCCCCAATGGGCCTTTGGTAAGAGCCCCCCCCAATGGTCCTTATAAGGAAGGGGGTGGGGGTTGAGCTGTGGGACCCACGAAATGCGGCCATGGATGTCGAATGGCCGGAAATCTTGGAACGTTAACGGATTTTCGAAAACTCGGAAAAACTGAGTTTTGAAAAAGTTCGGAATGCGGAAATCTTTAAAAATCTGTGAGATCTGCAGAATCTCCAAGAACCGCCGTGGTCCGGTTTCGGATCGCGAAATGGCTCTCTCTAGTCCGTCTCTTAGTGGTCAAACATAAGTATGCATTGTACAGAACAAAAGTGCTAAGTTGCATATATATAGCAATATATAATAAAATATAAAATGTAAAAAAAATTGCTAGCATAATATATGCAATATAATTAGTGAGGCAGTGTAAAATACTTACAAAAAACAAGATAAAAATAGCAATAGTACTAGTTCTACCTACACATCTATTCACTAATAATCTTCAACTAGAAAGGAAAGTTACCTATTAAATTTGGCTTGAAAGAGCATGTGGGGAAGGGAAGTTGTGTGTTGGTGCTGCAGATTTAAAGCTCAATAATGTCAATGAAGAGGACATTGTTGTTTTTTACCTTACCCTTTAAAATATTTACATGATAAAGTTAGGTCAGTTGAGTTGGTGTGTATTCAATCAGGTTGGGGATTAAAAATACTAACTTTTTGATGATTGGTCAAAATGTTTTTTTTTTACTTTAGGTACACGTACGTATGGCTTGCCATAGAATGGATTAAGTTAGTATCAGTAGGTGTTGTGACCCGTGTCGGGTTGAGATTAAACAAAAAAAACTTTGTTGATGATTGTCCAAAACTTAGTTTTTTTTACTTTAGTTACCCTTTAAAGTATGCTGCAACAGTAATGGAGGGGTAGGTCAGTAGTGTGTTACCGATATCACGTTGGGGGATAAAAAACAAAAAAAAAGTTTTTTAATTATTGATCAAAATTTGCTTTTTTGACTGTAGTTACCCTTTTAAAGTATGGGCTGCCACATAATGGATAAGTAGATCAGTAGGTGTGTGTACCTGGGTCTGGTTGAGGGGGTATGTCTTTTTTGTGTTTCACAACATAAAACTATCTTTTTGAGAAAAATCTAAATAGTTTGTTTTTAATTTAGTTTTACCCTTTAAGTATGGCTCACAGTATATGGATAAGTTAGATTAGTAGGTGTGTGTATGGGGATATGGTTGCGGGGTATGTCTTTTGTGTTTCACAACAAAAAACTATCTTTTATTCGAGAATAAATCTAAATTAGTTTGTTTTTTTTTTACTTTAGTTACACCGTTAGTATGGATTTTCACACAGTAAGGATATAAGATGCTAAGATTAGTAGGAGTGTGTACCTGGGTATGGTTGAGGGGGTATGTCTTTTTTGATTTTAAACCATAAAACTATTATTTATGAGGATAAATAAATTAGTTTTTTTTGACTTAGTTACCCGTTAAATATGTTCCATCGGAATGGAAAGGTTAGGTCAGTAGGTGGTGTACCTGGGTCTGTGTGGGGGGTTGGGGGTATCACCATTTTATTTATGACCATGAAAAACTGTTTTGAAATATCCACAATTTGAGGATTGTTTACCATTATAGTCTATGGGAAAAAAAAAAATGTCAGAGAAGCAACTTCTCCTATAGGCCCCGCAATCTGCTACGAATTCATGTCGATATCTCAAAAACTGTGGGAGGAGGAGATACGGTCCAAAAAAGCGAAGAAGAAAAGGGAAGAAGAAAAAGCAGAGAAATAGAAAGAACAGTAATTTGGCTTTTTCAAGCAAATGAATTAAACCATGCAATGCTGCAATCCGAACCTTTAATGCTATAACTGGTTAAAACATGTTAAACAGTATTTTGCACATAGGCAAGGGCCCTTGGGCTTAAGGGGTCCCACATCTCTCAACCGGGAGACTCCTCCCCGGCACTTCGAAGGCACTTGTGGCCCTTGGCAGGGCCCTGTGGCTCTGAAAGTGCCTTTTGGGGCTTAGGGGTCCTGCAGCTCGAATCAGGTCCCCCCCTCCTCGCACTTAGAAGTGCCTTTGGTGTCCTGAGTTTAAAACCAGGACCCCATGGCCTTTAGAGAGCCCTTGAGTCATGTTTTCTTTCTTCCAGATGGTGACCCCCACTGCCAGTGACACCCGCGGCGCTGGCGACATCAAACCCCTTTTTTTTTGTGTTGCTGACCGCCTTTCCTTCTTCTTTCTTCGAAATCACTTCGATGACTTATGAGTTCGCGGGGTTTGCACCCTCTTTATATAAGTTTGCTGAGGACCCAAATACAATTGTGATGGTTAATTTTTTAATGCTTGCAATCATATGATCCACACATTAACCAAAAAGATTTGACTATTTTTATTTTTTATAAAAAACAAAAAAAAATTTATTCAGTGGCCATCCCCGGGTCGGCAAACATCGGGGAGGTGGTGTTGCGGGAAGAAGAAAGAAGACACCATAAGGGCTCTTCTGAGAGCTAATGGGGGTCCTGGTTTCAGCTGCAGGAGAGGTCCCAACAAAGACACTTGTCCAAGTGCCACTAGGGCACTTCAAAGTTCCGGGGGGGGCGGTCCGTTTTGAGCTTGCGGGAACCCTTTAGCCCAAAAAGCCAACTTGTCAAGCGACCAAAGGTCCATATAAGTGCTGGGCAGGGGGGCCCGGTTCGAGTGCGGGACCCTTTAGCCCCAAAGGCATTTGTCAAGACACGGGAGGGGGGCCCCCTTGTTAGGCCAATTCAATAAGATTTCTTATCATTTAAAAAAAGAGTGCTCATTTTGCCCCAACCAATCAGATCTTATTTTAACATTTGAAAAGGTAAATCTGATTGGTTGGGGGCAAATTAGCACCATTTAAACATAAGAACGTATTAAATCTCCTCTGGACACAAACAACATGAATTTCTATGGTGTATCAATATGTGTTTGTAAATTAATATCCTGTAGTTATTAATTATAATGGTATATTATTATTAGGTTTATAAATTATTTTATAGTTATTGAAATGAGTATGTGGTATTTATTATTGTGGTATCGGTACCAGATTGTATTGAACATGTGTGTCTGTGTGTGTGTGTATCTGTTAAAGACGGTATTCTGCAGGTTTGTGTGTGTATATATCTGTTTGTTAAAAAAAAACTGTATCTTAACGTGGCCATGTATCTCTGAATGGGAAGTATTTGAATGAACTGGGAGTATCTGAGTAATAGCCTATGATTGTGTGCATCTGTGTACATACTATTTCTGAACTTGTGTGTATCTATGCAAAGCTGTATTGAATGAGCATGCATGTGTATATATGGTACAGACCTTCTTAATGTGTGTGTATTGCTGTACAGGACTGTACTGAAATGTTTGGTAGTCATCCCACCACACTTGATGCATATAAGCCTAAAGGGTTCTATCTAAAGCTAGGTTACACACAGACAGATTTCTTAAGATGACAGGACAGGGATCGCAAGATCCTGTCTGCCATCTTTCACAGATTCTGCATAGTACACAGTCCGAGCGTTCTCATATGAAACTTCATTAGGAGAACGTCGGGGACTTGTGGTTTCCATCGGCAGCGCTAGAATCCTCTATAGGGAGTTCTAGCGCGGGCCGATGGAAATTTTCGGCCGTTCCCGAACGAGCGTTGCGCCGACCCGATCGTTTGGCGGGTCCGCGCGCTCGTTTGGAAACGAGCGTACACACAATAACCTAAACGATAAAGCCTGATATATCGGGGCGTTATGTTAGTGTGTTGTACCCAGCTTAACTCCTAAGGAGCAATTAAACCCAGCAAAAAGTCATATAAAAAGTAACCCCAGGATGGGACATGATCCACTAAGTCCTTACCCTGGGTTTACTGTACTTATCCCAATTGAAAGCAGACAAACTGTCTCATAGTGACGTTTTTAGCCCCACTAGTCCGGTCTACCCAACTGGACACATTCTTATCTTGGGACTGGTGATCTTCCCATGACCACAGTCCAGACTAGGAAGGGTGGGAGCTTAAACGGCCACTTTAAAACCAGGTTTGCTTGAGATTAAGTACAGCAACCCAGGGGGTGAGAACTTAGCAGTACAGATCACGGGTTTCTTTTAAGGGGAGTTGGCTCATATTTCTTTATATGTTTTAATCAACAAAATATGCGGGCCGCGTAAAGGTTCTTTTCAGTAAAGGGTAAACCTATCACCTTTCTTGGAACTGTCTATAGTTAAACGTTACAAGTTACACTTTCAAACCTCTAGTATTTGAAAGCACTTTACCCTTTAAAGGGTATCTCCACTAATACTTCAAGGTTTGTAATTAGTCTATTGAAAGAACGGGAGGTAAAGGAGCTGTGCCTTACCTTCCGTCTCAATAGAACAACAGGAGACTGGATGAAGGTAAGAACACTTACCCGGCTCGCTCGCTCCCCGGCGCTTAGCCTGACAGGGCATGAGGACCTTGTTCGATGCGCATGCACGATCTATGCGCATAGAAGACAAGGTCCGTCGGTGCCCTGTCAGGGACTAGCTCCGGGGGACGCGAAGCGAGGCCGGTTAAGTTTCTTACTTCTCACAGTTTCCTGTTGTTCATTGATTGAATGTATATACCTTCCTTCAATTCTATAAAATAATCAGTTTTTTATAGGTGATTACATTACATTTTATATAAAGTAATATATAATACTTATATAAAGTCTAATATCAGTCATGGGCATCTAATACCAGTTCACGATGGGAATCATTTCCCAGTCATGTCAGCTTATTATGTAAATCACTCTCTTTGTGGTGGCAATCTTATATTTACCAGAACTGTGGGTATATAGTATTGCCAGCCAGTGTGGGCATCTTATACCCAGTCACTGTGGGCCATCTTATAGTGACAGTCATGTAGCCTCTTGTGTTGGCCAGTCAATGTAGCATAAGGATATGTGAATCACATCGAGTGGTCAATATATCTATATATGATAAATCTACCCTTACATCCTACCTACCTATCCGGTAACCAGCACAGTATATGGTATCTATATATCTATATATGATAAATCTACCCTTACCCCACCCCCACAAAGGCAAGGCACTTCTAAGTGCAGGTAGGAGGGCCCCGTACGAGCTGCAGGTTGCCTTAATCCTGAAAGGCACTTGTCAGTGCCACAGGGCCCTTCCAAGGGCCCTTAAGAGTTCCAGGAGGGTCCTGAGTTGGAAGCTGGTCGGGACCCCTTAAGCCCCAAAGGCCTTGGATCCTTCAAAGGCCACAATGATTCTTCTAAGGAGGTGGGAAGCTGCGGGACCCCCGAAAATCCGGTGCGGGACCTTTCCAGCCATTCGAGTAATCCTCACTGCTAATTCAGGAATCCCGAATGTTGAGATTCTTGAATTAGCCGTCGAGGTTTACAGAAACCGGCACTGTGGAAACAGAAGTAGCATTTTTTGCGTGTTCTTCTTCCCGTGCGAAAGTCATCTACTCAGTTTTGGACTGTATTTCAGCAGATGCAGAAAGAAAGGTCGGGGCATTTAACACTACACAGTGTGCCCAGCATTAGGGCAATTTCAGTTGGGGAGATTGCATGCCAGGTGTAACAAGATTATATATGGTCAACAAAGAATAGGGGGGTCTACTGAAAATATAAATAAAGGGGCAAGAAATAAATTATAATTAATATAATGACAGAAACACAATTACGCTCATTGTTTTCATATTTTTATTATTACATGAAGTAGGATTTATTTTAATAAGATTCTTATATTTTTTCCTTCCTCCCTTAGGGTCTTTCCCTTCCTGACGGGAACTATAATGTGATAGATCCTATGACTTCACAGTGAGGTAACAGGTCATCAGTGACACACAGGAGAAGAAATAAAATACATCCAGTAGATACGCTGGTACCAGGGCTGCCGTAGAGGAAGGATGCAGGTGACTAGCTCCGGCCCACTTGGATGATGTGCTCCACCATCGCAGGATTTGCTGGTCCGGAGGGAATGGCTGTGACCTCTGATATTAGACGCATGTGCATTGCTAGTGCTTGTAACTGTCACGAAAAAATAATTAACAAGAGCACAACCCACCTTAATCTATAAACATATGAATTGGGCCTAAGGTGCTATTCTTGCCTTTGCATAACATAAACAGATGAAACTAATTGTATCACCTAAATGACCAACGTTTTGACATGTAACATCCCAAACTATCAGTAATTTTCAATATTTTCTAATTTTAGAAACATAGTCCAACCATCTCTGGAAACCTAATAGGCGTTTAATAAAGCTTGCAAGTTAAAATGGTCAGATCTTTATATCCAAATGTAATGTCAGAAGAACCAGTGAGAGTTGGGAGATGATTGGTTAGGGAAAAAAAAGGGTGGGGGTGTGAACGACATACAGTCAAGAATATAACAAACATTTTAATATAATTGGGTAGACCAACTTACTCATCTTACAGGCAGATCAGAAATTAAGAGAATTTGTTTCTCTTAATTTCTCTCATCCCCAGTTTGTGACCCCCCCCAACAACAGGAGTCCATAAATAGAACATGGCTAGCCCCCCTGGTACATACAGGTGTGGGGTTAGTAAATGCAGATGATAGAAACAGGTGCTACATTTTCAACCACATCAACAGGAAAGTCTTATACTAGTAAATGTTTTGCCAACTGTGGCACAAAAAGGTATATATTTGTTAGAATGCAAAACATGTCTGTTCAATATGTCGCCAACTAGACGTTGCTTTATGGAGTCGCCATTGGTGAGCATATTAGGGCTATCCAATCCTCCACCATGGCGTTAAATAAGGTGGCCAAGAGGTGAATTATAATGTACGGTACCCCCTACTAAAATGATACAGATATTAGAAGTTACCTTGAAGTCAATGACCTTTATAAAAGCACTAGCTTGTGGCCTCATGCTTTTATATGGTCATAGAACTCCTCAATGACTTTTAATATCCTTATAATTTACAGTCCTCACCTCTGGTTACTGTTCAAAAGTCCTGCACTACTTACTTGTTATATCCCCCGGTGCTGCAGTCCGAACCTCCCAACTGGCACTTTGAGTGACAGGTCGTGAGGCAGCCAATAGAAGACGTGCTCTGCAAGGAGCGTGTCTTCCCATTGGTATGGTTTTCTCTTAACAGTGTTAAGTGAAAATTTTGTCTGCCAACTAAATATTACCGTATATACTCGAGTATAAACTGTCCCGAGTATAAACCGAGGTACCTACCGTATTTTTACCAGAAAAAACTAGTTAAAGTGATTGACTTGAGTATAAACTGAGGGTAGAAATTATGGCCACTACTGCCTTCTGATTCTGTATTGTTTGGGAATTCTGATGTCCATTTAAAAGACTACTAAAGCCTTAGCACTCCAGATATTTGGAAACTACAACTCCCAGCATGCTTTAGTAGCTGGAAGTTGTAGTTTCCAAACATCTGAACCCTCACACTTTCCCCCAGTTCAGTGTGTACCTTTTGTGGGTATTCTTTTGTGGCATCCTTCCCTGTAGCAGCTTCCGTTACAGGTAAATCAAATCTGACAGCCGCTCGCTCGCTCCCACGCTCCCTATACTGAAGCTACTCGGCACACCAGTATAAGGAGCGTGGGAGCGAGCAAGCGGCTTCTGGATTTCTCCTGAAAGGTAACTGACTCGAGTATAAACCAAGTTCGGTTTTTCAGGCTGATTTTACAGCCTGAAAAACTCGGTTTATACTCAAGTATATACGGTATCTATGAAACCGGTACTTCCAACCTGTATATATATTGTGTAGCTTCCTATTATTACCAACTAATTTTTTTTTGAAAGTAAAGAACTCCACACACCCCAAGATTGTAATCCCATAATCTCTTGCAAGTACATCTAAAAGTAGTTATCTGTACTCTAGTGGCAGATCATTATTTTATAACTTAGTTGTTGCTTCATTACTCACTTGGGACACGGCTTTGGGGGCTTGGACAAGAAAATCTCCGACTAGATCACATGAGGAGAAGTGGGTGTGGAAAATCAGTGGTGAAATCCGTGTTAGTTATCCAGAGTTCTGCTTTCTTGTAGAGTTTCAGATAAGGATGGTCTAGATCCCTCAGGGAATCTCCTCAATAACATCATTACATTGACTGAACTTGTTTCTCTTCTATATGAGAATGAATAAATGTTAAGGCGTTCTGTACACGTTCAAGAAACTCATTTGGTCGGTTACATGGGACCATATA
Source organism: Hymenochirus boettgeri (assembly GCA_019447015.1). Classification (NCBI taxonomy): domain Eukaryota; kingdom Metazoa; phylum Chordata; class Amphibia; order Anura; family Pipidae; genus Hymenochirus; species Hymenochirus boettgeri. The sequence goes on from JAACNH010000135.1 coordinate 208,235, forward strand.
CCGGCACATAGGACAGAGGGCTTGGAATTCCTATCTCTCAGGAAGATAAAAATGCCTGGAAGAAAGCATGAAAGGTTCTTCTATCTTTCTCCATGACCAGAAAAGACAACGGATAAAGGCTTCAATCACTGCAATGTCGTATCCTTCCTCCTTCAGAGAGTTATGTTGGAAGAATGGTTAAATAACATTCTGCACTGGTGCGACAGATCTCCATAAATAAAATATGTGGTACAACACATATTCAGCCCAACAAGCTTCTATGGTAATACTGAATATTTGATAATTTGTCTAATTTTGATGAAAATCATAATAAAAAGTCCCTTTTGCAATGATGTACCGAGGGTTTTAATCTATAATTACCTCGCCTCATGTAGAGAGCCAATATAAGCTCATGCAATAAAATTAGTCTTGCAAAAGAGAGATAGCGCTGTCTGTACACCTGACCCCCCTCCTTGTGTGTAGCATTTTGTCCGCTCTTAGGACTCTCCTGCTTTAATGTCTGCTTCATGTCTAGGATTTTATTGTATCCCCCCTGAGCTATGGAAGAAAGGAGTGGGGAAGAGACTGAGCGGACTTCTTTTATTGAAAGATTTTAGCATGTTTTACAATAAGGTACCCAACCAGGATTGGCTGGGGCCCACATATCAGCACCCTGGTCTTGGCTCTGTCCCTGGCTTGCTCAAGACATGCCCATGGCCCACCTAGAACATGCTCATGACCCAACTAAACCACAACCACCCACTGGGTCCCACGGTCCGCATCCTTTTCCAAATGGCTCGCAGGTTGGAACATCAATGCATTCCAGTCACAATGCTGATACATCATATTATCGTGTGAAAAATCAGAAAATGTGCTTCTTTTAGGTGCATTTATATTTTATTTAATTTTTTTGGTTTCCAGTTCTGGGGGCTCTGGGAGTTTGTAGTAAGTGGGAGGGTTCAGATTTCCAACCCAAGGTTAATGGGTTTGACCGAGTTGAATTATTGTAATAAAAACCTCATCTTTGCAACGACATTTTTACCTTTTTTGTTTTTTGTTTTGCAAACGTATCTTCAAAAATGTAATAACAAGTGGTGTAAAGCAGCTTCCCTGTTCTGTACGCACCTGCCCGCAAGAATATCTTTCAGAATCTCCATGAAGTTCCGTAGGAATTCTTTCTCATAATCTCATCCCATGGCCAGACATTGATTGATAGGGACATCCTGATATTTAACACCTGTAAGAGGGTTTAATAGACGGGACCTTAGTATAGGTACAGGAGATTGGACCATTACCGTGGTATGGTTGACATTATAACCTTTAGGTCAGTTATTTATATATAAATACAGTTTGTACCGCACTCCGGATTTTCATCTCAGTAGTCTCATGCAGGTACCGGTGTTCAAACGAAATGTAGCTGTCCATCCCCATACAATACATGAAAAAGAATACACCGCACTCCAATCAGCGTTATCAGTGTTTATTCAGCCAACTGATATAAGCCGATGTTTAGGGTAGCACATCCCCTTTCTCAAGCTATACAGTTATGCAGCCATTATCAAGACAATATGGTTACATCATTCATAACCTTAAGTAGCCTCTAAGTCCCACCCCTACTTATCCTTTAAAGGTGGTGATCCCAATTATCAGTTACATTTACAAACAATACAATCTATGATATGCGAATACATCTAATGACGCTCAGAACCACATGTTATTTAATCCCCATCCACGTATACATGAGATCATAGTCCTTGTTGAGACCATGTGGTGTATGATTTTATTGGTTGATCCACCACACTTCCCTATTACGCAATGCTAACTCTCTGTTACCACCCGTCTCAACCGTGGAGCTTCTTCCAACAGAATTAATCTCAGATCGATTCGTCCCATTTGTATAAAATGGAGGATCAGGTAACTTACATTACCGAAGCATATGCTTGACTTGTGTTAGGAGATTTCTCCCTTTATAATAATATAGTATATATATTATTAGTAATGTCATAGAATTTTAATTTACTAAGCTGCAATGGAGAGAACAAACTAACGCTGGTTCTACAGATCATTTACTAATCTCCCCAGGGTCCCTGAAACTTCTACCTCCTGGACATGGCCAGGACTGATGGCTGCAACAGGAAGGTATCAGCAGCAGGGGAAGACCATGTGGAGATCGAGGTATAGGACTTCTGGATTGCTAGGATGTAATTAAATCTAATAATACAAGTAAAACATTTTTAGGAGGTAAAAAGTCCACAGGGTGGAGGGAGATGGGACAAATGATTCCTGTCTACATGTAATCTGATAGCAGGGTATGTGTGACAGCCTAGTTGTGGAACATAAAACCCATAATGTTTCTAATTCCAATTCTGAAACATTAACAGGCTAATGTAGTAAAAAAAAGTGTACATTTTACCTGACTTGGCAATCCCGGAGATGCTTTAAAAGGCTTCGCCTTACTAGTGAGGTAAGGAGTACTCTTTTGTTTACTCATCGGCCTGTACCTCCATTCACTACTCATTAAGTTTTTTGCTACCTTGTAGCCAGTGGCCAGCGTGAAATTAGTGAGAGCTCTTAGATCCCTTGGCATCTGAATGTAATGTATAGTTTTATTTAAAAAGGCCCACTGGGGAGCAGCGCTGTACAGTAACAAAATACAATAAGTCACACAAGGGGGATAAATACATAGATAGTTCAGTACATAATATATAACTTATATAAATGGAAGTGCTAGGGCTTTGCCACAAGAGGTAATGAGGTCCCTGCCCCGCAGAGCTTACAATCTAGTTAGGTGGGTAACATACAGATACAATGGAATGGGTATAAGAGCTGGAATGAAATAAATGCAAATATAATATAATAATAAATAATCATATACTGTGCTGGTTACAGATAGGTAGCATGTAAGGGAGGATATATCATATATAGTATATAGATATACATATACTGTTTGGTACCAGATAGGTAGGATGTAAGGGTAGATTTATCATATGATAATAGTAAATACCATATACTGGTGCTGGTTACCAGATAGGTAGGATGTAAGGGTAGATTTATCATATATAGATATATAGATACCATATACTGTGCTGGTTACCAGATAGGTAGGATGTAGGTAGATTTATCATATATAGATATATAAATACCATTACTTGCTGGTTACCGATAGGTAGGATTAAGGGTAGATTATCATCTATACGATATATAGATATCATATACTGTGCTGGTTACCAGATAGGTAGGATGAAGGATGATTTATCATATATAGATATATAGATATCATATACTGTGCTGGTTACGGATAGGTGGGATGTAAGGGTAGGTTTCATATATAGATATATAGATACCATATACTGTGCTGGTTACCAGATAGGTAGGATGTAAGGGTAGATTTATATATATAGATATATAGATACATATACTGTGTTGGTTACAAGATAGGTAGGATGTAGGGTAGATTTATCATATATCGATATACTCATACTGTGCTGGTTACCGATAGGTAGGATGTAAGGGTAGATTATATATATAGATATATAGATACCATTACTGTGCTGGTTACCAGATAGGTAGGATGTAAGGGTAGATTTATCATATATATATATAGATATCATATACTGTGCTGGTTACCAGATAGGTGGGATGTAAGGGTAGATTTATTATATAGATATATAGAGTACCATATACTGTCGGGTTACCAGATAGGTAGGATGTAAGGGTAGATTTATCATATATAGATACCATATACTGTGATGTTACCAGATGGTATGATGTAGGGTAGATTATCATATATAGATATATAGATATCATATACTGTGCTGGTTCCGGATGGTAGGATGTAGGATAGATTTATCATATATAGATATATAGATATCATATACCGTGCTGGTTACGGATAGGTGGGATGTAAGGGTAATTTATCATATATAGATATATGATACCTATACCGTGCTGGTTACCAGATAGGTGGGATTGTAGGGCAGATTATCATATATAGATATTAGATAACATATATTGTGCTGGTTACCAGATAGGTAGGATGTAAGGGTAGATTTATCATATATAGATATAGATAACATATATTGTGCTGGTTACCAGATAGGTAGGATGTAAGGGTAGATTTATCATATATAGAAATATAGATACCATATACTGTGCTAGTTATCAGATAGGTGGGATGTAAGGCTAGATTTATCTATATAGATATATAATACCATATACTGTGCTGGTTATCGATATAGGTGGGATGTAAGCTATAATATCATATATAGATATATAGATATCATATACTGTGCTGGTTACCAGATAGTAGATGTAAGGGTAGATTTATCATATATAGATATATAGATACCATATACTGTGCTGGTTACTGGATAGGTAGGATATAAAGGCTAGATTATCATATATAGATATATAGATATCATATACTGTGGGTTACCAGATAGGTAGGCTGTAAGGGTAGATGTAATATATAGATATATGAATATCATATACTGTGCTGGTTACCAGATAGGTAGGAGTATAAGCTGATTTATCATATATAGATATATAGGATACCATATCTGTGCTGGTTACGCAATAGTAGAGATGTAAGGGTAGATTCATCATAATAGATATATAGATACCATATACGTGGGTTACCAGATAGGTAGGATTGTAAGGGTAGATTTATCATATATAGATATATAGATACCATATACTGTGCTGGTTACCAGATAGGTAGGATGTAAGGTAGATTGTAGATATAGATATATAGATACTAACTGTGCTGGTTACCTGATAGGTAGGATGTAAGGGTAGATTGTTATATATAGATTATAGATCCATACTACTGTGCTGGTTACCGGATAGGTAGATGTAGGGTAGATTTATCAATATAGATATAGATACCATAATACTGTGCTGGTTACCGGATAGGTAGGATGTAAGGGTAGATTTATCATATATAGATACATGATACCATATATGTGCTGGTTACCGGATAGGTAGGATGTAAAGGGTAGATTTGTCATATATAGATATATAGATACCATATACTGTGCTGGTTACCAGATAGGTGGATGTAGGGTAGATTTGTATATATAGATACCATCTACTGTGCTGATTAACGATAGGTGGATGTAAGGTGGTAGATTTATCATATATAGATATATAGATACCATATACTGTGCTGGTTCCGGATAGGTAGGATGTAAGGTTGATTTATCATATATAGATACCATATACTGTGCTGGTTACCCAGATAGGGGGATGTAGGGTAGATTTATCATATATGAGATTATAGATACCATATACTGTGCTGGTTACCAATATGTGGGATGTAAGGGGGATTATTCATATATAGATATATAGATAACCATATACTGTGCTGGTTACCAGATAGGTAGGATGTAAGGGTAGATTTATCATATATAGATAATAATACCATATACTGTGTGTTACCGATAGGTAGGATGTAAGGGTAGATTTATCATATATAGATATATAGATACTCAATACTGTTCTGGGTTACCGGGTAGGTAGGTAGGATGTAAGGGTAGATTTATCTATATAGATATATAGATACCATATACGTGTACTGGTTACCAGATAGGTGGGATGTAAGGGTAGATTTATCATATATAGATACATAGATACCGTATAATGTGCTGGTTACTGGATAGGAGATGTAAAGGGGATTTGTCTATATAGATATATAGATAACATATATGTGCTGGTTACCAGATAGGTAGGATGTAAGGGTAGATTTGTCATATATAGATATATAGATATCATATACTGTGCTGATTCCGGATAGGTGGGATGTAAGGGTTGATTTATCATATATAGATATATAGATACCCATATACTGTGCTGGTTACCGATAGGTAGGATGTAGGTAGATTATCATATATAGATATATAGATACCCATATACTGTGCTGGTTACCAATAGGGGGATGTAAGGGTAGATTTATCATATATAGAATATAGATACCATATACTGTGCTGGTTACAGATAGGTGGGATGTAAGGGTAGATATTAATATAGATATTAGATACCATATACGTGCTGGTTACCGGATAGGTAGGATGTAAGGGTAGATTTCATTATGATATATAGAGTACCATATAATGTGTGGTTACCAGATAGGTAGGATGTAAGGTAGATTTATCATATATAGATAATAGATACCATATATGTGCTGGTTAAGATAGGTGGGATGTAAGGGTAGATTACTATATAGATTATAATATATATACTGTGCTGGTTACCAGATAGGTAGGATGTAGGGTAGATTTATCATAATAGATATATAGATACCATATACGTGTGCTGGTTACCAGATAGGTAGGATGTAAGGGTAGATTATAATATAGATATATAGATCCATATACTGTGCTGGTTACCAGATGTGGATGTAAGGCTAGATTATCATATATAGATAATATAATACTCATATACTGTGCTGGTTACCAGAGAGGTAGGGTAAGGGTAGATTTATCATATATTGATATATAGATCCATATACTGTGCTGGTTACCAGATAGGTGGGATGTAAGGTAGATTTATCATATATAGATATATAGATATAATACTGTGCTGGTACCAGATAGGTAGGATGTAAGGGTAGATTTATCATATAGATTATAGATACCATATACTGTGTGGTTACCAGATAGGTGGGATGGTAAGGGTAGATTTATAATATATAGATATATATATACCTTATACTGTGGCTGGTTACCAGATAGGTGGGATGTAAGGGTGATTTATCAGATATAGATACATAGATACCATATACTGTGCTGGTTACCAGATAGGTGTGGATGTGTAAGGGTAGATTTATATATATAGATACATAGATACCATATACTGTCTGGTTACAGATAGGTAGGATGTAGGATAGATTTATCATATTTAGTATATAGATACCATATACTGTGCTGGTTACCAGATAGGTAGGGATGTAAGGGTAGATTTATCATATATAGATATATCATACCAATACTGTGCTGGTTACCAGATTGTAGGAGTAAGGGGTAGATTTATCATATATAGATATATAGTATACCATATACGTGCTGGTTACCAGATAGTAGAGATGTAGGGTAGATTATCATATATAGATATATAGATCCATATACCGTGCTGGTTACCAGATAGGTGGGATGTAAGGGTAGATTTATCATATAGATATATAGATACCATATACTGTGCTGGTACCAGATAGGTGGGAGTAAGGTAGATTTATCATATATAGATTATAGATACATATACTTGCTGGTTACCAGATAGGTAGGAGTAAGGGTAGATTTATCATATATAGATATATAGATAACATATACTGTGCTGGTTACCAGATAGGTAGGATGTAAGGGTAGATTTATCATATATAGATACCATATACTGTGCTGGTTACCAGATAGGTAGGATGTAAGGGTGATTATCATATATAGATATATAGATATCAATACTGTGCTGGTTACCAGATAGGTAGGAGTAAGGGTAGATTTATCTATTATAGATATATAGATACCATATACTGTGCTGGTACAGATAGGAGGAGTAAGGGTAGATTTATCATATATAGATACCATATACTGTGCTGGTTACCAGATGGTAGGATGTAAGGGTAGATTTATCATATATGATAATAGATACCATATACTGGCTGGTTACCAGATAGGTGGGAGTAAGGCTAGATTATCATATATGATATATAGATCATATACTGGCTGGTTACCAGATAGGTAGTGTAAGGCTAGATTTATCATATATAGATATATAGATACCATATACTGTGCTGCGTTACCAGATAGGTGGGATGTAAGGTGATTTATTCATATATAGATATATAGATATCATATACCCTGTGCTGGTTACCAGATAGGTGGGATGTAAGGGTAGATTATCATATATAGATATATGATACCATATACGTGCTGGTTACCGATAGGTTGGGATGAAGGGTAGATTATCATATATAGATATATAGATACCATATTACTGTGCTGGTTACCAGATAGGTAGGATGTAAGGATAGATTTATCATATATAGATATATAGATACCATACTGTACTGGTTAACAGATAGGTGGATGTAAGGGTAGATTTATATTATAATATATAGATATCATATACTGTGCTGGTTACCAGATAGGTAGGATGTAAGGGTAGATTTTATCATATATAGATATATAGATATCCTATACTGTGCTGGTTACCAGATAGGTAGGATGTAAGGGTAGATTTATCATATATAGATATATAGATACCATATACGTACTGGTTACCAGATAGGTAGGATGTAAGGGTAGATTTATCATATATAGATAATATATACCATATACTTGCTGGTTACCAGATAGGTAGGATGTAAGGGTAGATTTATATATATAGATATATAGATACCATATAGCTGTACTTGGTTACCAGATAGGTAGGATGTAAGGGTAGATTTATCAATATAGATATATAGATACATATACTGTGCTGGTTACCAGATAGGTAGGATGTAAGGCTAGATTTATCATATATAGATATATAGATATCATATACCGTGCTGGTTACCAGATAGGTGGGATGTAAGGGTAGATTTTATATATAGATATATAGAAGATACCATATACTGTGCTGGTTAACAGATAGGTAGGATGTAAGGCTAGATTTATCATATATAGATATATAGATACCATATACTGTGCTGGTTACCAGATAGGTAGGAATGTAAGTCAGATTTATCATATATAGATATATAGATACCATATACTGTGCTGGTTACCAGATAGGTAGGATGTAAGGGTAGATTTATCATATATAGATATATAGATACCATATACTGTGCTGGTTACCAGATAGGTAGGATGTAAGGATAGATTTATCATATATAGATATATAGATACCATATACTGTGCTGGTTACAGATAGGTAGGATGTAAGGCTAGATTTATCATATATAGATAATAGATACCAATACTGTGCTGGTTACCGATAGGTAGGATGTAAGGGTAGATTTATCATATATAGATATATAGATACCATATACTGTGCTGGTTACCAGATAGGTAGGATGTAAGGGTAGATTTATCATATAGATATAGATACCATATACTGTGCTGGTTACCAGATAGGTAGGATGTAAGGCTAGATTATCATAATATAGATATAGATATCATATACTGTGCTGGTTATCAGATAGGTAGGATGTAAGGGTAGATTTATCATATATATATATATAGATACCAAATACCGTGCTGGTTACCAGATAGGTAGGATGTAGGGTAGATTTATCATATATAGATATTAGATACCTATACTGTGCTGGTTACCAGATAGGTAGGATGTAAGGATAGATTTATCATATATAGTATTATAGATACCATATACTGTGCTGGTTACCAGATAGTAGGATGTAAGGTAGATTTATCATATAAGATATATAGATATCATATACTGTGCTGGTTATCAGATAGGTAGGATGTAAGGGTAGATTTATCATATATATTATATAGATACCAAATACCGTGCTGGTTACCAATAGGTAGGATGTAAGGGTAGATTTATCATATATATAGATATGATACCATATATGTGCTGGTTACCCAGATAGGTAGGATATCTGCCAGGACGGTATATAAATCCCCCGATGTGGTCAGGTGTCGCCATTACTGACCCCCGATGAAGTGAAAAGGAATCATTGTGTGTGAGCGCAGTGGCAGCACAGAGAGATTTAGTGTCATTTCGGTGAATACAAATGCTCACAGGCCCAGATCGCGTGTTGCGCGTCATAAAATCATAAGCGTAAGGTATGAGTCACCGCCATTTTAAATGTAATAGTCCAGTTAGGAGCCTGTCTGCTGTGATTGCTGTGACATGGCTGAGAAGCTTGGATAAGCTTTGGGCGACGACACGCTGTAAGTTGTTACACTAAGGGCAAGCAGTCGTGCAAGAATAAAACGACTATGATATTATAGATCAAAAAAAATTGTCACGCTTTAGTCACAGTTCAAAGGGAGAGAGAGAGAAAGATGCTACTTAGAAAAGCAATCATTGTCCTCTTTCACTGCAATCTTATAATTCATCGGGAATTATTGTACTGTTGCTGCCATCTAATGGTCAGTATGGAACTGGCATTAGAGTTAATAATCCTTGTGGAATAAAACTGTAAAATTCATTAATGAAAATATCAACTTTCACCTGCACCCTGATGCTAGTATCTTTTTTGTGGTCTGGTCTTCAGAAAGCAAAAAGACAAAGAAATTAACCTGGATATTATATTGTGGTCCAAATGGGTTTATACTCATGGTAATGACGCTTGAATTAAATACCTCTTACAGGCATGTCCACGCCGAAAACTTCAATTTAACCCGTACTGGCCCACTGTGTAGTGTTTTAGAAAACCCTTACTTTACCTCTCTACTCCTTATGGTTCTCCTGCAGTGCTTGTCCAAAGTCCAGGAACTAAGAGTAGGAGTTGTCTTCCTCTGATATAAAGGTTGTCCCCGCACTCCTACTTTGTCCACTGATGGCCGTGGCATGCTGCGGGGATCCGGTTCCCCCCTCCCCCCATACCTCTGTAGCACCTTTGCTGCTGGGTCCCTCCCCCCAACCCCTAACTGTGTTTAAAAAATCTTAGAAACTCAACTTATGAACCTTTGTCCCCCTGGAGTTCTCTGTATTGCGACAGCCAAGTCTCTGAATTGGCTTCCTCTTAGCCAATCAGAGACGCATCTGCCAGTCCGGCCCCTGCCTTGCAGTTCCGGCCGAGGGCCGAGATCATGGTGCCAGGGGATCGATGGATTGTAAGTTTCTGAAGCTTTTATTACACGGACTTAGTGGTTTGTGGTGGGATAGGGTGCTCACCATAATTGTTAAAAATATCTGGGCAGTAGGACACGCTCTTTATTGTACCTTGTGCTGGCTACATTGATTTCACTTGTCACTACATTTAAAGGGTCATATACTCACTCAAACAACTTTCATGAGTCTGAAACCCACAATGTGAGAGAAGTAACATGGTGGTATCTCACATATCTATCTGTGCTTGCTTTTGTCATAAATTATTAATTGTTAGTGCGTTCTCCTAATTCCCCCCTCCCCCGCTATTGCCTGTTTTTATTTGCGACGGCACATGCAATTGCCGATTGCGATTCCCGTTTGCATACACAATACATTTTTGTATGTCCGCTAGAGCCCTGCATTGGTTCGGGTAACCCCGTCGGGTTTACCTGATGTGTGGGTTGGTTATTTGGGTAAACCCCATTGATTTTGAGCTGGGCCGGTCAGGTAGAAGAATTCCGCTTTAAAAAAAAACAAAAAACAACTTTTTTTCCTGTCTATGATAGAGATCTGTTGTAAATAACCGATCCGTCTGTATTAACCGATCCGTCTGTATAACCGATCTCTGTTATAACTCGATCCGTCTGTAATAACTGATCCTTCTGTAATAACCGATCCGTCTGAATAACCGAGCCGTCGGTAATAACGATCCATCTGTAATAACCGATCCGTCTGTAATCACCGATCCATCTGTTTTAACCGATCCGTCTGTAATAACTGATCCGTCTGTAAATAACCGATCCGTCGTAAGAACCGATCCGTCTGTTTATAAACCGATCCTCTGAATAACCGATCCATCTGTATAACTGATCCGTCTAACCGATCCGTCTGTAATACCGCTCAGTCCTGTAATAACCGATCCGTCTGTAATAACCGCTCGTCTGTAATACCGATCCGTCTGTAATAACCGTCTCCTCGTATAACTGATCCGTCTAATCGATCCATCTGTACTAACGATCCGTCTGTAAATAACTGCATCCGTCTAATCGATCCGTCTGTAATAACCGATCCGTCTGTAATAACTGATCCGTCTACTCTATCCATCTGTAATAACCGATCCTCTGGAATAACTGATCCTCTATCGATCCATCTGTAATCACCGCTCCGTCTGTAAATAACTGATCCGTCTACACGATCCGTCTGTAATAACCGCTCCATCTGGTAATAACCGATCCGTCTGTAATCTAACTGATCCCATCTACCGATCCGTCTGGTATAACCGATCCTCTGTAATTAACTGATCCGTCTGTAATACTGCTCCGTCTAAACAATCCGTTAATAACCGATCCGTCTGTAATAACCATCCTCTGTATTAACCGATCCTCTGTAATAACCGATCCGTCTTGTAAATAACTGATCCTCTAAACAATCCGTCTGTAATACCATCCGGCTGTCAAAACGCATCCGTCTGTTATAACTGATCGTCTAACCGATCCGTCTGTAATAACGATCGTCTAACGTCCTCTGTAATAACTGAATCCTTCTGTAATACCGATCCCGGGGTAGAACCATCCGTCTGTAATAACCTGATCCCTCTGTAATAACCGATCCGTCGTAATAACTGATCCTCTAATCGAGTCCGTCTGTCAATAACCGTTCCGTCCTTTCATAACTCGATCCGCTCTGTAATAACCTGATCCGTCTAACCTATCCGTCTGCAATAACAGATCCGTCTGTTAATAACGATCCCGTCTGTAATAACTGATCCGTCTAACGCGTATCCGTCTGTAAAACTGATCCATCCACCATCCGTCTGTATAACCGTCCATCTGTAAACCGATCCGTCTGTTATAACCGATCCGTGGGTATAACCGATCCGTCCTGTAATAACTGATCCGCTGTAAATAACTGATCCTCTAACCGATCCGTCTGTACTAACCGATCCGTCTGTAATAACCGCTCCTGTCTGTAATAACGCGATCCGTCTTTAATAACTGATCCGTCCAACCGATCCCGTCTTAATAACCGATCCGTCTGTATAAACCGCTCCGTCGTTAATAACCTATGCGTCTGTAATAACCGATCCGTCTGTATAACGATCCTCTGTATACCGATCCGGCTGTATACTGATCCGTTCAACGGTCCGTCTGCAATAACAGATCCGTCTTGTAAATAACCGATCCGTCTGTAATAATGATCCGCTCTAACCGGTCGGCCCGTAATAAACTGATCCGTCTAACGATCCGTCTGTGACTAAGACGATCCATTGTAATACCAACCATCTGTATTAAGAGTCGTGGGTAATAACCGATCCGTCGTGATAATAACTGATCCGTCTGTAATACTGATCCTTCTACCGCATCCGTCGTATAACCGATCCTCGTAATAACCGATCGTCTGGTAATAACCGATCCGTCTTAAGATCAGTTAAACGATGTGCTGTAGCAACCGATCCGTCTGTAATAACCGATCCGTCTGTAATAACGATCCGTACGTAAGATACCGATCATACGTTCCGTCTTGTAATAACCGATCGTCGTTAATAACCGATCCGTCTGTACATAAACTGATCCCATCTAATCAGTCTGTCTGTACTAAACCGTTCCGTTCGTAATAAAACGATCCGTCTGTAAAAACTGATCCGTCAACCAGATCCGTGCTGCAATAACAGACCTTGTCTGTAAAAAAACGATCGTTCGTAATAAACTGGATCCGTCAACCACCGTCTGCAATAACAGATCCGTTTAAAACCGATCCGTCTGAATAAATTGATCCGTCTAACCAATCCGTCTGTATATGATCCGTCTAAAACGATCAGTCTGCAATAACGACGTTACTACCTCGTATACCGATCCGTCAGACGTAAAACCGATCACTGTTGTAATAACCGATCCGTCTGTAATAATGATCCGTTAACCGATCCGTCTGTAATAAACGATCCACTCCTGGAATAACCGATCACGTCGTAATAAATGATCCACTGTAAACGATCCGTGCTGTAATAACTGATCCGTCTAAACCGATCCGTCTGTCAATAACCGATTCCCGTCTTGTAATCTAACGGATGTGCTAACCGATCCATCTGTAAGATAACCGATCCGTTGTTTCACCGATCCATCTGTAATAACTGATCAGTCTACTGAAACACGATCCGTCTGTAATAACCGATCATCTGGAATAACGATCCATCTGTGATACTGATCGCTCGTAACCATCGTCTGCATAACCGATCCGTCTGACGAACGATCCATCCATCTGTAATAACTGATCGTCTAACCGATCCCTCTGCAATACCGCTCCGTTTGTAAATAACTGATCCGTCTGTAATAACTGATACGTCTGTAATTAACCGTCCGTCTGTAATAACCGATCCGCTGTAATAACTGATCCGTCTAACCATCTGTCTGCACTAAACCGATCCGTCGCAATTAAACGATCGTCGTAATAACGATCCGTCTGTAATAACCGATTCGTCTGTAATAACGCGATCCGTCTGTATAACTGATCCGTTCTACCGATCTGTCTGTAATAACTGATCCGTTAAACGCTCCTCTGCAATAACCGATCCCGTCTGTAAACTAACCGATCTGTCGAAAACGCTTTAATAACTCGATCCAGTCTGTAACTATTCTGAGATCCGATGCGAACTGATCACGTGTATAATCCTACAACTGATTCCGTTGAATAATGATCTTAACCGTCGTTCTGTAAGAACTCGATCCGTCGAATAACCAGATCCGTCCGGTGTAATCATGTCTCTATCCGTCTGTAATAACTCGATCCGTCTATAATTGACCGTCCGGTAATCAACGATCCGTTCCCCTTTAATGTCCGTCTGTAATAACCGTATCCTGCTGTAATACTATGATAGTTACGACGTGTCTAACCGATCCGTCTGTAATATGACCGGATACCGTCTATGTAATAACATGATCCGTCTGTAATAACCGAATCCGTCTGTAGTAGCATAACCTCTTATCCTCCTGTATAACTGATCCGTCTGGTAATAACAATCCGCGGATACTTCTCTGTAAATGTGTCGGTCGGAATAACCGTCCTCGTAAAACCGATCCGTTCTTTAATAACTGATCCGTCTGTAATAACGATCCGTCTAGATCATGAATAACTGATCCGTCTAAGCGCATCCTCTGTAACTGTGTAAAAAAAAAAAAAAAAAAAAAAAAAACGATCGCAAGCCGATCCGCTGTAATAACTGATCCGTCTAACCGATCCGATCGTATACTATCCGTCTAACCGATCAGTCTGTAATAACTGACCGCACTAACGATCTACCATGTCGTCTAACGATCCTATGTATAACTGATTCGTCTAACGATCCGTCTGTAAAACTGATCCGTCTAACCGATCCGTTCTGTAATAATCTGACAATCCGTCTTAAAAACGATCCCCCCCCCGTCTGTAATAACCGATCGGTAGTAAAGATCCGTCTCCCGATCCGTCTGTAATAACTGATCCAGTCTAACCGATCCTCTGTAATAACTGAATCCCCTACGTCCGTCGTTAAGATGCTAACTGATCCGTCTGTAATAAACTGAGCCAGCTGTAATAACCGTCCATCTGTAATAACTGAGCCGTCTGTAATAGCGAGGCCGTCTGTGTAATTAACCAGATCCATCTGTAATAACCGATCCTTTGTATCCGGATCGTCTAGAATAACGAACCGTCTGTAATAATGACGTCTCGAATCGCGTCTGTATAACTGATCCGTCTGTAATAACATGGATCCGTGCTAACCGATCCGTTGTAATAATATCACTGTATAACCGATCTGTAATAACGCTCCGTCTTGTAATAACTGATCCGCTTAACGATCTTTAATAACGTGATCCGTCTAACCGATCAGCTGTCAATAACTGATCCGTCCGACCGTCATCCATCTGAATAACTGTCCGTCTAACCATCGTCCATCTGTAATAACGAGTCCGTCTAACGATCCATCTGTAATAGACTGATCCGTCTAACCGATCCCTCTGTAAGAACTGATCCGTCTAAAACCGATCCCGTCTGTAATAACTGACTTCCCGTCTAACCGATCCGTCTGTAATAATGATCCGTCTAACCGATCGTCGTAATCGATCGTCTAATACCGATCCGTCTGTAATAACTGATCGTGTAAAACGATCCGTCGTGAACTGATCCGTCTAACCGATCCGTAAACTGATCCCATAACCGATCCGTGTAATAAGATGTTAATCTGATCTTTGTAATATAATGAGCCATCTGAATAATAACCGATCCACTGAATAACCTGAGCCTCTTGTAATAAGCCGAGTAGCAGTCTGTATACCGATCCATCTTAAAACCATCGTCCGTGTATAATCACCTCCGTCGTAAATAACCGATTGTATGTAGGAAACTGATCGTCTGTAATAACCGATCCGTCTGTAATAACCGATTCGTCTGAATAAAAATGATCCGTCCTGTATAACCGACCGTCTGTACATAACCGATCCATCGTAAGAACCGAGCCGCTGTAAACCGAGTCCATTCTGTACTAACTGATCCATCTGGTCGGATAACTGTCGTCCTGTCAAAACTGATTCCGTTGTAATAATGATCCGTCGTTAAATACTGAGCCGTCCTGTAATCACGTTCCGTCTTTAATAACCGATCCTCTGTAACATTGATCCGTCTAACTGCGATCCATCTGTAATACCGATCCGTCTGTATAACGCTCCATCTGTAATAACCGATCCATCTGTAAACCGATCCATCTGTATAACGATCCGTCTGTATAACGTCGTACTCCGTCTGTAATAACTGATCCGCTCTGTAATAACTGATCGTCTGTAATAACCGATTCCGTCTGTATAACTGATCCGTCTGTAATAACCGATCCATCTGTCATAATAACTCGTATCCGTCTGTAATAACCCGATCCGTCTGTAATAACTGATCCGTCTGTAAAGAACTGATCCGTCCTGTAATACCCGATCCGTCTGTAATAACCGATCCATTCTGTAATAACGATCATCTGTATACTGATCCGTCTGTAATAACCTGATCCGTCGTAATAACGATCCGTCTGTAATAACCGATCCGTCTGTAATAACCATCCGTCTGTAATAACCGATCCATCTGTAATAACTGATCTGTCTGTAATAACCGATCCTCTGTAATAACCGATCCGTCTAACCGATCCGTCTGTAATAACTGATCCGTCTGAATAACTGAAATGAGAACCCATGTTATCAATCCAACACATGTGCGTGTGTATAGCACCTTACCTATATCACATATGGCAGATAAGGGCAAATAGATCTACGTGCAAAAGCTCCCAGCCCCTTAAGGCTTGTGCACAGTGCAAATCAGGCCCGACACACGTTTGTATGAACGTTCGTTTCAGACCGATAATCGGCCCATGTATGGTAGGACTGGCAGATCTCCGAGTGAATGTCCGTTTTTGCCAATAAAGAGCCGATGGCCGATTATCGGCGGAAAAGGGACCCATGACGCAGGTTGTACGAACCTTTACTGGGTTAATATTGAGTTATCAACAGCTCTAATGTACTTAGAATGTTATACAGAGGGGCATTGTGGGTAGGAATACAGTGTATGTGTCATGATGCGTGGGGAAAGATCGTGTGACGCCTGTTGCAAATCAGGTTGTGAGTCTTAATAGGATATAAACTGTATTGTGATGATTATGCCTACAGGGTTAATTCAATAAAAGGTCTTATACGTTTAAATGGTGCTAATTTTGCCCAACCAATCAGTACTTATGTAACATATGAAAGCTAACATCTGATTGGTTGGGGCAAATTAGCACCATATTAAATGATAAGAACTTTTTATTGAATAACCCCCCAGTACATGCGTTTGTATTGGATTAGACACCGTTTACCTTATCCTAGCTCAGGATTGGTCCGGGTTCAGGACGATATGATTCCGTGGTATTGCCAACCTTTGGATTGTATTGAATGTAATGTGGTGCAGATACTTGTTTTCCAATGCAGGTGTGTATCGAATGACAGATCTGTGACTGCGTTATATTGATTTCCTAATCTAAATAATACACTTCAATGACAGCGACATTAGGAAATATCGTGATCACTAATTCTATTGGAACCTGGTCATCCTCTACTCCTTTAGTGTGCTGGGTTATATTTTTACATTTCCAAGGGGTGGCGGGGTATATGATTTCATGTATATGGGTGAGGTTTTCTTTATATAAGGCAATGACAGTGGATACATGTATGGTTTTGTGTATACAGATAAACATACTTTTGAAAGCAACAGAAAATGTTTGCAAATGATGTGATGCTTTAATGGTCTGGTCGCTCCCGGGTCTGGGTAAGGTCTTTCTGAACAATTTTTAAGGCAAGAGTCATTAAACCTACCTGTATGGATTTCTATGGGAGGAACTGTAAGATTATAGCCTTATAATCTTACAGTTCAGTTAGGGAGGAAACCAAAACCACAAAGGGGTAGTTAAATAAATAATGCACCCCGAACTTAATTAAAGGGATATTAGAGGTCACCTGGAGTCGTACCCTGTATAAAAGGTATCGGCGTGGGCTTTTACTTTTATATGGCATGGAACTCTCTGTGATCTCTAATATCCTTATAATTTACAGCTTGGTGATGCATTATCCACTATATTTTAACCTGTGGACTGTTGATAGCTGATCGGCTACAAACTTAGATGGTTGAGAGGTAGTGTGGAGACCTTTTAATTTATTGTTCGTTGGAATCCGACCTGTGTTATAGAGGTTATCCTGACCCCTGCTAATGGAGGTCCCTGGCCTTTTGTATGAGTCCGACCTGTGTTAGGAGTTCCGACCCTTGTAAGGCCCTGAACCTCTTTATAGGAGGTCCTGACCCCTTATGTATATGGAGTCCCTACCCTTGCGGTTAATGGAGGTCCCTGACCCTTCTGTTATATGGACGATCCTCACTCTTGCATGTATTATGGAGGTCCCCGACCCCTTGCGTTATAATGGAGATCCTGCCATTGCTGTATATGGTCCCTGCCCTTGCTGTTATATGGAGGTGTCCCTGACCCCTTGTTGTTATGGAGGTCCCTGACCCTTGGTGTTATATGGAGGTCCCTGACCCCTTGCGTATAGGATCCGACCTTGTGTATATGAGGTCCCTGAACCCCTTGCGTTATATGGAGGTCCCTGACCCCTTGCTGTTTATGGAGGTCCCTGACCCCTTCCGTTATATGGAGCCCCTGACCCTTGCTGTTATATGGAGGTCCTGACCCTTGCTGTTATATGGAGGTCACCCTGACCCCTTGCTGTTATCTGGACGGTCCCTGACCCCTTCCTGTTATAGTGGAGGTCCCTGACCCTTGCTGTTTAATGGAGATCCCTGACCCCTTGCTGTTATATGGAGGTCCCTGAACCCCTTCTGTTATATGGAGCCCTGACCCTTTTGTTATATGGAGTCCCTGACCCCTTCTGTTAGAGAGGTTCTGCCCCCTTGCTGTTATATGGAGGTCCTGACCCCTTGCTGTTATATGGAGGTTCCCTGACCCCTTGCTGTATATGGGATCCCTGACCCCTTGCCTGTTATATGGAGGTTCCTGACCCCTTGCTGTTATATGGAGGTCCCTGACCCCTTGCTGTTATATGGAGATCCCTGACCCCTTGCTGTTATATGGAGGTTCCTGACCCCTTGCTGTTATATGGAAGGTCCCTGACCCCTTGCTGTTATATGGAGGTCCCTGACCCCTTGGTTGTTTTATATGGAGGTCCCTGAACCTTTTCTGGTATATGCTGATTAAGACACATTCCAGGGTATTTACTGCTACAGATCCTACTACAAGTCATTTTGAATTGAGAGATCCAGACGGATGATGCAGGTGAATGCAATTGAGAGAGATAACAGCGCTGATTATTTTCCATATACGTTTCATGGGGTTTAAACCTTCTGTGGGGAATTTTAAAGGCCATGGATGTTACTAGGGTCAATATATTAATTATAAACGTACAATGACTAGCCACAGGAATATATCTTGTATGTTTCTTTCCTGTAGCTGACAATCTTATTACTTTATAAGTATACATTCGTTCTTATCTTTCTATAGCTAACCACAGTCCTGGGTGTGAAGACAGACAGACCGCAAGTTCCCATGATCCTTTAGGTGTGAGCTAGCAACTTGCCCCTAATTCACCACGATTAAGAGCCACAGCCCAATTGTGATTGGACTGAAGACCTCAAAGACCCCCAGAGGGATGGCATATGGGAGGACCCAAGGTGCAGATGGGGTTGGGACTGGGTGTGAACCGTAAAATCAGTAATCTTTATGTTGTTACCCATTTCCTATGTTAGACTAATCCATCCGGCATTATATTATGGTCCCCAGGTCTATTTGCCATCACTTTTACACATTGACGTGGATGTACTGTATGTGGACTTTGTTTATTATGAGATTCCAAGTCCAAACTTCAACCGTCTCTCCCTATGACTCGGTTCTAAGGAGGGAGGCGGCCGCCAAGACGGAATCTCCACTGTCACCTTCGCTATCACCTGTCTCTTTGGACCCTAATTCTGCACCAAGCTGTCTGAATTCCCCCATCTGATAGACCTTAGTATCCAGGTGGTGGCGCGTCCTTGTACACAAGTCTATTACTGGATCTGGACTCCCCTTTTAATTTCCAATCATGTGCACAGGTCGGTGCTCTAAGTTTATTGGGGTGTCCTTGTACCCCTTATCTGTGCTCTGTGTCATCTGTAACATCCTATTGTTCTTTCCTGGGTGGAACGTGGATGCCATTAATCACCCCAATGAGAAAATGACCCCGGAAGTTCTGTACCTTGGGGGGATCATGGGAAGTGGAGTCTTGGTAAGTGGGACTGGGTCATGAAAATGTGAAAGTTGGTAAATTGTTCTATTGAAAGAATATGAAAATGTGATGTGTTTAATGGTGATTTTAATGGTTTAATTCATCCGCCTGGTCAATGGGTCTGGTTATGTTTCCCCCTTATTGTATTTACTATAAACCCCTCAGTGTGGAGACCTTAATACCGGGGGACAGAGGGGGCACCAGCCACTGAGAGAACAAGGTTTGTAGTTTGAAATCCCCCATTTACCCCATTCAGTCAGCTGGTTGTATAGGGGCAAGACATTGCGATCATGAAGATAAATTAACCATTTGCTCCTGGGTGCCTCTCAAGAAGAGGGGAATAGTTGTGCTGCTTGGTCATGCTGCACACACAAACGTAAGGGGAGAGGGGAGTTGGATAATCTGCCTCTCTGTCTTGCAGAGTCTCTTAATGGTTTAATTCATCTCTCTCTTCGTCTCTCATGTTGGCTTCAGGGCATCTTGTATTTTCCAGTCACTGGGGCATCCATACCAGTCACTTGTGGGCATATTATACCAGTCACTGTGGGCATCTTATACCAGTCACTGTGGGCATCTTATACCAGTCACTGTGGGCATCTTATACCAATCACTTTGGGCATCTTATAACAGTCACTGTGGGCTCTTATACCAATCACTTTGGGCATCTTATAAAGTCACTGTGGGCATCTTATACCAATCACTTTGGGCATCTTATAACAGTCACCTGTGGGCATCTTATACCAGTCACTGTGGGCATATTATACCAGTCACTTTGGCATATTATACCAGTCACTGTGGGCATCTTATACCAGTTCACTTGGGCATCTTATACCAGTCACTTTAGGCATCTTATACCAGTCTGTGTGGCACCTTGTATTACCCGTCATGAGGGCATCTTGTATTTACCCATCACTGAGGGCATCATGTATATACCAGTCTGTGTGGCATCTTGTATTTACCCATCACTGAGGGCATCTTGCATATACCAGTCTGTGTGGCATCTTGTATTTACCAGTCACTGAGGGCATCTTGTATATACCAGTCTGTGTGGCATCTTGTATTTACCAGTCACTGAGGGCATCTTGTATATACCAGTCTGTGTGGCATCTTATATTTACCAGTCACTGAGGGCATCTTGTATATACCAGTCTGTGTGACATCTTGTATTTACCAGTCACTGAGGGCATCTGTTATACCAGTCTGTGTGGCATCTGTATTTACCAGTCACTGAGGGGATCTTGATATACCAGTCTGTGTGCCATATTATATTTACCAATCATTGTGACATGTTGTATATTCCAGTCTGTGTGGCATCTTGGTATTTCCAGTCACTGTGAGCATCTTGTATTTACCAGTCACTGTGGGCATCCTTACCAGTCACTGTGGGCATCTTATAGCAGTCACTGGGGCATCTTATATCAGTCACTGTGGGCATCTTGTATTTACCAGTCTTGTTTGTTAAGTCAGTCCTCCAGTACACCAGACAGTGTTGGTTAGCCCACCACACCCCCTCCACAAGCAAGTCACCTCCACAGGCCATGCCTACTTTTTTTGTGGCAGCGCATTTACGAGCTGCAGGATGATTCGGGGCATCTTTAAAATTTTGTTTCAGGTTACAAAAGATCTAGAAATGCCCCTTCTTAGTTGTAATTATTGAATCCTTTTCTAACAGTGTAGCTAAAACCTGACGCTTTTTTCTTGTGTTTGTAAACTCCATAGATTCCTCTCTTTCGCACTACAGCGCTTATCAATGCTCCCATCCTATCACGCCTGTACTATTGTAACCTTCTGCTTACAGGTCTTCCTGCCAGTGCCGGACTGGCCCACAGGGTTACAGGGGAATCCCCTGGTGGGTCCACAGGCCACTCATTAAAGTAATTAGAGAAATCTGCCTAAATTTAAATACAGAGTCATAGGGACAGTAATAAATGCGTTCTATTAAACAAAACAATACAGTAGGAGTAAGATAGATATGTAAACATTGATAATAGAGATATGAAATGTTAGGTGGGCCCCTAACTTATTTCTGGTGGGCCCCTGGTCTCTGATTCCTGGTGGGCACACACACACCCCAGTCTACACTGCTTCCTGCTCTCCCTATCTTTCTCCCCTTCAGTCAATACTAAACACATTTTCTCGTTCTCTAATAAACAAGAACTTAAATCTCCCCTGTGCTGCACAGATCCTCGCGCAACATTAAAACCGTATGTGTACAAAATCCTTCTCTTAACTTCAAATCCCTTCGCTCTGCGGTTCCTTCTTATGTTTCTTCTCTAGTGTCCCATATGTTCCTGCCCGTACCCTCCACTCATCAAGAACCATCTCTTATACAGACCCCCACTCACACTGCCTCCTCTCACCTTAATCCTTTCTCTCTAGTCTCCCCATATGTCCCTGCCCGTACCCTCCGCTCATCACAGAACCATCTCCTGTATAGACCCCCCACTCGTACTGCCTCCTCTCGCCTTAATCCTTTCTCTCTAGTCTCCCCATATGTTCCTGCCCGTACCCTCCACTCATCACAGAACCACTCTTATACAGACCCCCCACTCACACTGCCTCCTCTCACCTAATCCTTTCTCTCTAGTCTCCTCCCATAGTCCCTGCCCTACCCTCCGCTCATCACAGAACCATCTCCTGTATAGACCCCCCACTCGTACTGCCTCCTCTCGCCTTAATCCTTTCGCTCTAGTGTCCCCATATGTCCCTGCCCGTACCCTCCACTCATCACAGAACCATCTCTTATATAGACCCCCCACTCACACTGCCTCCTCTCACCTTAATCCTTTCGCTCTAGTCTCCCCATATGTTCATGCCCGTACCCTCCGCTCATCACAGAACCATCTCCTGTATAGACCCCCCCACTCGTACTGCTTCCTCTCGCCTTAATCCTTCTCTCTCTAGTCTCCCCATATGTCCCTGCCTGTACCCTCCGCTCATCACAGAACCATCTCCTGTATAGACCCCCCACTCACACTGCTTCCTCTCACCTTAACCCTTTCTCTCTAGTCTCCATATGTCCCTGCCCGTACCCTCCGCTCATCACAGAACCATCTCTTATACAGACCCCCCACTTACACTGCCTCCTCTCACCTTAATCCTTTCTCTCTAGTCTCCCCATATGTTCCTGCCCGTACCCTCCACTCATCACAGAACCATCTCTTATACGACCCCCCACTCACACTGCCTCCTCTCACCTTAATCCTTCTCTCTAGTCTCCCATATGTCCCTGCCCGTACCCTCCGCTCATCAAAGAACCTCTCCTGTATAGACCCCCCACTCGTCGGCCCTCTCGCCTTAATCCTTTCGCTCTAGTGTCCCATATGTCCCTGCCCGTACCCTCCACTCATCACAGAACCATCTCTTATATAGACCCCCCACTCACACTGCCTCCTCTCACCTTAATCCTTTCGCTCTAGTCTCCCCATATGTTCATGCCCGTACCCTCCCGCTCATCACAGAACCATCTCCTGTATAGACCCCCCCACTCGTACTGCTTCCTCCACCTTAATCCTTTCGCTCTAGTCTCCCCATATGTTCATGCCCGTACCCTCCGCTCATCACAGAACCATCTCCTGTATAGACCCCCCCACTCGTACTGCTTCCTCTCACCTTAACCCTTTCTCTCTAGTCTCCCCATATGTCTCTGCCCGTACCCTCCTCTATCACAGAACCATCTCTTATACAGACCCCCCACTTACACTGCCTCCTCCACTTAATCCTTTCTCTCTAGTCTCCCCATATGTCCCTGCCCGTACCCTCCGCTCATCACAGAACCATCTCTTTATAGACCCCCCACTCACACTGCCTCCTCTCACCTTCATCCTTTCTCTCTAGTCTCCCCATATGTTCCTGCCCGTACCCTCCGCTCATCACAGAACTATCTCTTATATAGACCCCCCACTCACACTGCCTCCTCTCGCCTTAATCCTTTCTCTCTAGTCCCCCATATGTTCCTGCCCGTACCCTCCGCTCATCACAGAACTATCTCTTATTAGACCCCCCCACTCACACTGCCTCCTCTCACCTTAATCCTTTCTCTCTAGTCTCCCCATATGTTCCTGCCCATACCCTCCGCTCATCACAGAACCATCTCTTATACAGACCCCCCACTTACACTGCCTCCTCTCACCTTAATCCTTTCTCTCTAGTCTCCCCATATGTTCCTGCCCGTACCCTCCGCTCATCACAGAACCATCTCTTATATAGACCCCCCACTCACACTGCCTCCTCTCGCCTTAAACCTTTCTCTCTAGTCTCCCCATATGTTCCTGCCCGTACCCTCCGCTCATCACAGAACTATCTCTTATACAGACCCCCCACTTACACTGCCTTCTCTCGCCTTAATCCTTCTCTCCTGTGGCTCCTGTCTCCTGGAATTCTATTCCCCTCTCTTTTTTCAAAAAACCTCAATAAACAGGCTTAAATTTCATCTCACATCTCTCACAGCACAGTATAGGATTGTTTAATTAACTTTCACCATGCTTACTATGGCACATCTACCCTATGTATCTGTATGTTACCCACCTAATTAGATTTTTAGCTCTATGGGGCAGGGACCTCTCTCCTCATGTTACATGGATCAAACACTTATTATGGCACATAAATGATTTATGGATTTATTAATACATTTGTCCCCCTTGTACAGCTTTGTCTATTATAATATTGTACAGCGCTGTGCCCCCAAGTGGCGCTATATCATTAAACATATCATACATCATCACAGGGTAAGTACCCCTAAAAATTGCTAACCATGTATATAGAGGACTAAAGGTGCCCGTACATACCTTAAGATGGATCCAGCAACATTCAATCAATTCCAAGGAACCGCCTTTCCGGATCTTCTGGCGACCGACATACGATCGCAAAATCAATGGTAAAAGCGGGACCTCGCGATTGTATGTTGGCGGCAAGGAAGATCTGTAAAGGTGGTTCCTCGGAAATTGATTGAATGTCTCTGGTTCGGTTTAAGGAAAGGTGTACCGTATCCTGACACATAAATGGCAAACGTGTAAGTAGGACTCTAAAGGTGCCCATACGTTACACCTTTCCTTAAAACCGAACCAGAGACATTCAATCAATTTCCCTTCGATTGTAACAATCTTTATAATTCCCAGAAGATCCTTTAAAAAAAAAAAAAAAAAAAAAATTAAGGAGAAATTAAATTTAGACAAAGACCTTTAAAAACCGTGCGGCTGATGCACACAAGACAAATGGCTTTTCGCCGGCTTAATCAGGCATCGCTTGTTGTAATTCATTTTATAACCGCAAAGTCTCCTTTTTCTTTTCTTTAATTTAAAAAGAGATTAGGATATTTTCCAGTCTTGTATAGAAAGGAAGTACTGTATGAAGACCATACACTGAACAAACCATACGAGGAAAATATTACAGTATATGAAAAGGAGCATTTATTTAGCAACTACCTAAAAACAGGCAACACAGCTCAGAAACCCCTCTGATGGCTTCTCCTATCAAGGTATGATGTCACACCTTTTAAAGGTAAGAGTATGATCCAATTGGTTTACACAGTACAATTGTAAAAAAAATCATTAAAAACAAAGTTATACAACATAACACCTTAAAACTATGTACAATATAGAGAGACAGAGATAAGAGTATATAGCTTTGTCAAAAAGATGTGTGTATAATAAAAAACCACCTACACACAACCATCCTTACAACAAGAGTGCATGTGTTCTAAAGCCACATACTCTGAGACATAGAAAGAGAGATATAATATATATAATATATTACAATATATGTATAAGTACCAATCTCTATACAAAAAACAACCAACAACATATATATATATATATATATACACAACACAAAAATTCTTTTTTGACAAAGCTATACTTTTTTATCTCTGTTTCTCTATATGTACTACATAAGGTGTAACTTGTTACTTTGTATTACTTTTGTTTTAATGATTTTTTTACAATATGCACTGTGTAACCAATTGGATCATACCTGTGCCTATAAATGGGAGGTTATTAGTGTAGTGTCCTGTCCATCATGAACCGCGTCAGGGGGTTCTGACGCGTTTTGCCTGTTTTTAAAGGAACGTAGAAAGCAGATGGAGTTGAGTTATGGACTTAATTATTATATAGAAGGAGTCTCACACCAGGATTCTGGGATATATCATTTCAAAAGTACCAACACTTCCTATGCTGGATGAAATAAAAAAAACATGGGCTGATGACTGTATG
The DNA here is from genome assembly GCA_019447015.1 of Hymenochirus boettgeri. Taxonomy (NCBI): domain Eukaryota; kingdom Metazoa; phylum Chordata; class Amphibia; order Anura; family Pipidae; genus Hymenochirus; species Hymenochirus boettgeri. Next base: position 234,996 of record JAACNH010000135.1, read on the forward strand.
ATCTGGAGGTTTCGTTTGCATGTGCCAGTTAAAGGGCATGTAAACCCCTAAAACAAAATTTCTTGTAACTGTAATACAGTGCCGTTTAAACACATTTACAAGGAGTATTCCACACCAATGGCTGCCACCGTTGCACATGATCTCTTGCTTTCCTGGGTAGACCCGTTATTCAAGGGCCATATTAAATGGCCAGTGTTGGTATTTTATGTCACAGGCTGTTTTCCTCACTGTGATTGTACAACCTGTGCTACATTTTAATTAGATTAATAATTCATAAACCCGCGGTACTTTACAGCAATTTATAACCACAGCCGTAAAATCTGATATCTTTAAAGGTCCACTGGTGTTTATGGTTGTTGCAGCATGGTAACAAATACAAAACCTGTATTCTGCTATGTATCGGGGAGACGTAACAGAGTCCCCGTCACCTGTTTACCACATTGCATTGAAATGCAAGTGGATTTTATTACATTAGTCTGAAGACTTCAACCAACTGCAATTGCGCAAGATTATTAATTTGATATTTAAGGGAAACATAGATACAGATTATCTATTTACAATCCTTATAAAATGAATAGGCCACACACGGAATGTCGAGTGGTAAAAAAAAATCTTACAAATGTGTGTTCATATTTAAATGTTCAACCCCAAATAAAAATGATGTATTGTTTCCGCTGCTTTTTAAGCTCTCTGAGCTTTTTACATGCTCAGAGGAGACAGCCAGGGGAATAGAATACAATCATTGGCTGTGATGTCATCTATTATATCTACGACTGACAGCTCTAACTGGAAGAATCAAGAAACAGAAAGTGAATTAACAGAACATTTGGGGCGGATTACCACCCACATAAAAAGTTTCATTTGAGGGGTGAACTTACCCTTAACTTTGCGGTTTACAAGAATAACTGCTAACATCAGACATTTAACAACATGTCTTGTGACTCAAACTAAGTTTAGGGTCCAGTCCACAAAGTAAATGTTACTAACAAGGCCGTATTTTTAACTTTCATTGTTTTTTTTTAATTAATATTATTTTACATTAGTTGTATACTAGAATAACAGTTTAATAGTAAGAAGGGCACGTTAGATCTGATTGGTTCCCACACCAAGTTCTGCCTCTTCACCCGCTTTTTTTTTTCTGTCCGGAAATGGTTGCGAGAAGTGTGGGCTCACCGAATACAACTGGGAAAATAGAGAATGGTAGATGTGGTTATGACCGTGAAAACTTTTATCTGAGCCAAAACAGACCCAGACACTAGACACCAGGGTTATCCAGCCTATCCCCAGCATCAGGCACTGAAAATCTAAGAATGAAGGTTCCGGGTGCTCCTTGGAAAAGTCTGATAAATCGGTCTCTAACCACGTCTAACGGCACAGCCACAAAGTACCCTCTCGTCATTGGTACTTTGCGGTTGTCCATGAAGCAAACTGAAAAGCAGCATTCATTTACCTTTTTTAAAAAAATCTGTTGCGCAGATTGGATCTACCACTTTAGTTATCCCAGAATCCTTTGTGGTTAGTATCTGTCCTGAAAGGAACCATGAGCAGGACCCATCACAAAGTGTTTGTTAGGAAAAGACACAAACTAGAACCCTTGGGAATGGCTACCTCAAACCATTTTGCAGATTGGATTTACATAAACCAAACCACCAGGCCCAGGTTATATCATATCTTGTTTATTGGACCTGGAACAGATACGGAAGAAAATATTTTTTAAAATGGAACTTCTACAGGAATCCTTGTTCTTCATGTCAGATTCCACCACTCACCTTTATAGTCCTTCTGATTTCTGATTAAGTAACAAGGAACGGCTCTTCAGGTCACCAACATCTACTTTCCAAAGGTTTCCTTTGCTGCTCCAGCCCTCTCCCGTATTGAAGATGCGCTCTCCAAGGGAGCAGGTCTTTCTATTGGCTCTTTTGCGAACCTAGAAAGGGACCGGAGCAGTGATGGAAACTGGGTGGATACCAACCCAACTACAAGTTCCCTTATGGTGTGGGGCTAAGTTTAGTATCCGAGTGCCACTAGATTTATTTGTGCCTAGGTTGGTTTTTTAGTGTGGCAGGCCTATTTTCCAGCTTTGTCTTAAAGGACAACTGTACGGATGTTGCTCCATCCCCCTTGCGGCCCATGGCCTACCAATGGGAAGACAGGTTCTGCAAGAACTGGGTTTTCCCCCATTGGATAGATCCTAGACTGAGTGGGGGCAGAGCTTAGATAATGCATTTGTCTTTTAAGGTCACCCAGTGAGTAGTAGAGAGGGTGTTCTGGGGATGAGCTGCCAGGTCCGTTCCCAGGGATTTCAGCCCTGACTGCGGTACCTTGACTGCGGTGATACATGAAGATTGGAGAGAGATCACCACTTACTTTATCAAGGCTTTGAGGCAGGTTCCACAGATGCAGCCAAACAGGCCGTTAATCATCTGAATCCCACAGAGCACATATGGATACAACTTGCTCCCGGATGGTAGAGAACAAAATGACATTAATTCCACTACTCCCAAAGGTTCTACACAGCGATCCCAAGCGTCCGGGTTGAAGAGGTAGCTCCTGTCCATGCTGGAGGAGAAAATGCAAAATAAGAGACAATAGTGTGAAGATGGAGAAATGTTATTTGTCACATGGTCCCCGGGGTTGGTAAACTTAAATTGACTGGACATGCACACGACCACTTATTTATTGATAAGGAGCTTAGTTCATTAAACACTCACTTTGATTTTCCAGAGGCATTCTGAAAGGGGATGCCCATTCCACCCGTCCATTTATAAACTGGTAACGAGGCCATAACCAGACCCAACACTGAGACAACAGACCATAGAGTAGAACCACATACCCAACAGTTGATATAATGATAGAGAAGAACATCTGGGGAAAGAGAGTAACATCTGTTATACTGTGCTCCAAGAACAGACAGACAAATGTGTTCTACAGATACAATATATGGAATGAAAGACCAGGAAGATGTGGAACCCTTGGGACAGTGAAGGGGCAGGCGGTGATTGCTTCCCCTAGAGGGCAGACTTGCCTTCTGTACATACTCTGGGTGCTAGTGAGGACCCCAATTCTCTTACCCCACAGCGTTGCTGCTATTTCCAGGCTTCCCTGCACAATGGATGCAAATTGCAGAAATCAGCACCTGTATTGTAGAAAACAGTAGGTGGTCAGTGTGTAAAAGTAAGAACGACTTTAATGGAGGACTATGGTATAAACCGTATTGCATTACACATATACCATGTATTACCAAGCAATCTCTGCTAAGATGTTCCTGTGTTATAAAACATTTCCCAATTGCGGTTACTTTCACCCCTCCCTCACCTTACAAAGCAGCTTATAGGTCAAATTCTCCTCTTCTCATGGCTAAAACGTACTAAGCCAGTGAGGAAGAGATGGGAGGAGGAGTTTGAAGTGACTGACAGGCTTGACTGTACACATTTATTATATACACTGTATATTAACATAATATACTCTGGTAATAATACAATGATAAATCATTTTACCCGCTGTGAATAGGATAACGTTTACACCTCCCACCAGCTGTCAGACCAAATAGAGACTGGATAAGGATAAGTAACCTCTCGCCAAAACTGACTAGATAACAGGACGATCGGGGCGGAGATGGCAGGTCAGGTGGGTGGTTAAAGAACACCCCAGGTAGGTGATTACTTCTTGTCCACCACCATAAACAGAATGTTTGCCTCTTATTTACTGCCGAGAACTATGTTTCCCTTGAATCTGCACCTCAATTGCTGAGGTCTGTGGTTGGACTTTCCATTAAACACGCGAATAACAAAAAGAAATATTACAAAATGAAAGTCTTTCTTTCAGCCATGACATTGCCCTCTTGGCTTTCCGCCCTTCCACTCTAAAGCAAGGACCCCCTAGCAGCCACTAAAATCACTGCGCATGCGCTGCGATACCTTTGATGTCAACTTACCTGATGTCAACCTATCATGGCGCATGCGATCGCACCAAAATGGGTGATCTTAAAGGTCGGCAGCGCAGGGCAACGGAGATAGTGTGGCCCATGATCTGAGTGCAAGCCATTGATCTGATTTATTATCACACCTCTCAGTCAACAACAGGGTAGATGTAAGCTCTTGGGGACAGAGATTCCTTCTTCCTCTCATCCTTATGGAATCCTGACACATAAATGGCAAACGTGTGTAGGACTCTAAAGGTGCCCATCACTTTGGGGCACCTTTAGAGTCCTACTTACACGTTTGCCATTTATGTGTCAGGATTCCATAAGGATGAGAGGAAGAAGGAATCTCTGTCCCCAAGAGCTTACAATCTACCTGTTGTTGACTGAGAGGTGTGATAATAAATCAGATCATGGGCTCTGCACTCAGATCATGGGCCACACTATCTCCGTTGCCCTGCGCTGCCGACCTTTAAGATCACCCATTTTGGTGCGCATCGCATGCGCCATGATAGGTTGACATCAGGTAAGTTGACATCAAAGGTATCGCAGCGCATGCGCAGTGATTTTAGTGCGCTGCCTAGGGGGTCCTTGCTCTTAGAGTGGAAGGGCGGAAAGCCAAGAGGGCAATGTCATGGCTGAAGAAAAGACCTTTCATTTTGTAATATTTCTTTTTGTTATTCGCTGTTCAATGGAAAGTCCAACCACAGACCTCAGCAATGGAGGTGCAGATTCAAGGGAAACATAGATTCTGTCGGCAGTAAATAAGAGGCAAACAGTTCTGTTTATGGTGGTGGACAAGAAGTAATCACCTACCTGGGGTGTTCTTTTAACCACCCACCTGACCTGTTCCATCTCCGCCCAGATCGCTCCTGTTATCTAGTCAGTTTTGGCGAGAGGTTACTTATCCTTATCCAGTCTCTTATTTGGTCTGACAGCTGGTGGGAGGTGTAAACGTTTACCTATTCACAGCTGGGTAAAATGATTTATCATTGTATTATTACCATAGATATATTATGTTAATTATACCGTGTATATAATAAATGTGTACAGTCAAGCCTGTCAGTCACTTCAAACTCCTCCTCCCATCTCTTCCTCACTGGCTTAGTACGTTTTAGCCAATGAGAAAGAGAGAATTTGACCTATAAGCTGCTTTGTAAGGTGAGGGAGGGTGAAAGTAACCGCAATTGGGAAATGTTTTATAACACAGGAACATCTTTAGCAGAGATTGCTTGGTAATACATGGTATTATGTGTAATGCAATACGGTTTATACCATAGTCCTCCATTAAAGTCGTTCTTACTTTTACACACTGACCACCTACTGTTTTCTACAATACAGGTGCTGATTTCTGCAATTTGCATCCATTGTGCAGGGAAGCCTGGAAAATGCAGCAACCGCTGTGGGGTAAGAGAATTGGGGTCATCCACTAGCACCCAGAGTATGTACAGAAGGCAAGTCTGCCCTCTAGGGGAAGCAATCACCGCCTGCCCCTTCACTGTCCCAAGGGTTCCACATCTTCCTTGGTCTTTTCATTCCATATATTGTATCTGTAGAACACATTTGTCTGTCTGTTCTTGCGAGCACAGTATAACAGATGTTACTCTCTTTCCCCAGATGTTCTTCTCTATCATTATATCAACTGTTGGGGTATGTGGTTCACTCTATGGTCTCGTTGTCTCAGTGTTGGGTCTGGTCAATGGCCCTCGTTGTCTGTACCAGTTTATAAATGGACGGGTGGAATGGGCCATCCCTTTCAGAATGCCTCTGGAAAATCTAAAGTGAGTGTTTAATGAACTAAGCTCCTTATCAATAAATAAGTGGTCGTGTGCATGTCCAGTCAATTTAAGTTTACCAACCCCGGGGACCATGTGACAAATAACATTTCTCCATCTTCACACTTATTGTCTCTTATTTTGCATTTCTCTCCCTCCAGCATGGACAGGAGCTACCTCTTCAACCCGGACGCTTGGGATCGCTGTGTAGAACCTTTGGGAGTAGTGGAATTTAATGTCATTTTGTTCTCTACCATCCTGGGAGCAAGTTGTATCCAGATTGTGCTCTGTGGGATTCAGATGATTAACGGCCTGTTTGGCTGCATCTGTGGAACCTGCTCCAAAGCCTTCTGATAAAGTAAGTGGTGATCTCTCTCCAATCTTCATGTATCACCGCAGTCAAGGTACCGCAGTCAGGGCTGAAATCCCATCTTGGGAACGGACCTGGCAGCTCATCCCCAGAACACCCCTCTCTCTACCTCACTGGGTGACCTTAAAAGACAAATGCATTATCTAAGCTCTGCCCCCACTCAGTCTAGGATCTATCCAATGGGGGAAAACCCAGTTCTTGCAGAACCTGTCTTCCCATTGGTTAGGCCATGGGCCGCAAGGGGGATGGAGCAACATCCGTACAGTTGTCCTTTAAGACAAAGCTGGAAAATAGGCCTGCCACACTAAAACCCAACCTAGGCACAAAATAAATCTAGTGGCACTCGGATACTAAACTTAGCCCCACACCATAAGGGAACTTGTAGTTGGGTTGGTATCCACCCAGTTTCCATCACTGCTCCGGTCCCTCTTCTAGGTTCGCAAAAGAGCCAATAGAAAGACCTGCTCCCTTGGAGAGCGCATCTTCAATACGGGAGAGGGCTGGAGCAGCAAAGGAAACCTTTGGAAAGTAGATGTTGGTGACCTGAAGAGCAGTTCCTTGTTACTTTAATCAGAAATCAGAAGGACTATAAAGGTGAGTGGTGGAATCTTGACATGAAGAACAAGGATTCCTGTAGAACGTTCCATTTTAAAAAATATTTTCTTCCGTATCTGTTCCAGGTCCAATAAACAAGATATGATATAAACCTGGGCCTGGTGGTTTGGTTTATGTAAAATCCTAATCTGCAAAATGGTTTGAGGTAGCCATTCCCAAGGGTTCTAGTTTGTGTCTTTTCCTAACAAACACTTTGTGAATGGGTCCTGCTCATGGTTCCTTTCAGGACAGAATACTAACCACAAAGGATTCTGGGATAACTAAAGTGGTAGATCCAATCTGCGCAACATAGATTTTTTTAAAAAAGTTAAATGAATGCTGCTTTTCAGTTTGCTTCATGGACAACCGCAAAGTACCAATGACGAGAGGTACTTTGTGGCTGTGCCGTTAGCAGTGGTTAGAGACCTGATTTATCAGACTTTTCCAAGGAGCACCGGAACCTTCATTCTTAGATTTTCAGTGCCTGATGCTGGGGATAGGCTGGATAACCCTGTGTCTAGTGTCTGGGTCCTGTTTTGGCTTCAGATAAAAGTTTTCACGGTCATAACCACATCTACCATTCTCTATTTTCCCAAGTTGTATTCGGTGAGCCCACACTTCTCGCAACCATTTCCGGACAGAAAAAAAAAAGCGGTGAAGAGGCAGAACTTGGTGTGGGAACCAATCAGCATCTAACGTGCCCTTTCTTACTATTAAACTGTTATTTCTAGTATACAACTAATGTAAAATAATATTTAATTAAAAAAAAACAATGAAAGTTAAAAATACGGCCTTGTTAGTAACATTTACTTTGTGGACTGGACCCTAAACTTAGTTTGAGTCACAGAGACATGTTGTTAAATGTCTGATGTTAGCAGTTTATTCTTGTAAACCGCATAGTTAAAGGGTAAGTTCACCCCTCAAATGAAACTTTTTATGTGGGTAAATCCGCCCCAAATGTTCTGTTACTTCACTTTCTGTTTCTTGATTCTTCCAGTTAGCAGCTGTCAGTCGTAGATATAATAGATGACATCACAGCCAATGATTGTATTCTATTCCCCTGGCTGTCTCCTCTGAGCATGTAAAAAAGCTCAGAGAGCTTTAAAAAGCAGCGGAAACAATACATCATTTTTTATTTGAGGGTTGAACATTTAAATACTGAACACACATTTGTAAGATTTTTTTTTACCACTCGACATTCCGTGTAGTGGCCTATTCATTTTATAAAGGATTGTAAATAGATAATCTGTATCTATGTTTCCCTTTAAATATCAAATTAATAATCTTGCGCAATTGCAGTTGGTTGAAGTCTTCAGACTAATGTAATAAAATCCACTTGCCATTTCAATGCAATGTGGTATAACAGGTGACGGGGACTCTGTTACGTCTCCCCGATACATAGCAGTAATACAGGTTTTGTATTTGTTACCATGCTGCAACAACCATAGAAACACCAGTGGACCTTTAACGACTGTATCAGTATTTTACGGCTGTGGTTATAAATTTGCTGTAAAGTACCGCGGGTTTATGAATTATTAATCTAATATTAAAATGTAGCACAGTATTGTACAATCACAGTGAGAAAACAGCCTGTGACATAAAATACCAACACTGGCCATTTAATATTGAGCCCTTGAATAACGGGTCTACCCAGGAAAGCAAAGAGATCATGTGCAACGGTGGCAGCCATTGGTGTGAATAACTCCTTGTAAATGTGTTAAACGGCACTGTATTACAGTTACAAGAAATTTTGTTTTAGGGGTTTACATGCCCTTTAACTGGCACATGCAAACGAAACCTCCAGATCAATACAGCTCCATGTTTTTTTATTATCTTCATCCAGCATAGGAAGTGTTGGTACTTTTGAAATGATATATCCCAGAATCCTGGTGTGAGACTCCTTCCTATATAATAACACTTAAGTCCATAACTCAACTCCATCTGCTTTCTACGTTCCTTAAAAACAGGCAACACAGCTCGGAACCCCCCTGACGCGTTTCATGACGGACACTGACACCTAATAACCTCCCATTTATAGGCACAGGTATGATCCAATTGGTTACACAGTGCATATTGTAAAAAAATCATTAAAACAAAGTAATACAAAGTAACAAGTTACACCTTATGTATGTACATTATAGAGAAACAGAGATAAAAAGTATAGCTTTGTCAAAAAGAATTGTGTGTGTATATATATATATATATGTGTGTGTGTGTTTGCTTTTTGTATAGAGATTGGTACTTCTACATATATTGTACTATATATATATATATCTCTCTTTCTATGTCTCAGAGTATGTGGCCTTTAGAACACATGCATTCTTTGTGTAAGGATTGTGTGTAGGTGTGTTTATTTATATACACACATTCTTTTTGACAAAGCTATATACTCTTATCTCTGTCTCTCTATATTGTACATAGTTTAAGGTGTTATGTTGTATAACTTTGTTTTTAATGATTTTATTTTACAATTTGTACTGTGTAACCAATTGGATCATATCTTTACCTTTAAAAGGTGTGACATCACCTCTGATGAAGTGTCAGTGTCCGACATGAAACGCATCAGGGGTTTCTGAGCTGTGTTGCCTGTTTTTAAGGTTTGCTAAATAAATGCTCCTTTTCATATACTGTAATATCCTTTCCTCGTATGGTTTGTTCAGTGTTATGGTCTTCATACAGTACTTTTCCTTTCTATACAAGACTGGAAAATATCCTAAATCTACTTTTTAAAATTAAAGGGCAACTAAAGCCACAGAACAACACTTAACCAGAAGGCAGAAGACCTGGATATAAAACCAGTAATCTGTGTCTTACCTCTCATTTTGATACGGGCACTGGGAAATTTACCTAAATAACATATGGTTTGTGCTTTACTTCTCAGCATTCTAGTATCACACAGTTTGGTCAACGACCATTATGTTCTGCTCATGCTCAGTCCTTAGCTATGGCACAAACTTGTTACAGTTGGTCACACCCATTAATAATCTGTAGCCAATCCTTTTACAGGACAGATAAAGCAAGGAAGCATGTGACTGAGGTCAGGGTGTGTGGTCTAACACTGCACATACACACAGTTACTTCATCCAGTCCTTAACAGGCTTTGATTTACTTTAACAGAGTTTACTAAAGTGGCATTTTATAGTTTATTGGTGTTTTTAGGGGGTTGTTTTCAGATTCTGGAGTATACAAAATTGGGTTTAGTTCTCCTTTAAAGGAAAAGGAGACTTTGCGTTATAAAATGAATTACAACAAGCGATGCCTGATTAAGCCGGCGAAAAGCCCATTTGTCTGTTGTGCATCAGCCGCACGGTTTTAAAGGTCTTTAGTCTAAATTTAATTTCTCCTTTAATTTTTTTTTTTTTTTTTTTAAAGGATTTCTGGGAATTAAAAGATTTTTAAATATCAGAATAAACACTTCACATTTACATCCCAGATAGAATATTATTCAATCCATTATAATAATTACTCATTAGCTTTGATCTAAATTTCTGTATTTGTTCAAAATAAATTAGACACATTCAATAAAACATAAAGTGCGTGGCCATTGACACAAGGCGAACTCAAAAGAAACAACATATAAAACGTATAAAACTTCCAGTGTATGCAGTTTGGATGTCACAGAAAGCACTCAAGTATTGGCAGGAAAAACTGAAGTGGTAAGTGCAGTTTTTTTGGGGGGTGGGTGTTCCCCAAATATTGGCAAATGATACCGTGCATGCAGCTGCATTTTACGCTGTAAGCTGAACCTTAAGCTAGACTACAACTCCCAGCAGCCTTTGTGACACTAGAAAGTTTAATTTAACAACAGCATATAAGGTAGCTTACCCCTGGCTTAGAATATTCCAGTTACAGCCAGATGCAAATGGCATAGAGTGTCTTAACAAAGCAGGCACGTGTCCAGCCGCCTAAATCACAGATGTCCAAACTCTGTAGTAGAACTAAAAGTTTAAACATTTTAAGGGCAGCAGGGTGCAAGGATGCCCACACAGGAAGAACAAACAGTGGCTGGTTGCACCTCTAGTAACAAGACAAAAGCCTTTAGCAGTCACATACAATAAGATGTCCAATTATTAATCTAGCCTTTGGTCACTGATCCTAAGCAGAAATATTAATAAATACCCCTTGTGCATCTCAGTCATTATTATTATTATTACAGTGGAATGCAGGTTTACGGTGCAGGGAGTTTTATCTTCTTATGGAGCCACCTCCCCTAGACGGACCCTGAGCATCAAGTTTTCAGTTGGAATTTTTTTTAAAAGTTACATTTAAATACTTAACCTCGGCAGAAGCGGCTTTTTTGGTTTTTACAGACGAAAATGTAAAAGAAAAATAAAATGTAAACATTAATAAAATGGCGAATTTTCGGTGGTAATAAGCCAACCCCTGGGAGAAAGGTGGAGTAACACTGCCAGTTCATATTGAATTCGTAATCCCAATTTCTCTTGAAGCTTCACCGACATTGATCCTCTTTGTATCCTCTAACCTGGACATTTCCCGAGTTACTGTCCGGCTATATGGAGGTTCGTGCTTTGCTATCAGGTCGGTGGAATTCACTTCCTGGTTTGTGACCTTCTTGGGATTCACAGCCAAAACTTTGCACTGACGTTTTGCAATTTTATCCAGTGATAGCGCGGCCCTCTCTGGAGGCAAATAGAGGGGGCGGCCCAGGGGCGAACCCACAGGTGGTGTAATAGCACGACGTTCCATCACACTGCCGGTCCTAGAAGGCAAAGGGACACTATGACATACAGTACAGGATAGGCAAAATATATGCTCTATACAATATTTATTTACTGATGTGCTACAGGTTTGTAACAAACTTATATACAATTTCACAGTAAGTATGTGAAATTATACACATCCCTGAACAAAAAACCTGATCCAAAGCACCACCCCCATCATTGGGGGTGGTGCTCACCATCATTGTAGGAGGCGGGGGTACAGAACCATAGCTGAACTCTGATTGGGCACATTCAGGACACACTAACCTATCATGATTCACCTTTATAGCCCCTGCGCTTGATTTAAATGTCCTTAATGTATAAAATATAAGACAAAAGCTTCTGACAATCTGGATTTAAAGCCTCCACTGTAAATGAGCCATTACATGTTTGCCCAGACATTATTAATAGGGTAAATAGAATTAAAAGGATAAACATTTCACCTATTTTAAAGGCTATGGCATTTTGTAATATGTTTCTGCATTCTACATAAACTGGGGATACCATACATGGAGTGGATCACGAGACAGACATCTAAAGATCTTTATACACTTAATGATTTCAAATCCACATGCAAAATCGGTGTTTAACGGTTGCCTTAATACCATGGCACTCACCGAATAAGCTGTCCACGAGTAGGTTGTTGGTGGGAGAAAGACTGGGATCTTCCCAGAACCCCACTCTGTTGCTGCCTCTCTAAATCTCTGAGGGCCGGGCTGCTTGGACTGCTACGACGTGACACAGGGCGAGCATCTGGGGGAGCTTGGGAAACGCTGGCAGTAAACTGTAGCTTTAGCTTCATATGTTGGCTTAGCTGGTGGGACAGTGTACAGGTCACAGATTAGGGGAAATAGAGAAAATATACCTGTCACTCTTAATTAAAGCAATATAGACATAGGTTAAAAAGGGTTCTGTGGTCTCCATACAAGTTCTATTAAGAGGAGCTTGTGCCTTTCATACAAGCCTGGGACGATGTCTCTAGCTGCAGTCAATCCACAGTTATAGGGTTAAAAAGTCTCTCTTCCTTCTTCTGCACTGTCTGTTATATGCTGTGCCCAAACCCCAAAAATCTATGTTTAATGAAGTTAGTTACAGTCTTGCAATTCTCGGACTATTGACACTTTAGGAAGAGAAACATATTTATTTTTTTAGGCTTGTGATGCAGCCAATAATGCTCTATCCTAGCAGTTAGCATACAAGTGGGCATACTCAAGCCAGTGGCTGGCTGGTGCTGTCACCACAAAAGAGTGTACTTTTTTCAATATAGGGCCATTGTTTGGTAACCACAGATCCCCTTTATGTAATTGTAATTAGTTTATTATTCAGGTAGATGTTTGCACAAGATCAGAACAACGTTAAAGATTTTAATTTGTCTGTGGTTTTTCTTTGTATACGTGTAAAACCCAATTTAAATTAATTCAACAGATATGAAGCTACACTGGCAGTTTGAGTGACAATCCGCTTGTAATATTGCCCATATGTTTCCTATCTCACCTCAAAGAGACCAGCTCTCAGAGCCATAAACGTCACCCCAATTGTTACAGAACTTCCCTTGCGACAGAATCCTAGACTGTTGATTGGAGTGTGACAAACAATCGCTTCTTGAACAGCCTGAGTCAAACGCCGATACTCCTCCGATACACACCTGCCTAAGGAGACACGGTATCATTTCTGGAACACACTCTCCAATCACAGCATTTCTAATGTTTCCAACAGTAACTTCATTATTTTCCTTGTATATAATAATTTGGTCATTCTGTTACATAATTATACATCCTCTAATTTCACTTCTATTTTAAAGATTTGACCCCCATTCCTTTTCTGTTTCTCACCCCCACTGGCTATGCTGGCGTCAGGTGTCCACACTAATCGTACAGCCAAAAAGTCCTGCAGGTCATTTAGTAGTGTGTAGGTGACCCGGAATGGGGTGTGCGTTTTTACAGGGGATTCACAGCAGGCAGTCATCACAAAACGTGGCCTTTCCAGTCTGACACTTGGCAGTCTATATTTAAAACAAAAGTATATACATATATAGAGGGCCAAAGAGCACTCTGCATTATCAGATTATGTATTTCTACATAGCATAAAGATTAATACATTATTGTCAATATGCAGCGCTAAGCCGGGCAAACACCAGTACAAACAAGGAATAATTTAACAGTTCATTTACAATGCAGCTTTGCGTAACCCTATCCACAATTATGCATGAACAGCCAAATAGGAACCAGAAAGAGTACTGTGTAAGGCATAATACGCCCCTTACAAGTCACAGAGGCATTCCCTGACCATATAAAAGCAAAAGGCCACAGGAGGTGATTCTATGTAGAGAGCAGGTGAGAAACCTGTATGTCAGTCTCCCGGTCTGCTCTCTAAATACCGTAGAATCACCGCAGGAACTACAACTTACACTTAAGGGAGGAAAAATTGATAAAGGCCTAACAGACGAAATGTCGTGTATGTGTTTCTGCAATAATAAAATGGGTTTACCCCTTGGAACAAATTAACGACTGGACAACCCCACTTTTTTCATTTGGAATATTGTGTATTTGGCGGAGAGGTGACGGAAGGGATTAAACGCCTAGTAGGTAACCTACGTGTAACTATCTAAGTATATACAATCCTATTCTTATTTACCGAATGTATTTGTTTTTAAGGGTGTGTAAAGGGAACGGAGAGCTACAGTGGGATATATTCAACATCACACTGCATCTTCCCATTCAAAGTCCATAGCCTTATGTATTATTTTACTGATAAAACACAATATGTAGGAGCTGATTTGTGTTATGAAATAAGGCACTCTTTTATATTCTCAAACACACATGCTTTAGAATTTAGAAAATGCATTGGGTTGGGAATTGTAGTTTTCAAGCATCTGGATAGCCATTGGTTAAACATCACTAATCATTCTAATGGCGTGATCTAAATAACATTTTGAGGACAGAAATGACAATTTTTTTTATGAGAAGCCACTACATCAGCTACCCTGTTATTGGCTTTAGAAGGTATGAGCTAAATGAAACTCTGATGTTTTGAAAGAGAACAGAAGTTTCCATACATATTTAGGTTATATTCGTGTAACATAGTAACATAGTAATTAAGGTTGAATAAAGACATTCGTCCATCAAGTCCAACCTATTCCCTTTTTTTTTTTTTTTTTTAACCCTACCTAACAGTTGATCCAGAGGAAGGCAAAAAACCCCAGCTAAAAAAGGGGGGAAAAAATTCCTTCCTGACTCCAAACGGCAATCGGAAAGTATCCCTGGATCAACCAGATCTATATGCATTAATACCAGTAATTCTCAATATTTTTTAGTTTTAGAAACTTATCCAGGCCTTTTTTAAAGTTATTCAATGAACTTGCCATTACCATCTCTGCTGGAAGACAGTTCCACAGTTTCACCGTTCTCACTGTAAAGAAACCTCTCCTAACTTGAAGATGAAACTTCTTTTCTTCCAACCTTAAAGGATGTCCACGAGTCCTCTGATATGACCTATTAGTGAACAATGCACCAGAGAGTTCACTGTATGGGCCATTAATATATTTGTATAAGGTTATCATGTCCCCACGCAACCGCCGCTTCTCCAATGTAAACAGCCCTAACTTGTCTAATCTGCCTGCATATTCAAGCCCCTCTATTCCCTTATTAATTTAGTTGCCCTCTCTGAACTGCCTCAATTTCAAGATGTCCCTTTTGTATATGGGATTCCAAAACTGCACCGCATATTCCAAATGAGGCCTTACCAGTGCCTTGTAAAGAGGGGAATAATATTTTTCTCTCTTGAATCCATTCCCCTCTTTATACAAGACAATATCTTGCTAGCTCTAGCTGTTGCTACCTGGCATTGTTTGCTATAGCTAAGTCTGTTATCTACCAGAACCCCAAATCTTTTTCCATTTCAGATGCACTTAACACAGAGTTTATTTAGGTGTAGGTGGCACAGGGATTATTAAATCCCAAATGCATCACCTTACATTTATCAACATGAATCTCATCTGCCATTCTGCTGCCCATTTTGATAATCTATCTAGGTCTGCTTGCAGCACTTGCACATCATTGGAAGTTTCCAAAGCTCTGCATAATTTAGTGTCATCAGCAAACACAGAGACCTTGCTCTCAATGCCCCCTTCTAAGTCATTTATAAACAGATTAAACAGAAGCGGCCCCAGTACAGAACCCTGAGGACTCCGCTTAGAACTTTAGCCCACATAGATGTAGCTCCATTAACCACCACTCTCTGTTTGCGGTCCAATAACCAGTTCTCTATCCATGAACAAATGTTTTCTTCAAGGCCAAAGTCATCAGTTTATACATTAGTCGCCTATGTGGCACAGTATCAAAGGCTTTTGCAAAATCCAAATATACCACATCCACAGCTGTGCCTGAATCTAACTTCTTACTCACTTCTTCATAAAAACGAATTAAATTTGTCTGGCATGATCTATTTCTCATAAATCCATGCTGACTACTACTAATAAGATGATCTCTGGAGACAAAGTCAAGGATATGATCCCTTAACAAAGTTTCCATCACCTTCCCTACCACTGATGTTAGGCTTACAGGTCTATAGTTACCAGGCTGTGAACGACTACCTTTTTTGAATATTGGTATTACATTGGCATCAGACCAATCCAGAGGCAATCAATTAGACAAAAGCGAATCTGAAAAGATGAGCCACAGTGGTCTTGCTAGAACTGAACTAAGCTCTTTTAAAATCCTAGGATGCAATCCATCTGGTCCTGGCGCTTTATTGATATTAACTTTGTCTAATTGATTCCGTACCATATCCTCTGTTATCCAATGTGAAAACTCTTCATTTCCTCCCTGCACATTGTTACAATCCCTACTGTAAGGATTCTCAACAGTAAAAACCGATGTAAAAAAACGGTTTAGCAGATTAGCCTTTTCGGCATCCTCTACAACCACCTCAGCTCCATTATTTAATGGTCCCACATTCTCAGTCCTCATTTTTTTACCATTTATATACTTAAAAAACATCTTGGGGTTGGACTTGCTTTGTTCGGCAATCCGTGTTTCATTTTCTATTTTAGCTAGTTTAATTGCTTTCTTGCACTCTTTATTACAACTTTTGAAGTCCCTGTAAGCCTGTTCTGTGCCTTCTGCTTTCAAAATTTTAAAAGCCCTTTTCTTTTTTTCCATTTCCCATTTTACCTGAGCATTAAGCCATGCAGGAGTGGACCTAATTTTTTTTACACTTGTTTCCTAAAGGTACCGATTTGGAAATGTTATAGTTTAATATCCCTTTAAAAGTGGTCCACATCTGCTCAGTATCTTTACCTAGAAACAGTTCCCCCCAGTCTATGAGCAGGAGCGATTCCTTTAAAAGCATAAAATTAGCTTTCCTAAAGTTAAAAGTTTTTGTTAAGCCAGTGCACTTTAGTTTTCTGCAACCTATATTAAATGACACTATATCATGGTCACTATTCCCTAAGCTTCCCATTACCTTCATCTCCAAAATGAGCTCTGGGTTATTAGATATCACCAGATCCAACAACGCATTCTTTCTAGTAGGAACTTCTACCATCTGTGAAAGAAAATGCTCATATAGGAAATTTAAGAACTTTATACCTTTTGAGGTGCTGGCAGTTCCATTACTCCAATCTATTTCAGGGTAGTTAAAATCCCCCATAACCAGAACATGCCCCATACCAGCAGCCTTCGCCAACTGCATATGGAGATTCATTTCCACCTCTTCCCCGGCATTTGGCGGCTTATAACACACTCCAACAATTAATTTACCTACCTTCTTGCTTCCTGTACACAGTTCCACCCATAATGTTTCTGCCGCATCGTTTGCTCCCCCATCTATTCCATCTTTTAAATTTGGCTTCAATTCCTGTTTAACATACATACATACTCCTCCTCCTTTCTTATTAACTCGGTCATGTCTAAATAAGGAGTACCCTTCAATATTTACTGTCAGTGTGTGAATCATTAAGCCATGATTCTGCTATACCAATTACATCATACCTTTCCTTTAACGCTATTATTTCAAGTTCGCCGGTTTTTCCAGCCAGACTCCTTGCATTTGTAAACATACATTTTAGATTATCAATTGATTTACTTCCATACATGGTCGTACATGCCTCCTTATCCTCTATGCTCCCCCCTCCTCCTTCTCCTCCCTCCGTTGTGTTACTAGCCCCCAGATCCCTAACTTCTCTATCTACCCCTGTGTAGTTAAACGTTCCCTCCCCCCCCATACCTATCTACCCCCCCATACCTAGTGTAAAGACTTTATCATGGAGGATCAGACACACAATATTAAAACAAAAGGAGCATTTAGAAAATGGCATTAGGCAGACTACCAAGAATAACAACTGTGTACAAGGAAGTGCCATGGGGAAATGTAGTTTTCAATATTAAGGTATAAAGCTTACACATGCAATCCAGTGACCAATATTGAAGTTAGAGTTACCCAATCATTATTTTATATTTATTTAAACAGGCTTATTTAATAAGAGGTGCAAACAACCAATCAGATGATACATTTTAGTGGCTTACTACAGTAAATTGGTTGCTGCAGATTTACAGCCCAAGCAACATTTTTTTCACCTCTTGCTAAAGCCCCAAAATATTTTTTAAGGCTGCCAATCACACTCTATTAAGCAGGTTTACATTATATCTGTATTTTTATTACAAAACATTTTTTTGTAGATAACCATAATGCTACAATTCCATTTAATGCTTGTACAGTGCAGTTTTGTTTTACTGTAGTGCTCAGCTATTACTTGGGTGTTGAGCTGTCGCACGTGTGTACAAGTCTTGTAAGATAACTGGGATGGTACGCAGGATTCTGCTGAATGGGAGAAAATACTGATAAACATAAATCTAGTATCACTAAATGTCTCTCTGTAATTCTGGTCACCATGTGCATACCCAGAAATGAGTGCAGTTCTACCCTTAATAATTTACACTTACTTGTAATGGGTGTATATACCAGATGTGAAAGGCAGTTTGGATGTTGACCAGTGAACTACTGCAACCAGGGGGATCTCCAGACCCTGACAGAGAATAAAGAATTGTGGGTAAAATAAAGACAACAGAAAAAAGAACGGAGGTGAGTAGATGATAAACTATAACGGCATCTGATACAATGTGCAATAAAGGGGAAACTAACTTAAAATAGGATGTCATACTATGAACCCATCCGTGGCCACCTTTAAAGGACAACTACAGCTCAACTGTAAATTACCCTGTGTGAATTTTACATCTCTCAAGCAGAGGTGACAGTTGCAGCTATGAGCTGGAAAGATGACTGTAAAACACATTAGCAGGATAATTTGCGAGTACAAAGATCAGCCACACAACAACACAGGAAAGATTTGTTTATGCAAATGCATAGAACCAGTTTTGTACATATTCCCAAAAGGTTAAGAAATACACTGCTTATTATAATAAACAGACTGGAATCTGTTCTGGGGTCACATGTCAAAATCATGTGATGTCAATAAGGGGAAGTTAAATGTTTAATATGATAAAGACATAACTAAGATAATTTACATAATTTGGTTCTCAGTTTCTTTCTTTGTGGTTTTTGAATTAGCCAATTGTTCTGCAACTGTACTTTGCAATTTTAAAGGACAATAAAAAGTTCTTTGCAATATGACTTACCTACCCACTACCCCCACCCATGGTATAACTGGTTTAATTTACTTTTTAGTAAATTAAACTGGATAAAAACCATAATCCTTTCCTTAGATTAAAATGATCAACAGCGTTCCGCATACTAACTCACCTCTTTAGTATCCTCATGGGGGCGCTCACCAGCCTGTAGCTGAAACAGAAAGTTGTGCTCCTCCAGGGAGCAGAGCATGCTGGGAAGATGGGAGGATGCGCTATGCAGGAGCAGGAAAGAGGCCATGTTGATGTCTCCCGACTGGTGACTATCGGAACAGACAGGCAATATGAATTAAGCTGCTGTACACGTGTGTGCAATGGCTTGACAATTCTGCCCCCAAATACTAACAAGTTTCCCAGTGCTCACCACACATTGTCCACTAGAAGTACAGATCCATCTGGCATGACAGGAAGATAATTTGCATTGAAGTTAGGGAGGATTCGTACATCACGAACACAGAGGTCATCCTGAGAAGATGTGTTCAGCACTAAGAGTGGGAGAGAGACGAAGTGAGGGAGACATTACTTCCACTTTCTTCATCAAACGCATCACAGGCAGCAGCTCCCCTCCTATCTCACCTTTCAGAGCAGTGAAATGCTTCCCGGCCACATTGATATGGCGACACCTGAGGGTGGGAGGTGGGAGCACGGTCAGGAGTGTACTCACTGGGAAGGGAAGAAGAGAGAGAGATCACTAAGAAAAAGACTAATGGACTGAAGTATTGAGAAAAACAGCCAAAGGTGGTAGAAAGGAGAAAGGTTAAAGGAACACTAAACCCAAAAAAATAAGTATTTGCCATTCGTTTGTATTATTCACAGGGAGGTGAGAACGCTTATTCTCACCTCCCTGTGAATAATATTACGTTCGGGGGACCTGGAACTTACCTTACCGCCGCTCCACTCGCAGCCGTTTCTTCACTGACAGCCACTCTGTCCCGACCGCGCGCCCTATCTTAGGCACATGCGCGCCAATACAAAAGATAGGGTGCGCGATTGGGAGATAACAGCTGCTGCGAGTGGAGCGGCTGTAAGGTAAGTTCCAGGTCCCCCGAGCGTAATATTATTTACAGGGAGGTGGGAATAAGCGTTCTCACCTCCCTGTGAATAATACAAACAAATGGCAAATACTTATTTTTTTGGGTTTAGTGTTCCTTTAAGGGTATGACGATATAAGGGTAACAGCAAAAGTAATATCACAAATATAAAAAGCTACTGGTACAAGCACACACATGCAACAGTGTAGATTTCTCCTACTAACACAACCCTGAATGAAGTCTGCAAGCAGACACACAAAACGGCCATTTAATATGCAAATGTTCCGAGAGCTTAAATCTACTAATTAAGCTAAAGCGACTCCCTGTATGTTTAAGACCTAAACAATTAGAATCAAAGCTATTGTCTGTGATGTTTTTTGCCCCCCCAACCCCCAAGATCTTTTGCTGCTGATAACACCCTGAGGGGCAAAATATTTTTACATTTCCAGAGAACAATGTTGGCCTCACCAGATACAGAGGACCATGGGAAACAGGAAGATAGGCACTGTTTTTTAAAGTCTATGGTTAGGGGGGGGGGGTGTCCCCCGACATGCATCAGACGTGCACATGGTTTATTGCAGAAGAAAGATGAAATGCTTAAAGGTGAGAAAAACCTTGAGCCTTAAAAGTTGCTTGTTCCTCTCTGAAGATTTGACCCGGTGATGAGTTCTGTAATAAGGAACGATAGCCAAAAGCTTTCACACGTGACTGCTCTGTGTCTCGTTTCCACACGGTGACCACTATCTGTGAGACAGACACATTTTATTATAAGACAAACAAATCTGGCAAAAAACACACATAAGACCACAAAGAATTCACTCAGATGTTAGAGAGAGGAAAACAGTCCCACAAATAATAATGTAATTCACAATTACAGGCATTACTAACAAGTGGTTTGAGATTTGGGAGTGATCTGCGATCTAATGGAGAGGGAGGAAATGTTAAATAAATATCATTGCTCACCTTAGCTTTGATGGTCCCAGGGGGCAGACGATCTAAAGAAACGGACAGAGGGAAAATGACCTCATCAGATGAGACAACAGGATCTGTAACAGGCGTCTATTTGGATACAGATAAAAAAAAAGGTACTTAAAATAGGGGGAAAAAATACCATTCATAACATTGAATGTGCAATCTTTTAAACTAAAGTGTGTGAGGATAAAATGAAGACAGACAGGAGCTAAGAGTACACAATCTTCTACCTAAGGTAAGGAAAAGCAAAAAGATTTAACTTTTTGAGATAGAGAAGTTTTGCTAGTCACATGGCTACAAGCTGTTGAAAGCAGGATGTTATACTGCTGAACCTTTTTTGCACTATATCACATTTTCACCTACAGAAATGGTCCTGGGGTCATATTAAAGGTAAGACTGAGGGGTTTTATTTAAAACCTTACTTGTTTAGAGTCCTAAGTTACCCTTTAAATGAGAACTATAGTTTCCAAACAAGGGCTTATATAAAGGCCTGCTGTCTTACCTCCAAACCAGCCTACTTTCAGACAGTAAGAATATATAGTTCTGAAAAAGTTAACATTTCCTGCTACTTGATCAGCCTCTGTCCTAAAGGATTGGCTCGATTGAAAACAGACTGCTGCCATCATTCCCCACCCTCTCGCTGCTCAGACCTTAGAACAGAAAAACTGAAGCTTGAAAATAAAACAAATATTGGCATGTCTCCAGCTTTGTAAACCTTAGACAATGTCAGGTTTATGATTTCAAGGTTGCCGTTTCTCTGTAAAAAAAAAAAAAGGGGGGGGGGCATGTCCCCCCTCAAAATTAATATTTGTCCTAGTGCATTGTGTAGTGTAAAAAAAAATCCTTACATTACTACTGAGCTCCTTATAGTTCTTCTAAAATGTCTGTTCAAATTCCAGGAAAGGAGCTGTCTGTGTGTCATCTGGTCCCTGCTTCTTCCTTTTCATCACTGAGGACACTGACATGCTCAGGGGAGCCCTTTCCCCCCTAACTCCCACCCTACAGATCCCTACATGGCTGCCTCATCCCCTACCTATAAATGCAATTTCCTTGTCAATTTCCCAACCGCCAAGTTCGATCTGTAAAAAAAGGAGCAGAAACATATTTACATGACTTCGTTCCCACGGCTGTCTGCATAGCAAGCAACTGCATCTGTGCTTGGGTGCCTCTCAGCCAATCACAGGCGCGGCTGCCGGTCCAGCCTGTTTGCAACTTCTGCCAACCAGAGCAGACAGCCGTGGGAACGAAGGAGTGAAAGTACATATCTGCTGCTTTTTATTTACAAATCTAACTTGGCAGTTGAGGGTGGGCAGCAGGGGTGCCCTACAGAATATAAAAAAAACTTTTTTCAGGGTGAAGTTACCCTTAAATGGTAAGAGCACAGAATTGATGGAAGTACATATCCCCAAGCAGGAATTTTTGTCAGTTTCCAAAAATAGTCAGCAATTGGGCAGATGTTCTTCCGATTTCCTGATCGACCGCAACAATCGGAACTTCTTGGAGGCCGGTGGAAAACCGCACGATATTGTCGAGCGGTAGATAGGAAAAAACTCATGCACGAGATCAATATTTTGAATCTAAAGAATCGATCAGAATATCTATCCCGTGTATGGGTGGGTTACACCACTGGGAGGGCGTTAATAATGTCACTTAAACCTATATAGCAGTGATGTCCAGCCCTGGAACTCCAGATGTTTTGGAAAACTACAACTCCAACCAAGGCATGCTGGGAATTGTAGTTTCCAAACACCGTGGTGGACATCACTGACCAACAGGAAGCAGAGGGATAAGCAGGGGTGTCTCTCTAATGAGGCAAAATTAGCAAAATGCTCAGGGTGGCGCCCCTGCTAAATATGAGAGAGGCGGCAGGCAGAGCTCAATTTATTTATTTTTTTTATTTAGAAAAGAGGCAGGCAGAGCAGAAGGAAAATAAACAGCACCTAATAGTACATAGGGACGGCATTCAAAAGTTTGGCTCAGGTGGCAAAAACCCCAGAGACACCCCTGGGGATAAGGTACGGGGCACAGGCTGCACATGCTCAGCGTTAACGCCGCTCCCCCTGTGGCTGACCTGTTCCTGTCCCTATCACTGGTGATAACTCACCCCGGGGTTGGCTGCTCCCCCTGCCGGTTGCTGTTGGCGGCTTCCCACGGCCCGACACCCCCTGAACCCCCCTGGGTTCCCTCCGTTCTCTTCTTCCTCTTCTCCCTCTGCTTCCTCCTCCTCTTCCCCCGGACAGACACTGGCCAGAGCGGCCAAGGAAGCGGCCAGCGGTGCCCACGAACAGGCCTCAGTCCCCGGACTTTCCTGACCTCCTTCCCCGGCCGCGCAGGCCTCGGACCCCGCCCCGTCCGGTGGTTTCTCTCCGGGACTCCGAAGCCGAAGAACCAGCAGGAATCGCAGCGTCTCCCCGAGGTAGAGATGGTTCCGCCGGGGGAGTGTCCGGTACCGGACCGGCAGGTCTGAAGGCAGCAGCGGACAGGCGGGGAATATCATAGAGTAATCGCACTGCGACTCCATGACTGGGGAACCCGCAGGGGGAGGAGCGACGAAGCGTCGCCTGGCAACAGCAGGGGGAGCCAAGGACCGCCGAGCTAGGGATTGTAACCTAGCAACCGAACGGGGCGGGAGAACGGTAATCTAGCAACGCCAGTAAGAACTATCCTGTGATTGGTAGTAACTAAGCAACGTTGCTAAATCAAAAAGAGACACGCCCCCCCCCCCCCCCCCCCCATCCCTGGCTGGGGTCTCAAGTCATTGAATGGAGATGGAGCAAGACTGACAGCCACACCATGTGATGATAAACGTAGGAGTCTATTGACGCAAAATAGTGCACGCATGCGTTCCATTAACGGATCAGAGCGCAGCGCGCATAAGGGAGATTCACCCAGGGACGCACTTGTTCTGGGCGAATCTCCCGTAGCAGATTTACCAGCGGACGCTTTGGGTGCATCTCACCCGCATTTAACACCGCTGACCTCCTCCAACCACACCCTCCAATGCCACTGAAGTCCTCCAACGCCACTGACCTCCAACCACAGCCTCCAACGCCACTGACCTCCTCCAACCACAGCCTCCAACGCCACTGACCTCCTCCAACCACAGCCTCCAACGCCACTGACCTCCTCCAACCACAGCCTCCAATGCCACTAACCTCCTCCAACCACAGCCTCCAACGCCACTGACGGCCTCCGACATCACTAACAGTCTCCGATGCCACTGACAGCCTCCGACGCCGCTGACAGTCTCTGATGCATCCCCAGTCCCTTGCATTGTGCATGCATGCACACACGGTACAAGGCAAGCGACTGGGGATGCATCATAGACTGTCAGTGGCGTCGGAGGCTGTCACCGGCGTCGGAGGCTGTCAGTGGCATCGGAGACCGTCAGTGGCGTCGGAGGCTGTCAGCGGCGCAGGATCAATACGCTGTAAGTTCTGTCCTCTCTCCTGCACGTTTTACTGAAGAACGTGAGGTAAACAGCAAAAAGGAATGTTAAAAATTGCTGGACATACCCTTTAAAAGAGAACACAATCCTTATTCTCAAAACTGTGGGAGGGAGAAAGCATAAAAGTTTACATTCATGTGTCCAGAACTGGTGTTATTATGACATGCAATGCAGCCTTGTGTTTTATATTGTCATGGAACTCCTCTGTAACTTCTAAAATCCCTATAATTTACAGTAGGGGGTACATTATCCATACTATACTTTTTAATGTATGAACATGTATTTTGGGTTGCATCCTCTAGAGGGCAGAATTTAGTCGGATGAAATCTGCAATCTATATGCTGCAGTCTCTTACGTTTAAGTTGTTTGTTAGTTATTTCTGCAATCTTGGATTGGTTATTGAGAGACACTGAGGGGTGATAGGCAGTAGGTGACAACTAGTGCACAGATATTAATTAAAGAAGCAAGGGGAGACTGATCTCTTTAAATAAGGGGGAAAGGGATGAATTATAATGGACAACATATAAGGGGGCATAATTACAGCATGAATCATTAGACATCATATGTGTATAGCATTGGAGTAAGTGCACAGGTTAATTGGTCATAGCAGCCTGTCTGATCTCATATGCAATGCTGTGTGCTAACCAGTTAGCTGAGCCAAATGCGTGCTACTAGGTGTTTTATAGTATAATGTTTTTCAAGGGATCTAGTTTAAATTAAGCAATCTGGAACATTTGTTTGGATTTAGTTCATAGTGAAGCCACCACTTGTTAAAATAAATAACTAACTAGCACTGATAATTTATTCTGAGCAATAGTTAAAAGCCAATGTAATAGGTTATATGTAAAATCACAGAGGGGTGAAGTCTGGTGACAGACTTCATTGTGCTTGGGATTTCTAGATGGAAAAACTGGACAGGACCGATCATCAACGATGCTTGACCAAAAACCCATACACTTACCTATACTATACCATCGTTCGTTGCAGGTTGGGCCCGCAATCACACGTGTGTACAAAACTTTAGCATGAACTTCTCTTGCAAGATGAAATTAATTAATTGTGGATAAAGAACATTCTCCTTATAGTGTTTACTGTGCAAATATCATTATAGGGTGTGATAGTGGAAGTTTTATCTATTACAATCTGCCAAGGGAAGTATACTGTGTTACTCTTTCAGTATTTGACTATTCCCATTTCTTGAAATATTTATTAAAGGGCATCTACAGTGGGAAAAAGTAATTTTTCTTTCTTTCTATGTGTGCTATAATTCCCCCACCCCCAGAGTACCTTTTGTTTTCTTCAGTTTCCTCCTCTGCCCCGAGATATAGAAGTTAAAAGAAGTCAAGCTTTCAATACACCATTCCTGCTTGAGCTGTCAATCAAATCCCCTAATAGCATGCCGGTGTAGTGTGTAGGCTTACAGAAGTTTTACAGCAAGTCTTCCAATGACTCCTTCCTGCTCACTAAAATGCTAGGCAAATACTTGGGTTAAAAACAGAAGTAAAGGGAAGGAGAATGAAGCATCAATTTATTGCCTGTCAAAGGGAGATCGGGCAGTGATAAGGCAGACTCGGGTCAGTCCTAACTCTCCAAACCCCCTCCCACTCCTTATGCTGAAAGTATCTCCAGAGACTTCCTCTCTAAAGGCTTACATACGGAGGTTTTTTTTGTTTACAAAGGTCAGAGTGATGTGCAGGAGGATGAATGCGCATGAGCGGCTTGTTACACAGCTGGACTATAGAACGGGAATGACCCGCGAGGGGGGGGGGGTAGTGGGGAGCTCTGCAGTAAATCAGAGAGTGTGCAAACAGAGCCACAGAGGAAGGTGTGAATAGGGTAGTATACACTAACCTTTTATAATGTCTAGATTTGAGCAATGTGTACTTTCCTCTATAGTCATTAGGGACTACTGCACCCCTAATAACCATGTAAATACTAAAGGTTCGTACACACGCACGATGTGTGCACCGAGCCATGACCGCGACACATTCGTGCGCCAAACAGCTATTCCGGTCGGGAATCGGTTCAGTGCACACATCGTGCGTGTGTACGAACCTTAAGGCATGGCCTGTTTTTGACCACATTATTATATTCTTCCCAACATCTGTCCCAGGCAGGTGGGTCGCTTAGAACAATGAATAGTCCTCCCTCTCCCAACCGCCTTATTAGCTTACCTGAACTTCACTTACACTGCCTCTTTTACTTACACTGCCTCTTTTCAACTTGCATGAAACTGCAAGCAGGGGGCCAGACCGGCAACCGCGTCTGTGATTGTCTGAGAGGCAGCCAATCACAGACGCGGCCCCTGGCACTGTAGAACTGTAGGGGAAAGAGGCTGTGTAAGTACTGTTCCCTTAAGATTTTTTACAAGCTAATATAGCGGTTGGGGGTGGGAGAGAGAGCCCTACACTACAGAAAGGGGGTTTAACACTAGGGGCACAGGAAACCTAACAGGGATCAGGAGGGAGGGGGGGGCTGCTCTGAGCAAGCCATTAAACCTCTCAGAGCACACCTCAGAGGTGGAAACGTTTCCCTCCAGCCAGGCTCCTACCCTTTCTAGGACTTTGGGCAGACATTACAAGAGAACCATTTGGAGCAGAAAGGTAAGGATTTTTACACACTACACAGTGGGGCCAGTAGTGGGGGAGAATTTGGTTTTGGGGGTGGACATGCCCTTTAATAACACACTATGCACACTCTATGCAATTTTTTAGCCAACAGAAACTAAAGTGTATCCGGTCAGGGCAAAAAAATTCGTACAGTTTGTTCGCCTGAATTATATGATTTGTTGATCAGACATGTCCAAAAACCATGACTGATCATGCGGTCCTCTAGTGGTGAACGGTCGGTTGGGAAGAAGGATCCCATGATGTGTACCCACCGTAAGATACAATGCTATAAACACCTTGTATTTAGGAGGTCCTTGACCCTTTGCTGTTATAGAGAGGTACCTGACCCCTTGCAGTTCTATGGATGTCTCCAACACCTTTCTGTAATATATAGGTCCCTGACCCCTTGCTGTTATATGGAGGTCCCTGACCCCTTGCTGTTATATGGAGGTCCCTGACCCCTTGCTGTTATATGGAGGTCCCTGACCCTTGTGTTTATGGAGGTCCCTGACCCCTGCTGTTATATGGAGAGGTCCTACCCCTGTTGATATGGAGGTCCCTGACCCTGCTGTTATATATAGGTCCCTGACCCCTTGCTGTATATGGAGGTCCTGACCCTCTGCTGTTAATGGAGGTCCCTGACCCCTGCTGTTATATGGAGGTCCCTAACCCCTTGTTATATGGAGGTCCCTGACCCCTTGCTGTTATATGGAGGTCCCTAACCCCTTCTGTTATATGGAGGTCCTGACCCCTGCTGTTATATGGAGGCCAGCCCCTTGCTGTTATATGGAGGTCCCTGACCCTGCTGTTATATGAGGTCCCTGGCCCCTTGCTGTTATATGGAGGTCCCTGACCCCTTGTGTTAATGGAGTCCCTGGCCCCTTGCTGTTATATGGAGGTCCTGACCCTTGTTGTTATATGGAGGTCCCTGACCCCTTGCTGTTATATGGAGGTCATGGCCCCTTGCTGTTATATGAGGGTCCCTGACCGTGCTGTGATTATAGGAGGTCCCTGACCTTTGCTGTTATATGGAGGTCCCTGACCCCTTTGCTCTAATATGGAGGTCCCTGACCCCTTGCTGTTTTATGGAGGTCCCTGACCCCTTGCTGTTATATATAGGTCCCTGACCCCTTGCTGTTATATGGAGGTCCCTGACCCCTTGCTGTTATATGGAGGTCCCTGACCCTTGCTCTTATATGGATGTCCCTGACCCCTTGCTGTTATATGGAGGTCCCTGACCCCTTGCTGTATATGGAGGTCCCTGACCTTGCTGTTATATGGAGGTCCCTGACCATTGTTGTTATAGGAGGTCCCTGACCCTTGCTGTTATAGAAGTCCCTGACCCCTTGCTGTTATATGGAGGTCCCTGACCCCTTGCTGTATATGGAGGCCCTGACCCCTTGCTTGTATATGGAGGTCCCTGACCCTTGCTGTTATAAGAAAGTTCCTGACCCTTGCTGTATATGGAGGTCCCTAACCCCTACTGTTATATGGAGGTCCCTGACCCCTGCTGTTATAAGAAAGTCCGTGACCCCTGCTGTTATATGGAGGTCCCTGACCCCTTGCTGTTATATGGAGGTCCCTGGCCCCTTGCTGTTATATGGAGGTCCCTGACCCTTTGTGTTTAATGGAGGTCCCTGACCCCTGCTGTTATATGGAGGTCTGGCCCTGCTGTTATATGGAGGTCCCTGACCCCTTGCTGTTATATGGAGGTCCCTGACTCCTTGCTGTTATATGGAGGTCCTGACCCCTGCTGTTAATGGAGGTCCCTGACCCCTTGCTGTTATAGGAGGTCCCTGACCATTGCTGTTATATGGAGGTCCCTGAGCCATTGTGTTATAGGAGGTCCCTGACCCTTGCTGTTATAGAAGTCCCTGACCCCTTCTGTTATATGGAGGTCCCTGACCCTTGCTGTATATGGAGGTCCCTGACCCCTTGCTTGTATATGGAGGTCCCTGACCCTTGCTGTTATAAGAAAGTTCCTGACCCTTGCTGTATATGGAGGTCCCTAACCCCTACTGTTATATGGAGGTCCCTGACCCCTTGCTTTATAGAAAGTCCTGACCCCTTGCTGTTATATGGAGGTCCCTAACCCTTCTGTTATATGGAGGTCCTGACCCTTGCTGTTTATGGAGGTCCCTGACCATTGCTGTTATATGGAGGACCTTGACCCCTTGCTGTTATATGGAGGTCCCTGACCCCTTGCTGTTATATGGAGGTCCCTGACCCATTGCTGTTATATGGAGGACCCTGACCCCTTGCTGTTATATGTGTCCTGACCCCTTGCTGTATATGGAGGCCCCTGCCCCTTGCTGTATATGGAGGTCCCGACCCCTTGCTGTTAGAAGAGTCCCTGACCCCTTGCTGTTATATGGAGTCCCTAACCCCTTACTCTGTATATGGAGGTCCCTGACCCCTTGCTGTATAAGAAGTCCTGACCCCTTGCTGTTATATGGAGGTCCCTACCCCCTTACGTATGGAGGTCCCTGACCCCTTGCTGTTTATGGAGGTCCTGACCCTTGCTGTTATATGGAGGTCCCTGCCCCCTTGCTGTTATATGAGTCCCTGACCCCTTGCTGTTATATGGAGGTCCCTAACCCTTGCTGTTATATGGAGGTCCCTGCCCCCTTGCTGTTATATGGAGGTCCCTGACCCCTTGCTGTTGTGGAGGTCCCTAACCCCTTGCTGTTATATGGAGGTCCCTGACCCTTGCTGTTATATGGAGGTCCCTAACCCCTTGCTGTTTATGATGGAGGTCCCTGACCCCTTGCTGTTATATGGAGGTCCCTGACCCCTTGCGTTTGTATGGAGGTTCCTAACCCATTGCTGTTATATGGAGGTCCCTGACCCCTTGCTGTTATATGGAGGTCCCTGCCCCCTTGCTGTTATATGGAGGTCCCTGCCCCCTTGCTGTTATATGGAGGTCCCTGACCCCTTGCTGTTATATGGAGGAGGGAACTCTTATACAAGCAAGGGTCAGGACCCTCCATATAACAGCAAGGGGTTAGGGACCCTCCATATAACAGCAAGGGTCAGGACCTCCATATAACACAAGGGGTTAGGGACCTCCATACACAGCAGGGGTCAGGGACCTCCATATAACAGCAAGGGGTCATGGGACCTCCATATAACAGCAGGGTTCAGGGACCTCCATATAACAGCAAGGGTCAGGGACCTCCATATAACAGCAGGGGTAGGACCTCCATAAACAGCAAGGGGTCGGGACCTCCATATAACAGCAAGGGGCAGGGACTCCATATAACAGCAAGGGTTAGGGACCTCCATATAACAGCAAGGGGTCAGGGACTTCTTATAACAGCAAGGGGTCAGGGACCTCCATATAACAGCAATGGGTCGGGACCTCCTATACACAAGGGTCAGGGACCTCCATATAACAGTAAGGGGTTAGGGACCTCCATATAACAGCAAGGTCACGGCTTCTTAAACAGCAAGGGTCAGGGACCTCCATATAAAGTAAGGGGTAGGGACCCTCATATAAGCAAGGGGTCGGGACTTCTTATAACACAAGGTCAGGGACCTCCATATAACCAAGGGGTCAGGGGCCTCCATATTACAGCAAGGGGTCAGGGACCTCCATATAACAGCAAGGGGTCAGGGACTTTCTTATAACAGCAAGGGGTCAGGGACCTCCATATAACAACAATGGCTCAGGGACCTCCATATAACAGCAATGGGTCAGGGACCTCCATATAACAGCAAGGGGTCAGGGACCTCCATATAACAGCAAGGGGTCAGGGACCTCCATATAACAGCAAGGAGTCAGGGACCTCCATATAACAGCAAGGGTCAGGGACCTCCATATACGCAAGGGGCCAGGGACCTCCATTAACAGCAGGGGTCAGGGACCTCCATATAACAAACAGGGGGTCAGGGACCTCTAATAACACAAGGGGCCAGGGACCTCCATATAACAGCAAGGGGTCAGGACCTCCATAAAACAGCAGGCCAGGACCTCCATATAACAGCAAGGGGTCAGGAACCTCCATATAACAGCAAGGGCCGTGACCTCCATATAACAGCAAGGGGTCAGGGACCTCCATATAAGGAGGGGTTAGGACCTCCATATAACAGCAAGGGGTCAGGGACCTCCATATAACAGTAAGGGGTTAGGGACCTCCATATAACACCAGGGGTCAGGGACTCCATATAACAGCAAGGGTCAGGACCTCCATATAACAGCAAGGGGTCAGGACCTATATATAACAGCAGGGGTCAGGGACCTCCATAAACAACAGGGGTTAGGGACCTCCATATAACAGCAAGGGGTCAGGACCTCCAATACAGCAAGGGTCAGGGACCTCCATATAACGCAAGGGGTCAGGGACCTCCATATAACAGCAAGGGGTCGGGACCTCCATATAACAGCAAGGGGTCAGGGACCTATATATTACAGAAAGGTGTTGGAGACATCCATAGAACTGCAAGGGGTCGGTACCTCTCTATAACAGCAAAGGGTCAAGGACCTCCTAAATACAAGGTGTTTATGCATTGTATCTTACGTGTGGTACACATCATGGGATCCTTCTTCCCAACCGACCGTTCACCACTAAGGACCGCATGATCAGTCATGGTTTTTGGACATGTCTGATCAACAAATCATATAATTCAGGCGAACAAACTGTACGAATTTTTTTGCCCTGACCGGATACACTTTAGTTTCTGTTGGCTAAAAAATTGCATAGAGTGTGCATATGGTTTTATTAAAGGGCATGTCCACCCCAAAACACAAATTCTCCCCCCACTACTGGCCCCACTGTGTAGTGTTGTAAAATCCTTACCTTTCTGCTCCAAATGTTTCTCTTGTAATGTCTGCCCAAAGTCCTAGAAAGGGTAGGAGCCTGGCTGGAGGGAAACGTTTCCACCTCTGAGGTGTGCTCTGAGAGGTTTAATGGCTTGCTCAGAGCAGCCCCCCCCCTCCCTCCTGATCCCTGTTAGGTTTCCTGTGCCCCTAGTGTTAAACCCCCTTTCTGTAGTGTAGGGCTCTCTCTCCCACCCCCACCGCTATATAGCTTGTAAAAAATCTTAAGGGAACATTACTTACACAGCCTCTTTCCCCTACAGTTCTACAGTGCCAGGGGCCGCGTCTGTGATTGGCTGCCTCTCAGACAATCACAGACGCGTTTGCCGGTCTGGCCCCCTCTTGCAGTTTCATGCAAGTTGAAAAGAGGCAGTGTAAGTAAAAGAGGCAGTGTAAGTGAAGTTCAGGTAAGCTAATAAGGCGGTTGGGAAGGGAGGACTATTCATTGTTCTAAGCGACCCACCTGCCTGGGACAGATGTTGGGAAGATATAATAATGTGGTCAAAAACAGGCCATGCCTTAAGGTTCGTACACACGCACGATGTGTGCACTGAACCGATTCCCGACCGAATAGCTGTTTGGCGCACAATGTGTCGCGGTCATGGCTCGGTGCCACACATCGTGCTGTGTGTACGAACCTTTAATTTACATGGTTATTAGGGGTGCAGTAGTCCTAATGACTATAGAGGAAAGTACACATTGCTCAAATCTAGACATTATAAAGGTTAGTGTATACTACCCTATTCACACCTTCCTCTGTGGCTCTGTTTGCACACTCTCTGATTTACTGCAGAGCTCCCCACTACCCCCCCCCCCCTCGCGGGTCATTCCCGTTCTATAGTCCAGCTGTGTAACAAGCCGCTCATGCGCATTCATCCTCCTGCACATCACTCTGACCTTTGTAAACAAAAAAAACCTCCGTATGTAAGCCTTTAGAGAGGAAGTCTCTGGATACTTTCAGCATAAGGAGTGGGAGGGGGTTTGGAGAGTTAGGACTGACCCGAGTCTGCCTTATCACTGCCCGATCTCCCTTTGACAGGCATAATTGATGCTTCATTCCCTTCCCTTTACTTCTGTTTTTAACCCAGTATTTGCCTAGCTTTTTAGTGAGCAGGAAGGAGTCATTGGAAGACTTGCTGTAAAACTTCTGTAAGCCTACACACCAACCCACCGGCATGCTATTAGGGGATTTGATTGACAGCTCAAGCAGGAATGGTGTTATTGAAAGCTTGACTTCTTTTAACTTCTATATCTCGGGGCAGAGGAGGAAACTGAAGAAAACAAAAGGTACTCTGGGGGGGGGGAATTATAGCACACATAGAAAGAAAGAAAAATTACTTTTTCCCACTGTAAGATGCCCTTTAATAAATATTTCAGAAAGGGAATAGTCAAATACTGAAAGAGTAACACAGTATACTTCCCTTGGCAGATTGTAATAGATAAAACTTCCACTATCACACCCTATAATGATATTTGCACAGTAAACACTATAAGGAGAATGTCTTTATCCACAATAATTAATTTCATCTGCAAGAGAAGTTCATGCTAAAGTTTTGTACCCACGTGTGATTGCGGGCCCAACCTGCAACAACGATGGTATAGTATAGGTAAGTGTATGGGTTTTTGGTCAAGCATCGTTGATGATCGTCCTGTCCAGTTTTTCCATCTAGAAATCCCAAGCACAATGAAGTCTGTCACCAGACTTCACCCCTCTGTTATTTAACATATAACCTATTACATTGGCTTTAACTATTGCTCAGATAAATTATCAGTGCTAGTTAGTTATTTATTTTAACAAGTGGTGGCTTCACTATGACTAAATCCAAAAAAATGTTCCAGATTGCTTAATTTAAACTAGATCCCTTGAAAAACATTATACTTAAAACACCTATAGCACGCATTTGGCTCAGCTAACTGGTTAGCACACAGCATTGCATATGAGATCAGACAGGCTGCTATGACCAATTACCTGTGCACTTACTCCAATGCTATACACATATGATGTCTAATGATTCATGCTGTAATTATGCCCCCTTATATGTTGTCCATTATAATTCATCCCTTTCCCCCTTATTTAAAGAGATCAGTCTCCTCTCCTTGCTTCTTTAATTAATATCTGTGCACTAGTTGTCACCTACTGCCTATCACCCCTCAGTGTCTCTCAATAACCATCCAAGATTGCAGAAATAACTAACAACAACTTAAACGTAAGAGACTGCAGCATATAGATTGCAGATTTCATCCGACAAATTCTGCCCTCTAGAGGATGCAACCCAAAATACATGTTCATACATTAAAAAGTATAGTATGGATAATGTACCCCCTACTGTAAATTATAGGGATTTTAGAAGTTACAGAGGAGTTCCATGACAATATAAAACACAAGGCTGCATTGCATGTCATAATAACACCCAGTTCTGGACCACATGAATGTAAACTTTTATGCTTTCTCCCTCCCACAGTTTTGAATAAGGATTGTGTTCTCTTTTAAAGGGTATGTCCAGCAATTTTTAACATTCCTTTTTGCTGTTTACCTCACGTTCTTCAGTAAACGTGCAGGAGAGAGGACAGAACTTACAGCGTATTGATCCCGCGCCGCGACAGCCTCCGACGCCACTGACGGTCTCCGAGGCCACTGACAGCCTCCGACGCCGGTGACAGCCTCCGACGCCACTGACAGTCTGATGCATCCCCAGTCGCTTGCCTTGTACCGTGTGTGCATGCATGCACAATGCAAGGGACTGGGGATGCATCAGAGACTGTCAGCGGCGTCGGAGGCTGTCAGTGCATCGGAGACTGTTAGTGATGTCGGAGGCCGTCAGTGGCGTTGGAGGCTGTGGTTGGAGGAGGTTAGTGGCATGGGAGGCTGTGGTTGGAGGAGGTCAGTGGCGTTGGAGGCTGTGGTTGGAGGAGGTCATTGGCGTTGGAGGCTGTGGTTGGAGGAGGTCAGTGGCGTTGGAGCGTGTGGGAGGTCAGTGGCGTTGGAGGACTTCAGTGGCATTGGAGGGTGTGGTTGGAGGAGGTCAGCGGTGTTAAATGCGGGTGAGATGCACCCAACGTCCGCTGGTAAATCTGCTACGGGAAGATTCGCCCAGAACAAGTGCGTCCCTGGGTGAATCTCCTTATGCGCGCTGCGCTCTGATCCGTTAATGGAACGCATGCGTGCACTATTTTGCGTCAATAGACTCCTACGTTTATCATCACATGGTGTGGCTGTCAGTCTTGCTCCATCTCCATTCAATGACTTGAGACCCCAGCCAGGGATGGGGGGGGGGGGGGGGGGGGGAGGGGGCGTGTCTCTTTTATTTACAACGTTGCTTAGTTACTACCAATCACAGGATAGTTCTTACTGGCGTTGCTAGATTACCGTTCTCCCGCCCCGTTCGGTTGCTAGGTTACAATCCCTAGCTCGGCGGTCCTTGGCTCCCCCTGCTGTTGCCAGGCGACGCTTCGTCGCTCCTCCCCCTGCGGGTTCCCACAGTCATGGAGTCGCAGTGCATTACTCTATGATATTCCCCGCCTGTCCGCTGCTGCCTTCAGACCTGCCGGTCCGGTACCGGACACTCCCCCGGCGGAACCATCTCTACTCGGGGAGACGCTGCGATTCCTGCTGGTTCTTCGGCTTCGGAGTCCCGGAGAGAAACCACCGGACGGGGCGGGTCCGAGGCCTGCGCGGCCGGGGAAGGAGGTCAGGAAAGTCCGGGGACTGAGGCCTGTTCGTGGGCACCGCTGCCGCTTCCTTGGCCGCTCTGGCCAGTGTCTGTCCGGGGGAAGAGGAGGAGGAAGCAGAGGGAGAAGAGGAAGAAGAAACGGAGGGAACCCAGGGGGGTTCAGGGGGTGTCGGGCCGTGGGAAGCCGCCAACACAACCGGCAGGGGGAGCACCAACCCCGGGTGAGTTATCACCAGTGATAGGGACAGAAACAGTCAGCCACAGGGGGAGCGGCGTTAACGCTGAGCATGTGCAGCCTGTGCCCCGTACCTTATCCCCAGGGGTGTCTCTGGGGTTTTTGCCACCTGAGCCAAACTTTTGAATGCCGTCCCTATGTACTATGTAGTGCTGTTTATTTTCCTTCTGCTCTGCCTGCCTCTTTCTAAATAAAAAATAAATAAATTGAGCTCTGCCTGCCGCCTCTCTCAATTTTAGCAGGGGCGCCACCCTGAGCATTTTGCTAATTTTGCCTCATTAGAGAGACACCCCTGCTTATCCCTCTGCTTCCTGTTGGTCAGTGATGTCCACCACGGTGTTTGGAAACTACATTCCCAGCATGCCTTGGTTGGAGTTGTAGTTTTCCAAAACATCTGGAGTTCCAGGGCTGGACATCACTGCTATATAGGTTTAAGTGACATTATTAACGCCCTCCCAGTGGTGTAACCCACCCATACACGGATAGATATTCTGATCGATTCTTTAGATTCAAATATTGATCTCGTGCATGAGTTTTTTCCTATCTTACCGCTCGACAATATCGTGCGGTTTTCCACCGGCCTCCAAGAATTCCGATTGTTGCGGTCGATCAGGAAATCGGAAGAACATCTGCCCAATTGCTGACTATTTTTGGAAACTGACAAAATTCCTGCTTGGGGATATGTCTCTTCCATCAATTCTGTGCTCTTACCATTTAAGGGTAACTTCACCCTGAAAAAAGTTTTTTTTATATTCTGTAGGGCACCCCTGCTGCCCACCCTCAACTGCCAAGTTAGATTTGTAAATAAAAAGCAGCAGATATGTACTTTCATCCTCTTCGTTCCCACGGCTGTCTGCTCTGGTTGGCAGAAGTTGCAAACAGGCTGGACCGGCAGCCGCGCCTGTGATGGGCTGAGAGGCACCCAAGCACAGATGCAGTTGCTTGCATGCAGACACCGTGGGAACGAAGTCATGTAAATATGTTTCTGCTCCTTTTTTTACAGATCAACTGGCGGTTGGAAATTGACAAGAGAATTGCATTTATAGGTAGGGGATGAGGCAGCCATGTAGGATCGTAGGGTGGGAGTTAGGGGGGAAAGGGCTCCCCTGAGCATGTCAGTGTCCTCAGTGATGAAAGAAGAAGCAGGACCAGATGACACACAGACAGCTCCTTTCCTGGAATTTGAACAGACATTTACCCCTTGCTGTTATATGGAGGTCCCTAACCCCTTGCTGTTATATGGAGGTCCCTAACCCCTTGCTGTTATATGGAGGTCCCTGACCCATTGCTGTTATATGGAGGTCCCTGACCCTTTTCTGTTTTTATCCCTTGCTGTTATATGGAGGTTTCCACCATTAACAAGCAGCAAAAAGTAATTACCACTGCAATCGACATTTCGCTGATTGCCACGATAACTGCTCCATCATATTTAGAAAATGGCGATATGTGTGTTCTGTTGTTAAGTTTAGCCATTTACAATTGCCAAGCCTAAGGTGACAGAAAAGTGCCTGTCAGCGGGTCCTTGGAAGGTCTCGGTACATTGTGGAATGTTTCCCAATACTAAGAAGGGTCATAGGTGATTTTAGACTATTTTTCAGCATTTGCCCTCACCTATTTCCAGTTTTATCAAGATCGCTTCTTTACCTTCGCTTTCAGCCATTTTCTCTTTTCATCCCGATACTGGACTTAACATAATGAATATTACGCTCGGGGGACCTGGAACTTACCTTACCGCCACTCTACTCGCAGCTGCTCCTTCACTGACAGCCGCTCTGTCCCGACTGCGCGCCCTATCTTAGGCGCATGCGCGCCAATACAAAAGATAGGGCGCGCGATTGGGAGAGAACAGCAGCGTTCTCACCTCCCTGTGAATAATAGAAACAAATGGGAAATAGTTGTTTTTATGGGTTTAGTGTTCCTTTAAGAGAATCAGCAGAGAAAAGAAGGCAGGGGGAGGGGGAGGGAGATGTGTAAGCAGAGCAGTGTCTATGGTGAGGCTGTGCAGAACTTGTAAGTGTCGCAGACACTACAAGGAGGCAGTGAGTAAGGGAGGGAATTAGGAGCACTCACTAAACATTAATAATTTAATGACAAAGCAAGCACAGATAGATATGTGAGTACCACCATTTTACGTCTCTCAAATTGTAGTTTCGGATAATGTAAAGTTGTTTGAGTGAGTATAGTGACCCTTTAAACAACAGTTTTTGAATAACAACACTATAAATAACTAATAATAATAAAAAGAGACCACAAACATTACAGTTAACTGCATCTCCTTGAGTGATATATACCACTAGTGTGTCAAGAAGTGCCTGTTATTAATTATGTGTACCTGTCACTGGTCTTACAAACCTTCATCAGGTTAAATAAACGTTCTTAGTAAACAAACACATTCAAACAGAAAGAAGGTATTGTTAGTAACCCAACAGCATTCAAACATAGAGAGTTCTAATTTATAACCTGCCATGTGTATGTTTAAGTACAGACAGTCCTCGGGTTACGGACCAGATAGATTCTGTAGATTTTTGTCCCAATGATTCTTAAGAAGTGCGTCCACCTTAAAACAAAAAACTGGTCGCATGTCGATTAGCTGTCCCCAACCCCAAGTGATTATTAAATGTATTACTAACCAGATATTTAAAGGGCAACTGTGGTCTCAATGCAAGTTAAGGTTAAATGAAAGCCTGCAGTATTTGCTTTAAAATAAGTCGACAAACACATCTCTGGCTGGAATAAAAGATGTAAAAAACACAGTCTGTGAATATCCAAACAGACCTTGCTAAAAACAAGATGGGTCCTGCACCTTGCAACAAGGGTTCTATCCTACAAACCAAGTGTAAATAATAATGTAGCAAGGTTATAAAGTCTGATTGCAAATAAATCGGAATATTCCTTTAATCCAAACATACCATAAATATATAAATAAAATTAAAAATAAAATATACCTATACAAAGTACTCAATTAACCAGATAAAACCGAAATTTTCTTTATAATATAAACGGTAACAATGTATATGTAACAACCCTCACAGATGATATCTAAAACCATACAAATAAGTCCAGTAGTGAAATACTCAATTCACATCAGGCCCTGCCACGAAGAGCTTACAATCTAATCACATTTATGTACACGTACAACCTATCAGTTCTATGATTGTGGAAACCAGAGTGCCCAGAGGAAACCCACGCAAGCACAGGGAGAACATACAGTACAAACTCCTTGCAGATGTGTCCAAGGGTGGAATCGAACTCAGGACCTCAGCGCTGTAAGGCATCAGTGCTAACCACT
Organism: Hymenochirus boettgeri; assembly: GCA_019447015.1. Lineage (NCBI taxonomy): Eukaryota > Metazoa > Chordata > Amphibia > Anura > Pipidae > Hymenochirus > Hymenochirus boettgeri. Next base: position 274,092 of record JAACNH010000135.1, read on the forward strand.
GAGCCAAATACCTCGGTTCCAATAGTCTTCCGGAACTGGGTACCCAGTTCGCATAGCGAGGTGTTCATGATCACGTGGTCGGGAGTCTAGGAGCTGGGAGTCTGGAGTTGTCCAGAGACATCTAATTGTTGCATATCGTATCTTCTGAAGGAGGGAGCCGGACTTTCTGGTCCACTTCCGGGAGACTATTGGAACCGAAGTATTTGTATTTATCTATAATATACCACCGATCTATAATATACCACCGATCTATAATATACCACCGATCTATAATATATCACCGATCTATAATATACCACCGATCTATAATATACCACCGATCTATAATATACCACCGATCTATAATATACCACCGATCTATAATATACCACCGATCGTATTTTAGAAGATTTTCAAATGTTCGAGGCTAGTTTCAGAAATTATCGAAAATAGCCTCGAACGTTCGATTTTCGAAAATACGGTCGGAAACTCGAAGATGGCCTCTGATCGTATTTTCAATCATTTTAAAATATTCGAGGCAATTTTCGAAAATTATCGAAAATAGCCCCGTACATTCGAATATTATCGAAAATGTCTTCCGAAGTCCCAAAATCCGGAGGATCTGTCCAGATTTGAACGGATCTTTCGGATTTCGGAACCGAGGGGTTCCGTGTCGGATCTGGGTTTGTGTCGAACCAGGATCCCATCTCTACTTTCTAGCAATAACTTCTCACAAATTTTATCTAGAGATGTGAATTAGGTTTTATTTTGATTGTGTGATGGAAGGATTTTTATAGAATTCTTACTAGTTTGGAAGAATTTCAGACCACAGTTACCCTTTTGGGCTAGGCCACACTCACGCGTTTTGCGCTCGCGATTGCGCACACGATGTTCGCTAAAATGGAAATCGCGGGAACGCGAAAATCGCGCACACAATTGCATGCGATAACGCTCAAGATTGTGTACGCGATTTGGTACGTTGTAGTGTGGCCTTGGCCTTAAGGATAATTTTCACCTCCATTCTGGCAGAGTAAGCTGGCTCCTCCCTGCCGTCAATCAAGTCCGCTGACATCACAACCAATGATTGACTGCTGATTCCCCTACTGCCTCCTGCACATGCTCAAGCTTATAAAAAGTTTATTGAGCCGCTAAAAATTTTTTTTGCTTTTTTATTAATACCTCTATGGTTTTCTCAAAGTTTAACGCCAAGTGTATTTGCAATATTCACCTAAAGGGAGATAAAAGTGAGCAAAGAATAATTTTTGTCTTTTTTTTAATTTTCGAACATTTATCGCTATCGAAAATTGTGCAAACAATCTACATCGCTGCTCTATGAATATGCCCCTTTAAAGGAATAGTTCACTCTAATAATGAACTATTCCTTTACTACATTGATTGAAGACCGGTAGGTTAAGGAGCTATGCCTTACCTCTCGTTCTTCAATCAACTATCGAAGAGCCAGGGACGAAGATGCCAAAAGCTTGCCTTTTGCGCAATCCAGTTCTCGACCGCATCCTGCTTCAGGAAGCAGTCTGGAATTTCAGAGCGGCTACGCTGGATCGCGCGAAAGATGAGCTTGGACCGTCAACCATGTCTGTGATTGGCTGAGAGTCTTTTATACAAGGCATGAAACTCCGAGGGGTCTTCTTATTTCGGCAGATAAAGGGCCCATACACAGGCCGATTATCGGCCGAAAGAATGTTCGGACACATCGTGCGTCACGGGTCGGGACCCGAGATCACACGTGTGTACGAGGCGGTAGCTAATTCTTCACAATTCAACACATCCCCAGACTCTGTGTTTACAATGCAGAGGTTTCTATGTGAACCACAATATACACGCGCAAAGAAATAATAATCTCAATATATATAAATGTATATAACCCCCCTAAATAATCCCTTTGTGGTATAGACTGGGGCCCACTTTCCTTTATTGAACTCTCGGTTTTGATACTTAAATGGAAAGTTCTCCTACCCCACCATCAAAACACTTCCAGACATGCTCAGTGCACTTTTCCTAGTGAGAGAATTAGAGCCCGTCCAATCAGTAGCATTCTGTTTCCTTATTAAAGGGTCACTATACTCACTCAAACAACTTTACATGATCTGGAACGACAATGTGAGAGAAGTAAAATGGTGGTACTCACATATCTATCTGTGCTTGCTTTGTCATTAAATTATTAATGTTTAGTGAGTGCTCCTAATTGCCCCCACCCTCCCTTACTCACTGCCTCCTTGTAGTGTCTGCGACACTTATAAGTTCTGCACAGCCTCACTATGGACACTGCTCTGCTTACACATCTCCCTCCCTCTGCCTTCTTTCCTCTGCTGTTTCTTTTAAATGTTGCAGTAAGTGTGCTGGCAGGCAGGCAAAGAGGTCAGGGATGGGTCACATATTATAATCTCTGCTCCTGGAGTGACAGGTCTTTCACTGTAAATGCTGTGATTAAAATGATGATTTCTCTGGATCTACAGCTCAGATTTAAAATCTGAATGAGTGGTGGGATTGTAAAAGTACAATTTTTGTAAATTTGATTTTTTAGTAAAGATACCCTTTAGAAAGAGGAGGGGGTCAAAATTAATGGGAAGATTGAACCACAGTAAAGAATAATACTAACTACACAGAGGTGTATCTTGTGGAGTAGGAATAACAAGGGCTCGTTCACACTACATATGGACCAAAATGGACAGTTCATGTTTTTCGTTCATATTGGTCTGGGGCTGTTTTCCCATATTTCTGCTGAAAGCGGATCCATTTCCGGACAGAAATGTGTGTGCAAACAGACAAACACAGATCTACCGTGACAACAATCCTATTATATAGGAAATACAAATATATTAATGGCCCATACAGTGAACTCTCTGGTGCATTGTTCACTAATAGGTCATATCAGAGAACTCGTGGACATCCTTTAAGGTTGGAAGAAAAGAAGTTTCATCTTCAGGTTAGGAAGTGAAGTGAATAGGTTGGACTTGATGGACGAATGTCTTTATTCAACCTTAATTACTATGTTACTATGTTACTATGTCACTATATGTAGCCTTTAAGGCAAAAAAAAAGGGTTTTTGTCTATGAAACTTTAAATGTTCAGTATCGGCTACTAACATGCTGGGGTAAGATTACGCTGGTCATAAGCTGGGTACACACGATGAGATATTTCGGTCCGATCGACCGATAGTTCAGTGTATCGGTCGATCGGACCAAAATTATCGCATCCGAATGCGCCCATGTCTGACCGACCGTTCGTCCGAATCGATCGAAAGGACGATCGGACATGGTGAAAAACCTTGTCCGATCGTGCAGTCCTCTATGGACCGCACGATCGGTCGCGGTAACTATCGGAAGCGGCTGCTTTTGCCGCGACCGACAGTCTTTCCTCCTGGCCGACCGGTTGAAAGTATCGAACGGTCGATCAGGAGGAAAAATCGCTAGGTGTGTACCTAGCTTCACTGTAGCGTGTAATTGTTGAATTATTCTAATTGGGAAGTACAACCAACCTCCCAGCACAGTCTCATTCACAGAATGGTCGGAATGTTCCAAGAACAGACAGATACATCGACTAATGACCACACCCCTCCCCTGTGTTCTTCTCTAATCTCATTGATTTGATAACCGGTAAAGACTTTCAGTATCTGGATATGGAACTGAGCCAGCCCTCTGCATACCAATAGCACTTAAATAAAGTCACTTTGTAAACCAGCCCCGGGGCAAGTGGATTTTCCCAATTGTCTTCACAAACCTCAGATCTGATTGTACCCTACCATGCACAGATCAGATTTAGTGATGATCAACGTGTACAGAAAAGGCAGGACATAGGGAACGTGAATGGAAATAGATGGTCTTAGGAACTGTCCTTCTCATTACAGGGGTGACCGCCATGTTATGAAATAAACACATCATATGCACAGCATATACACACCTTATATACACCTCATATACACCTCATATACACAGCATATACACACCTCATATACACAGCATATACACATCATATACACACCATATACACATCATATACACACCATATACACACCTCATATACACACCATATACACACCTCATATACACATCATATACACATCATATACACACCATATACACACCATATACAAAGCATATACACAGCATATACACAGCATATACACATCATATACACATCATATACACATCATATACACACCATATACACAGCATATTCACATCATATACACTTTATATACACATCATATACACATTATACACAGCATATACACATTATATACACACATCATATACACATTATACACATCATATACACATCATATACACAGCATTTACACATCATATACATATCATATACACAGCATATACGCATCATATACACAGCATATACACAGCATATACACATCATATATACAGCATATACACATCATATACACAGTATATACACACCATATACACATCATATACACTTTATATACACACATCATATACACATTATACACAGCATATACACATTATATACACACATCATATATACATTATACACATCATATACACAGCATTTACACAGCATATACGTATCATATACACAGCATATACACATCATATACACATCATATACACACCATATACACATCATATACACAGCATTACACATATACACATCATATACACAGCATATACACATCATATATACAGCATATACACATCATATACACAGTATATACACATCATATACACACCATATACACACCATATACACAGCATATACACAGCATATACACATCATATACACATCATATACACAGTATATACACAGTATATACACATCATATACACATCATATACACAGTATATACACATCATATACACACCATATACAATTCATATGCACAGCATTTACACATCATATACACATCATATACACATCATATACACAGTATATACACATCATAAAAACAGCATATACAACTCATATACACAGCATTACACACTATGTACACAGCATATACAACTCATATACACATCATATACATACCATATATACAGCAAATATCAGCATATACACCTCATATACACGCCTATACATAGCCTATACACAGCCGTTACACATCATATACACATCATATACACAGTATATACACATCATATACACAGCATATACACATAGTATACACATCATATACAACTCATATACACATCATTTACACCCCATATACACATCATATACACAGTATATACACAGCATATACACAGCATATACACATCGTATACACATCGTATACAACTCATATACACACCATATACACAGCATGTGCAACTCATATACATATCATATACACACAATTTACACAACATATACACAGTATATACACATCATATACACACCATATACACAGTATATACACATCATATACACATCATATAAAACTAATATACACAGCATATACATACCATATACACATCATAAACACAGCATATACAACTCATATACACAGCATATACACACTATATACACAGCATATACAACTCATATAGACAGCATTTACACATCATATACACATAATATTCACATCATATACATACCATATATACAGCAAATATACAGCATATACACTTTAATGCTTGGCATATGATTGATTTGCTGTGGTAGTAGAGGTGTATTGAGGTGTATATGATGTGTATATGCTGTGTATATGATGTGTATATTCTGTGTATATGATGTGTATATGGTGTGTATATACTGTGTATATGATGTGTATATGCTGTGTATATGATGTGCATATGAGTTGTATATGATGTGTATATGATGTGTAAATGCTGTGCATATGAATTGTATTTGCTTTGTATATGAGGTGTATATGAGGTGTATATGATGTGTATATGCTGTGTATATGATGTGTATATGATGTGTATATGGTGTGTATATGCTGTGTATATTTGTGTATATGAGTTGTATATGATGTGTATATGATGTGTAAATGCTGTGCATATGAATTGTATTTGCTGTGTATATGTGTATATGAGGTGTATATGATGTGTATATGCTGCATGTATGATGTGTATATGAGTGTAACGGCTGTGATAGGCTATGTATAGGCTGTGTATATGAGGTGTATATGCTGTATATTTGCTGTATATATGGTATGTATATGATGTGAATATTATGTGTATATGATGTGTAAATGCTGTCTATATGAGTTGTATATGCTGTGTATATAGTGTGTATATGCTGTGTATATGAGTTGTATATGCTGTGTTTATGATGTGTATATGGTATGTATTCTGTGTATATTAGTTTATATGATGTGTATATGATGTGTATACTGTGTATTGGTGTTATATGTGTGTATATACTGTGTAATGTTGTGTAAATTGGTGTGTATATGATATGTATATGAGTTGCACATGCGTGTATATGGTGTGTATATGAGTTTTATACGATGTGTATACGATGTGTATATGCTGTGTATATGCTGTGTATATACTGTGTATATGATGTGTATATGGGGTGTAAATGATGTGTATATGAGTTGTATATGATGTGTATACTATGTGTATATGCTGTGTATATGATGTGTATATACTGTGTAATGATGTGTATATGATGTGTAACGGCTGTGTATAGGCTATGTATAGGCTGTGTATATGAGGTGTATATGCTGTATATTTGCTGTATATATGGTATGTATATGATGTGTATATGAGTTGTATATGCTGGTGTACATAGTGTGTATTGCTGTGTTATGAGTGTGTATATGCTGTGTTTATGATGTGTATATACTGTGTGTATATGATGTGTATATGATGTGCAATATGCTGTGTATATGGGGTGTAAATGATGTGTATATGAGTGTATATGATGTGTATATGATGTGTATATGATGTGTAAATGCTGTGCATATTGAATGGTATATGGTGTGTATATGATGTGTATATACTGTGTATATGATGTGTATAATGATGTGTATATACTGTGTATATACTGTGTATTATATGTTATAGGATGTGTTAATTATGCTGTGTATATGCTGTGTATATGTGTGTGTATATGGTGTGTATATGATGTGTATATACTGTGTATATGATGTGTATATGCGTAGATATGTGTGTATATGCTGTGTAGTATATGATGTTGTATATGTGTATGCTGTGTATATTATGTAGTATATGGTGTGTATATGATGTGTTAATATGATGTGTATATGCTGTGTATATGAATACGTATATGCGGTGTAAATGCTTGTGTATATGATGTGTATATATGTGATATATGATGTGTGTATATAATGTGTATAAAAAAAAAAAAAAAAAAAAAAAAAAGGGTATGCACAGCATTTACACATCATATACACATCATATACAACTCATATACACATCATATACACAGCATATACACACCATATACACATCATATACACATCATATACACAGCATATACACATCATATACACCTCATATACACCTCATATACAAAGCAAATACAATTCATATGCACAGCATTTACACATCATATACACATCATATACAACTCATATGCACATCATATACACAGCATATGCACATCATATACACAGTATATACACACCATATACACATCATATACACAGAATATACACATCATATACACAGCATATACACATCATATACACCTCATATACACCTCATATACACAGCAAATACAATTCATATATACACTCATATACACGCAAATACAATTCATATACAGCATTTAACACATCTAACACATCATATACAACTCATATGCACATCATATACACAGTATATACACATCATAGACAGATCATATACACTCCTATACACAGCATATACACACGTATACACAGAATATACACATCATATACACATCATATACAACTCTAATAACACATCATATACACATCATATACACATCCTATACACAGAATATACACATCATATACACATCATATACAACTCATATACACCTATATACACATCATTACACAACACACATATACACCATCCTATACCAGCATATACACATCATATACACATCATATACACATCATATACAACAGCATAATAACATCCTATACACAGCATATAACCAGCGTAATACACAGAATATACACAATCATATACACTCTATACAACTCATATCAATCATATACACATCATATACACATCCTATACACAGAATATACACCATATATCACATCATATACACATCATATACACTCATATGCACAGCATATACACATCATATACACATCATATACACACCACTATACACATCATATACACATCCTATACACAGCATATCACCTCATATACACCATCATATACACATCATATACACATCCTATACACAGCATATACACACAGCGTATACACAACGAATATACACATCATATACAACTCATATACACATCATAACACATCATATACACATCCTATACACAGAATATACACATCATATACACATCATATACACCTCATATACACATCATAATACACATCATATACACATCATATACAACTCATATACACAGCATATACACATCATATACACATCATATACACATCATATACACATCATATACAACTCATATACACAGCATATACACAGCATATGCACCTCATGTACACACCTATACATAGCGTATACACAGCATATACACATCATATACACATCAAAATACAACTCATATACATATCTATACACATCATATACACATCCTATACACATATAATACACATCATATACACATCATATACCCATCATATACAACTCATATACACATCATATACACATCATATACACATCATATACACATCCTATACACAGAATATACACATCATATACACCTCATATACACAGCATATACACATCATATACACATCATATACAACTCATATACACAGCATATACACATCATATACACATCATATACACATCATATACACATCATATACAACTCATATACACAGCATATACACAGCATATGCACCTCATGTACACAGCCTATACATAGCGTATACACAGCATATACACATCATATACAACAATGAAGGGTCCATGTTCTAGAATGACCCTGCTAGAGTGGCCCGAGACCTTGAAGTACAGCCATCATATGAAACTTAAAACTGCAATAGATCAAAAGCTGAAATAGAGTAAACTAAATTGAAATGTTGCACAATGTCCTGATGCCCCTGTTTCTGCTTTCTGGCTCAGTTGGGGTTATAACAGTTGACATCACAGCCAATAACTGAATGCTAATCCCCTAGCTGTCTCCTCTGAGCATGCTCAAGCTTATAACCAGCTCACTAAATTGAGTAAACAAATATAGCTATTAACATACACTACCCCTAAGTGTCCATTAGGCATCCAGAAGCATAGCAATCATTCTGTAATGATTTCAGAGGACAATGTAGGATATCTCAACATGTTATATCATTATGACGGTGGAGTTGTCCTTTAATCCAACTGAAAACCTGCAGGATGACCTAAGCAGGAGTTGGCCAGTGCTTTAATTTTAATAATTAGTTTAGGTTTTGGTAGGATCCCTTTATTCACTAAACTGATTTCTTTTTTACTTTTTTTTGTAGATACAATAAAGGTGGAATACGTTCTGACAGGATTCATTGTGGTTTCTTAATTTTATTATTAAACAAAACCCAGGCACTTTGTATATCCACTGTATCCACACATAGGCGAACACACGCACAAATAATTCCCACTGAGCACCAACGGACACACTTTCGCTAGTATGAGTCTTTTAATAGAAAAACGCTTTACAAATGTTATTGTATTGTATATGTGTGAGTGTTTTCCATGGGGCAGTTTGTTGTGCATCAAAGAGAATGTACACATGGTCACCCCCATGACAATCAATGTATATGCTGCAGGAAGTCCCACCAAACCTAGACTTTGCCTAGGTTGAAATGTCTAAAATCGTCTCCTAAATATGCTAATCAGCCCTCGTTCCTTCAGCCAATCACTGACACGGCTGCTGGTGCAGCCACTTCTGCTGCTTCCGTGCACAGAAACAGCAGCAGAAGGCAACTGAAGGGAGATGGGAAAACTCCACTGTGCATGCCAGAAACCTCTCAGAGACACAGTGAGAGGCGGAAACGGATCCTACCAGGGAAAGGCTCCTGCTCTTCAGTTTCCTGGACTGTATTTCGTCCATGCAAGACAACCATACGCAGCAGAAGAGAAAGGTAGGGGTCATTTAACACTACACAGTTGGCTCAGCATTGGGGTAAATTCCAGTTGGGGGGGGGTGGACATGGCCTTGAATCTCTGTTTAATGGAGTGACACTGTTCTTGGCTAACTAACTAGGACATTGTGTTGTGACCTGATTAGTCTGAATTTTATTCTGTGAAAAGTGTTTTTTGTTAACGTGTTAAAATATTTTGCTCCTTAAAGGGAAAGTCCAGCCTAAAGTTACCTTAGAAATCTTAATCACCCCCACAAACCCCACTTTTGCATTATCTATATGTTTCAAAGATTCCCCTGAAAGGAATTACCTGACCAGGTCCCTCACCGCCTTGGCGCCACCCCCTGCTCGAGCCAAAACCGGAGCAGAAGGCTTCTGTGCTACTTCCTGGTCACAGCTGTCAGGCATTTGGGCGATTGGGCGTGACATCACGACACATCTTTACTGACAGCCACAACCAGGAAGTGGAGCCGCAGAGCAGAGGAGGAGTGGTGAGGGACCGAGTCAGGTAAGGAACTTAAGAGGCATAGAAAACGTGGGGTTTGGGGGTGATTAACATTTCTAAGGTTACTTTTTTTAGGCTAGACTTGCCCTTTAACCTAGACCCTCCTTCCATTTATGTAAGGCTAACTTTATGCTATTTGAATGGAAATGCCACGTATCTAAATAGTACAAGTACTGCAGCTCCGGTGTCACCATTCGTACACATCGAGCCTTCGCCGTGGGTCCCAGAGTATTTTTCACTCTCCAACCCAGGATAGTCAAATTTTCAGGCTGATATGGCTTAAGAGCCTTTTCTTGAATTTGATTGGCCCCTACAGGATCCATCCCCTCCAGACACAGTTCAGCAAGCTGTTGTCTCCTTTTCCTTAACCTTGTCACTTCCATGTTCATCTTTTTCCTTCCAAATCTCTCCACTTTGTCCCAGAAGGTTTGGTTGAAATAGACATAGAGGTACCAGTCTAGAGCATTCCATGCCCTTAACCTCTTAATGTCCTCTGGCTCTAGCTGAGTGGGCTTTGCACGTGAATTGAGTTTGAAAGTCACCACATCATCAAGTTCCCAGCACAATTCTTCTTTCAGGAGGATCATCGATTCATCAAAATACTCGGCGATTAACACCAGATTGAAAGTCTTCTCCACACTTCTGACTCCTTCACTGGCCAGATCTTCCGTGAATGGGGCATTGTGGTTAAACCCAAGATCAAACCACATAAGGTTGTGGGCATAGTGGTTGAATAATTTGTTTGGCTGATGGTATTTAGAAGGATTATAGATAAAAGCCGTTAGATTTGGGGAGTTTTTAAAGGTAATACATGCCTTTCGGTAATAGAAGAAAGCAGATTCGGCCATGGTAGCCGGATCCCGGAGAATGGTAAAGTAGAAGGAATCTGCAGGCATCACTTTTTTGACCTGCAGAGAAATAGAAGAAAATGAATGTATTGTATTTTGTAATGTATTTATTTTCCTATATAGAGCTGAACAGTTGTAAACTGAGCTTACAATTAGTTTTGCACATAATATCACTAGTTTGAGTAGTAAGTCAGGGACAAATGTATTTTAGGATAAATATCTCCTTTAAAGGGCAAGTCCAGCCCTTAAATACAAATTTATATACAGGTAAATCGACCCCCAAAGCCCTAAACGGTAATAGTTTGAAATGTGAACTATATAAGTCTAACCTGAAATCCTGCACAATGTCCTGTTTCCCCTGTTTCTGCTTCCTGGTTCTTCCAGTTAGTAACTGTCAGTTATGGATTTGACAGTTGACATCACAGCCAATGACTGAATGTTAATCCTCTGTCTGCCTCTTCTGAGCATGCTCAGGCTCAGTACAGGCTCAGTACAGGTTTCTAAATGGCTCAGTTTCCATAAGGCATCCAGAAGCATAGCAGGCATACAGTAATGAATTCATAGGACAAACTATGATATATCAACATATTTTAAAGAGGCCATTCTTTCTAAAAGATGTTCTTATGAGGGTGGAGTCCTTTAAACTAGTATCTTGGTAAAGCTAAGAAGCAGTTGGTAATAATATGTACTGAGAAGATTTATGGGTTGGTTCTTAGCAATAATATGGTCTGTATAGGGGAGCCAATCTGTTTTTAGCACCACTATTATAGACTGTTAAGATGAACAATCACAAAACACAGATGAACAATGAACAAATGATCTCATAGGTTGAGTACATGAACCAACTGGCTCTGATCTTCAGACGGTTTTCTGACTTACTGAACTTCACAGCTGTCCTTAAAGATACAATGTATGAAATATACATTACTGAGACCTTTACCTCTCGGAGGTTGAAGCGCATGTGATGACACAGGATGTCATATGACTTCCTCTTATAATGAGTGAACCCTTTCACGTTGTTTGAATGGAAGTAGCTGACATAGTTGAAGTCATTAGAAATGGGTAAAGCGAATGTTAATGAGTTTTCGTCTCCGTAACGATGTAGAATATTTAGAACTGTGCTTCCCGCTGTCTTGTGGATCTTTAAAAACACAATGTGAGTTTTCGCCTGACAAGATGATGGAAGAGGCGGTGAAAAGCAGCGAACGGAAGGGAAGTAACTGGAACAAAGAAAAACAAAAAGTTACATTGAGTAATCCTTTGGTTATTTGTCCTTTAATCTGTTTATCCAGTCACCGACTTGCTCAATGCGCCTTGTGACTTTCACCCAGGGATGTTCCTTGTGTTTTTGACACCTGAAACAACTTTTAAATGATGCAGACAGGGGGCAGATTCATCAGGAAACATAGGCGTGGCTTGTGGAGGTGGGTGTGGTGGGCTGACTAACACTGACTGGTGGACTGGAGGGCTGACTAACACTGATTGGTGCTGAAATGCAGTATTGAAGGAAGGAAGATTTATTTTTTAACTGCCGCCTTTTAAGTGTTCCGTAGGGGTGCGCCTTGAGCAAATAGCTCCGTTTGCTTCATGGTAGGGGCGCCCCTGCTTTCACCCAATATTCACAGACAAATTAAGAAATTCCTGTAGTCACTAAAGTGTCTGATTGGGTAAATACTGTCTGGGGCCGTCTTTATAAACACCTTTATCATGGTCACAACATGGTACTTTTTTTTGACTGTGTCTGTATTTTATAACCAATGGCTGCTGTAACGTAAAATAATGTCAGAAAATACAGATAGTGAACGTTGTGTTATGGCTGCATCTTTATAGTCATAAAGGGTTTGTAAACGGTACAAAAAAACATTTTCCAATTGAACAGCAGTAAGGATTACTTACCACAAACTTTTCCCTCTCTAACCCTCCTTTCTCTTTTTTTTAGCCCTCCCTCTGCATTTTCCAGCCCTTTCCACTGGCCCCACTATGTGTAAAAACTGTATCATTTTGATGAAAGCAAAGTTTATTCCTTTTTCACTGGCTAATTAATTCACCATTATGATCCAGCTTTTATCATTATATACCTTATTATTATATATCTTAGTATTATATGATTATATAAATTATTAATAATAATAATAACAATAATCATCATTATTATTATTAATAATAATTATTTAATCATTATTTCATTGTATATCTTATCATGGAAAATCTTATCACTATATCATTATATATCTTATAACCTACCCCTGTGGTGAATTTCTATGGGAGGAACTGTAAGATTATAGCCTTATAATCTTACAGTTCCAGGAGGAGAAGAAACCAGAAGCCAAAAAGGGGTAGGTTATAATAAATAATGCACCCCCAACTGTAAATTATAATTATATTAGAAGTCGCATTGGAGTTCCGTGCCCTGTATAAAAGGTACTCGGCCTGCGGCCTCGTGCTTATATATGGTCACAGAACTCCTCTGTGACTTCTAATATCCTTATAATTTACAGTTGGGGGTGCATTATCCCCTATATTTTATCATTATATATTTTTATAATATCATTATATATCTTATCGTTATATATCTTATCATTATATCATTATTATATCATTATGTATCTTATATTATATTATCTCATGTTATCATTATACAAATACTGTACATACTCACCTTTTCTTTATTTCTATGTTCATGATCATCAAGACCGTTAAGCCAATAAACACCAGAAAACCTAATCTGTAGTTTTCTCGTTTGAAGAATTTAAGTGACACCATTTTGTTCTGTAGAGGAAACAAAGCAGTGAGAGTCTTTACAATGAGAAACCACAAACCTTGTATATGAAAGATGCATGTTCTGTTTGGGGCGAGTAAAACACCACTTGTTAATATGTGGAAGAAAGAACCAGACGCAGTTGAATGTACCGACCTCTTACTGTACTCAATGGTCAGACCATACATTAAATGAATGTAAACCAGAGGGGGAACTCACCTGGATGATTATTACCCTGCGTGATGATATGCCATTAATTTAACAGTCACACAGAAGGGCACTGATTTAAAGCAATACACAAAATATACACTGAGCAATTGAAATAATACGTCCAGATTGGACGAGTCAGGTTAATTTCAGGCTAGAACTGGTTCTATGTATAGTTAGGGACAATGACACAGGTAATATTATTCACTGAGATTATAACTCGAAATCCCAATTAGTCTTTGTTCTATTCTTCTAATTTAAAAGGAAACAGCACAGCTAAGGTTCCAAAAAACCAATATGGCGCCATTTAACAGGACATCAGGAGAATTGGAGGTAATTGTAACTTTTTATAAGAAACGCTGTTCAGCTTTATTGTTTCTTGGGATAAAAAGTGAAAGTTCCCGTAAGTTATTTAACAACAAAGTGGGTCATTCGTGGGCTATAAGGTAGAAAATCTCGTATCCCTACTGCAAAGGAATAATCTTTTTGACTGCTAATTTCCCAGTAAGAAAAGACAAACAGGAGGTAGGACTAGGGAATCCTACCCCCCAAACAATTTAAGTAAACATTAGCAGTTTAGTGGCCCTTTAACCCACCCTGAATAGAATGCAGATAATGTCCAAAATGGAAGGATAAGTTTATTAAGAAATAGATTAGTCTGAAATCAATTTAAAGGGACACTATACTGAAAAAATGGTTTTGCCTCATCTTAATCTATAATTGAATACATGTAAGTAGCACTTACTCTGATTTGCGTGTGTTGCTGCATGCCTTCAATCCAGCACACATTTTGTTCAGGAGCAGTATCCCCCCTCCCTCTTTTAACCACTCCCACTTCCATCCGACCTGACTTTTTTCCCACAAACCAACTGTCAAGCCAGCACACATCATACAGCATTCCAACTGTCAAAACTCTGTCACCATTCCAGCTACAGTAAAACTACTCACAGGAGAATCGTTTTTGAGAGCAAGGAACTTGATTGACAGCTGAAATATAAGAAGTTTTAGATTGGATATCTAGAGAAATAGAGAAAATACGGTGGTGGTTGGGAAGAATTATAGCTTCCAGTAATGGTCAATTTAAAATAACCTATTTTTCGGTATAGACGCCCTTTAATGTCTATTTAGGGCTAGCACAAGCAATTGAAATGGGCTAGGCCACATTAAAGCGCGTTTAAGTGCGATCCGATCACGCTTTTAAAAGCGCACACTAGTGTGGGTCAGTTGATGTGGCCCCACGAGTGCATTAGGGAGCGCTGCCTTGCGATTCATAAACCGGAGCACATGCAATCCGTATTTTTTGTGCAATTGCATGCGTTCTGATTGCGAATCGCTGGGCGTTCACAGTTGAGCATTTGATCGCACGCAACAGTGTGGCCTCAGCTTTAAGAACCAATAATCACAACCACATGGAACAGAAACCACTTATGAAAACGCGTTACCAGTAGAGATGAACGAGGCTGGTCAGTTCCCGCAGAAACCTCTTGAAGTTCCGATTTAATTGAATTTTTATAGAAATTTTAGATTTTTTTATGTAATTTTCAAAATTTTAAATGAATACATCTTGGGTATAAAATAAAACCTTTTATTGGCTAACTAAAATGATTAAGCCAATAAAAGGTATTATTTTATATCCAAGATGTCTTCACTTTCACTAATGGCTAACACGGTACAATTCTCTACTACTACCAAAGTTTTAAATGGAATTTCTGAAATTTCGCTGAAATGTTCCAAGTTTCGTAAATTCCGTTGGATCCACAGATTTTGGAAAACTGGCAGTTCCATTTCAAGACCGTGATCCCTCGCAAGTTACCATGGGAAATAATTAATAATGGGAAATGAGTGAAAATTTCTACAGAACTAAGGGGGTTATTCAATAAAAGTTCTTATCGTTTAAAATGGTGCTAATTTTGCCCCAACCAATCAGATGTTAGCTTTCAAATGTTAAATAAGATCTGATTGGTTGGGGCTAAATTAGCACCATTTTAACGATAAGACCTTTTATTGAATCTCCCTGTAAGTTTTGCTGCAGAATTTTGGAGAAAAAACCCATAAAACAACAATTGCTCAAATTCTGCGTTACCAGAACTATTTAAAGGTTCATGCATTTCTTACCCAGAATACGCTCTTGCCAATTCATTTGCATACATACAAATTAGAAGCAAGAGAGGATTACCGTTTCTATATATTTTTCTAAAATTTTTGTTCATCTCCTTTAGTTGATCTGGATGATATTACTGAAGAAGTTTTCTACAATTCAACATACAGTCTGCGTTTTGCTGTTCATACTCTGCAAATAGCTATAAGAGATTGATTAAAAGGTTTTATTGAGAAGAGGGTAGATCCAAATTATCATAAATAGTCCATATGCACACTAATCCCCAGGTGGGTGCAGCAAGTCCAATTCCCCTACTTCGCAGGAACAAGGCAATCAGAAGAATACAAGGTGGACTGCACTCCAAAATAGAATATTTATTACAAGCCAAACATCAAACAGTAGTACAACGTTTCGAGGGTAACACCCCTTCATCAGGTGATGTGAGCAACACAGAGTGGGTATAAATAGCACTTGGCTCTGTGTTGCTCACATCACCTGATGAAGGGGTGTTACCCTCGAAACGTTGTACTACTGTTTGATGTTTGGCTTGTAATAAATATTCTATTTTGGAGTGCAGTCCACCTTGTATTCTTCTGAAGAGGGTAGATCCCTTGAAAGCTTGTCTACTAAAGTAAACTTAGTCCATATATTGGACTAATACAGCAAAACAATTATTATTTTTATTAAAAAGGTCGTCATGCTGCTACTTTTAGTGGCAAGCTGAGGCATGTAGCTAGAACAGCTAGAACCTCTAAAACTGAAGCTATTCTGAAGAGATGTGCTGGGAAAGGGGCAGGATTTTCTTTACAATATGGCGTCTTGCTTGTTGTAATGGGGAACGTTTATGGTAGGTCAATGGCATGAATGAAAATACCATATGATAAGGAACATTGAAACCATGGATCTACTAACGGGAAACCCATTGAGGCAGGAAGATCAATGCCACATGGGTTGGACTGGAATGGAAGGGACAGTGCGAAGACCAGGGAGATTTAAAGGATTTGCAGTCAGGGAAACAGATCCAACATGGAGTCTGAATGGGCCCTCAGATTCCATCTGACAGCAATAAGGACTTAACAGAGACAACACATTCAATGCATTACTCTATATAATATAATGTTAGTTTACTAGAATGTACATACTTATGACTCAAAAAACAAATGAGAAAATAAAGACACTGATCCCCTTCTTCTATACAAAATTGATCCCTGAACCATTTCCCATCACTTACTCTTCTTCAGCTTTGATTCATCTTCAGGTGTCTCCTGGATTCTAAAAAATCTCTGTTCCTATGGGACCTTCCCATTAAAGTCCTAACAACAAGCAGGCACCATGCAGTGGATTATTCCTGAAACCTCACGGTTACTTTACAGACATAAAGTGATTTGTGTTGTTGATAAATGATGTTGAATTCTGAGACTTGTGCCAGTTTAACTGTGTAGCATTTCTATATCCCAATGGCCCAGAATCCCTCTGGGATGTTCATCAATATCTGGCAAAATGTCCATAAAATGGTGGATTTGGGCTGAATACAGTTTATCATTAGGAGATACTGAGGATCTAGTATTATATAGAGTCAGGTACCAGCCTCCTCCCCTTCACACCCTCCTGCCTAGAATGTGATGCCAAGGAAAAGTACTTGGTTCCTTGACATGACTCTCCAGGAGGATTAATAAGGAAGGGAGGAGAAACTATAAACAATAACCTGTGATTAACCTGAGCAACAAGGCAGAAAGGAAAGTCAGGCAGTTTATTAAACACGGTAAAGGTTTGAGTTGGCACACATTTCTTGGAAGGCAGAGAGCAGCCAAGAACTTATTCCATTGTATGGATACTGGAGTACAACAGTTCAAGGTCATTCCCCCTTCCCTGTTATCTAAACAATCAAACTGGCTACATGTTTGAATGTCTACTGAGCACATAGCCCAGTGTTTCTCAACCAGGGGTTCCTGAGAGGTTGCATGGGGGTCCTCATGAGATTGACAAACTATATGGATCCACCATTGGGATGAATCCAGATAAATGTATTATCAATGTTCTGTATTTATATGGATGTGTTTTTGGTGTATTGGTGCCTGAGAGATGAATAAATAAGTATTAATGTTTATTATGGAAGGGTTCCCTGAGATATTACAGTTTTTTCAAGGGTTCTATAAGGATAAAAAACACTTACTACACGGGAGCACATCCATCCATCCAAACCATGGCCCTCAAGCACTTCCAATGCTGCTCGGCCAGCAGATAATCAGAAAGGATCCATGGTAGGTAGAAGTAGGCAGCTCACGGAGATAAAATCAACTTATTTTATTTCATCCATTAAAAGCATCACAAATCCGGTCATACACTAAATGGCACATTACTAGAGGGTGGAGGAGCCGTCTGACGCGTTTCGTGACAAGTAGTCACTTCATCAGAGACGTGAACCTCCCGTAGCTAAACATCCTTTTATACTGATGTCTTCAATTAGAGCATCCTGCATTGCACATACCCAACAAGGTGTTGGTAATTACCCTTATTAGTCCATGCAATGATTCACATTCATAAAAACACTATATATAAACAACAACAATGGTTTTTGAATGAGTTCTGACTGAGGGAATAGTAAGTGATTAAATAAATACATTAAAATATCACAACAGCTGATACTCTTCTATTTAGACTTTGATCAATAAATATACATAAGAACAAAATAGATACATATTAGGACATCCCAGCGACTGATATTTCCTATTAGACATTTAGTCAGTAAGTAGAACAATAGAAAGAGATATACAGACACAGATGGTAAATAACCTATATTCAATATTGATCTAGTCCATAAAAGCCGACAATTCAAAATCCCTGTTTAACCCTAATGGGATCACAGTTTTAAAAGAGTGTAAATCCACTTACCTTCCATTATAAGTAGTTTCTTATGTTTGTCACCTCTTCTGATGCCCATTCTAGCAGTATCTATAATCTGAAAGGTGAATCCATTATTCCCCTCATGATGTTGGATGGCATGTTTGGAAATGGCCGAGTCCTCATTCCCTCTGTATATAGCATTACCATGCTTCGCTATTCTCTGGGAGGCACACCTAATGGTTTTCCCACATATTGTAGTCCACAGTCGCATGTCGCTAAATAAACCACAAACTTAGTTTTGCGATTGAGAAAATACCCCATATCATACTGTATACGCGTACGGGTGCTCATAAAGGACCTGGACTGATTGATATATTGGCAAGTTGTACATCGGGGAAGCCCACATTTAAAGCAACCCTTAGTACTAAGCCAAGTGTATTTATTCTCAGAGGGAGCAAGATATAGACTAGGGGATACTCTTGATCCTGTGGTTTTAGTCTATATGAGAACTTGGGTCTTATAGGCATAATAGATCTTAATATCGGATCCAATAGAATGCTCCAATATTCGGATATGATCTTTATTACATGAGGGGTACAAGCTGAGTGGGTCATAGTAAAATATGGGAAGTTAGCTTGTTTATTACTCACCTCATTTTCTACAGTGACATTATTATGGCAAAACGCTCTCTTTAATAACCTATTTCTATCCTATGAAACCGCCTTCTCATAGGCTACTTTAATGTCCTGTATGCAATATCCCCTCTGTATGAGTCTATCCCAGAGAGACATAGCCTCATCTTGGAATGTCTCCCATGTAGAGCAAATACGACGCAGTCGTATAAACTGGCTAAATGGAATTCCTTTAATGGTATTCTTAGAATGGCACGAATCAGCATGCAAAAGAGTATTCCTCGTTATCGGTTTTCTAAACAGATTTGTTTCAATATGATTATTAATGATGTTAAACCTCACATCTAGAAAGTCAATTTCCGTAGGATGAGTATGGAGGGGGAACGTTAGACCCCATTGTGTATTGTTACAATAGTCACTTCCACCCCACCGTTCCACACCAATATGATGTCATCTATATATCTAAAATATTTGATGACATTGTCCTTATAAAGACATTGATCGGTCTGTATGAATAGATTTTCCCAGAGTCCCATAAAGAGATTTGAGTACAACGGTGCAAATTTCGCGCCCATCGCCGCCCCAGTTCTCTGTACAAAATATGACCCATTGAACATAAAGTAATTTGATTGTAGTAAATATACCAAGGAGTCAATAATAAAAACTTTATGATTCTCAGGGTACAGATCAATTTCCCTTAGCCAAAATTTTATTGCAACGTCCATAGTTATCCACCTGTATTCCAAATTCCAAACCAAAGGTTCTAATTTATTAATGATATTTGTCATATCTCGAATGTAACTGGGAAGTAATGGGACCATAGGTAACAGAAGTCGATCAACATATTCACTCAGGTGCTCATTCAGGGAACCAATGCCCGAAACAATAGGTCTCCCCTTAACATCAATAAGACTCTTATGAACTTTCGGTAGCCAATGAAAAATTGGCACTACCGGATTTGATGCAGATAAATATTCAAATTCATCATCATTCAAAATCGATAAGGACCTCCCATTATTAAGGAGACCTTGTAATTGTGTCGAAAAAGAGGAAGTGGGATCACTTCCCAGAAAGGCATAAGTGTCTCTATCAGATAATTGGCGCATGGCCTCTTTAACATAATATGATGCATCCATAACTACAATAGACCCCCCCTTGTCAGAAGCCTTAATAACAATATTCTTATTATTTACCAATTGTTTGAGAGCCAATCTCTCTTTTACGCTAATATTTTGTTTGACAAAGGGGCAGCCTATGTTTTCCAATTGTTTAGTAACCAGCTTATAGAAAGTATCTATGTGTATACTTTTACTATGGAATGGATAAAAGGAGGACTTCAATTTCAGATCAGTGTGTAAAACTTCTAATGGTTCGTTACTTTCAGTGTATAGTTCACATAATGTATTGATATTGGCTGAGTCAGTCTGATTTAAAATACTACTAACAGCATCACTATTTATATGGTTACTGATATTGTCTCCAAAGTCATCATTGATATTATAAACAGGTACATAATCATCCAATGGGGTAGAATCATTAAAATGTCTCAATCATTACTTTATGTTCAATGGGTCATATTTTGTACAGAGAACTGGGGCGGCGATAGGCGCGAAATTTGCGCCGTCGTACGCAAATCTCTTTATGGGACTCTGGGAAAATCTATTCATACAGACCGATCAATGTCCTTACAAGGACAATGTCATCAAATATTTTAGATATATAGATGACATCATATTGGTGTGGAACAGTGGGGTGGAAGTGATCTCTGATTTTTTAGACTATTGTAACAATACACAATGGGGTCTAACGTTCCCCCTCCATACTCATCCTGCGGAAATTGATTTTCTAGATGTGAGATTTAACATCATTAATAATCATATTCAAACAAATCTGTTTAGAAAACCGATAACGAGGAATACTCTTTTGCATGCTGATTCGTGCCATTAACATAGTAACATAGTAACATAGTAATTAAGGTTGAATAAAGACATTCGTCCATCAAGTCCAACCTATTCACTTTTTTTTTTTTTTTTTTTTTATTTATTTATTTTTTAACCCTACCTAACAGTTGATCCAGAGGAAGGCAAAAAACCCCAGCTAAAAAAGGGGGGAAAAAATTCCTTCCTGACTCCAAACGGCAATCGGAAAGTATCCCTGGATCAACCAGATCTATATGCATTAATACCAGTAATTCTCAATATTTTTTAGTTTTAGAAACTTATCCAGGCCTTTTTTAAAGTTATTCAATGAACTTGCCATTACCACCTCTGCTGGAAGACAGTTCCACAGTTTCACCGTTCTCACTGTAAAGAAACCTCTCCTAACTTGAAGATGAAACTTCTTTTCTTCCAACCTTAAAGGATGTCCACGAGTCCTCTGATATGACCTATTAGTGAACAATGCACCAGAGAGTTCACTGAATGGGCCATTAATATATTTGTATAAGGTTATCATGTCCCCACGCAACCGCCGCTTCTCCAATGTAAACAGCCCTAACTTGTCTAATCTGCCTGCATATTCAAGCCCCTCCATTCCCCTTATTAATTTAGTTGCCCTTCTCTGAACTGCCTCAATTTCCAAGATGTCCCTTTTGTATATGGGATTCCAAAACTGCACCGCATATTCCAAATGTGGCCTTACCAGTGCCTTGTAAAGAGGGAGAATAATATTTTTCTCTCTTGATTCCATTCCCCTCTTTATACAAGACGATATCTTGCTAGCTCTAGCTGTTGCTACCTGGCATTGTTTGCTACAGCTAAGTCTGTTATCTACCAGAACCCCCAAATCTTTTTCCATTTCAGATGCACTTAACACAGAGTTATTTATGGTGTAGGTGGCACAGGGATTATTAAATCCCAAATGCATCACCTTACATTTATCAACATTGAATCTCATCTGCCATTCTGCTGCCCATTTTGATAATCTATCTAGGTCTGCTTGCAGCACTTTCACATCATTGGAAGTTTCCAAAGCTCTGCATAATTTAGTGTCATCAGCAAACACAGAGACCTTGCTCTCAATGCCCCCTTCTAAGTCATTTATAAACAGATTAAACAGAAGCGGCCCCAGTACAGAACCCTGAGGAACTCCGCTTAGAACTTTAGCCCCACATAGATGTAGCTCCATTAACCACCACTCTCTGTTTGCGGTCCAATAATAACCAGTTCTCTATCCAGGACAAATGTTTTCTTTCTTCAAGGCCAACAGTCCTCAGTTTATACATTAGTCGCCTATGTGGCACAGTATCAAAGGCTTTTGCAAAATCCAAATATACCACATCCACAGCTGTGCCTGAATCTAACTTCTTACTCACTTCTTCATAAAAACCAATTAAATTTGTCTGGCATGATCTATTTCTCATAAATCCATGCTGACTACTACTAATAAGATAATCTCTGGAGACAAAGTCAAGGATATGATCCCTTAACAAAGTTTCCATCACCTTCCCTACCACTGATGTTAGGCTTACAGGTCTATAGTTACCAGGCTGTGAACGACTACCTTTTTTGAATATTGGTATTACATTGGCTTTTTTCCAATCCAGCGGCACATCCCCAGACAAAAGCGAATCTGAAAAGATGAGACACAGTGGTCTTGCTAGAACTGAACTAAGCTCTTTTAAAATCCTAGGATGCAATCCATCTGGTCCTGGCGCTTTATTGAGAATCTAAGAATACTATTAAAGGAATTCCATTTAGCCAGTTTATACGACTGCGTCTTATTTGCTCTACATGGGAGTCATTCCAAGATGAGGCTATGTCTCATACAGAGGGGATATTGCATACAGGACATTAAAGTAGCCTATGAGGAGATGAATAAAAATAAGTATAATGTTTATTATGGAAGAGGTTCCTGAGATATTACAGTTTTTTCAAGGGTTTCTATAAGGAAAAAACACTTACTACACGGAGCACATCCATCCATCCAACCATGGCCCTCAAGCACTTCCAATGACTGCTCGCCAGCAGATAATCAGAAGGATCCATGGTAGGTAGAAGTAGGCAGCTCACGGAGATAAAATCAACTTATTTTAGTTCATCCATTAAAAGCATCACAAATCCGTATACACTAAAATGGCACATTACTAGAGGGTGGAGGAGCCGTCTGAGCTTTCGTGACAGTAGTCACTTCATCAGAGACGTGAACCTCCCGTAGCTACAACATCCTTTTATACTGATGTCTTCAATTAAGCATCATGCATTGCACATACCCACAAGGTTGTTGGTAATTACCCCGTATTAGTCCATGCAATGATTCACATTCATAAAAACATATATATAAACACAACAATGGTTTGAGAGTAGTCTGACTGAGGGAATAGTAAGTGGATTAAATAAATACATTAAAATATCACAACAGCTATACTACTTTCTATTGACTTTGATCATAATAATAAAACAAAATAGATTACATATTAGGACATCCCAAGACTGATATTTCCTATTAGACATTTAGTCAGTTAAGTAAACAATAGAAAGAGATATACACACAAGATGGTAAAAACCTATATTCAATATTGATCTAGTCCATAAAAGCCGACAATTCAAAATCCCTGTTTAACCCTAATGGGACACAGTTTTAAGAGTGTAAATCCACTTACCTTCCATATAAGTGTTTCTTATGTTTGTCACCCTCTTCTGATGCCCATTCTAGCAGTATCTATAATCTGAAAGGTGAATCCATTATTCCCTCATGATGTTGGATGGCAGTTTGGAAATGGCACGAGTTCCTATTCCCTCTGTAATATAGCATTACCATGCTTCGCTATCTCTGGGAGGCACACCTAATGGTTTTCCCACATATTGTAGTCCACAGTCGCATGTCGCTAAATAAACCACAAACTTAGTTTTGCGATTGAGAAAAATACCCATATCATACTGTATACGCGTAGGGTGCTCGAAAGGACCTGGACTGATTGATATATTGGCAAGTTGTACATCGGGGAAGCCCACATTAAAGCAACCCTTATACTAAGCCACAGTGTATTTATTCTCAGAGGGAGCAAGATATAGACTAGGATACTCTTGATCCTGTGGTTTTAGTCTATATGAGAACTTGGGTCTTATAGGCATAATAGATCTTAATATCGGATCCAATAGAATGCTCCAATATTCGGATATGAGCTTTATTACATGAGGGGTACAAGCGAGTGGGTCATAGTAAAATATGGGAAGTTAGCTTGTTTATTACTCACCTCATTTCTACAGTGACATTATTATGGGCAAAACGCTCTCTTTAATAACTATTTCTATCCTATGAAACCGCCTTCTCATAGGCTACTTTAATGTCCTGTATGCAATATCCCCTCTGTATGAGTCTATCCCAGAGAGAACATAGCCTCATACTTGGAATGTCCCCATGTAAGAGCAAGAACGACGCAGTCGATATAAATGGCTAAATGGAATTCCTTTAATGGTATTCTTAGATGGCACGAATCAGCATGCAAAAAGTGATTCCTCGTATCGGTTTTCTAAACAGATTTGTTTCAATATTGATTATATGATGTTAAACCTCACACTAGAAGTCAATTTCCGTAGGAGAGTATTGGAGGGGGAACGTTAGACCCCATTGTGATTGTTACAATAGTCTTCCACCCCACCGTTCCACCACCAATATGATTCATCTATATATCTAAATATTTGATGACATTGTCCTTATTAAAGACATTGATGGTCCTGTATGAATAGATTTTCCCAGAGTCCCATAAAGAGATTTGAGTACAACGGTGGCAAATTTCGCGCCCATCGCCGCCCCAGTTCTCTGTACAAAATATGACCCATGAACATAAAGTAATTTGATTGTAGTAAATATACCAAGGAGTCAATAATAAAAACTTTATGATTCTCAGGGTACAGATTCAATTTCCCTAGCCAAAATTTTATTGCAACGTCCCATAGTTATCCACCTGTATTCCAAATTCCAAACCAAAGGTTCTAATTATTAATGAGTATTTGTCATATCTCGAATGTAACTGGGAAGTAATGGGACCATATGGTAACAGAGTCGATCAACATATTCACTCAGGTGCTCATTCAGGGAACCAATGCCCGAAACAATAGTCTCCCCTTACACAATAAGACTCTTATGACTTTCGGTAGCCAATGAAAAATTGGCACTACCGGATTTGATGCAGATAAATATTCAAATTATCATCATTCAAATCGATAAGGACCTCCCATTCATTAAGGAGACCTTGTAATGTGTCGAAAAAGAGGAAGTGGGATCACTTCCCAGAAAGGCATAAGTGTCTCTATCAGATAATGGCGCATGGCCTCTAACATAATATGATGCATCCATAACTACAATAGACCCCCCCTTGTCAGAAGCCTTAATACAATATTCTTATTATTTACCAAATTGTTGAAGACCAATCTCTCTTTTACGCTAATATTTTGTTTGACAAAGGGGCAGCCTATGTTTTCCAATTGTTTTAGTAACCAGCTTATAGAAAGTATCTAGTGTATACTTTACTATGGAATGGATAAAAGGAGATTCAATTTCAGATCAGTGTGTAAAACTTCTAATGGTTCGTTACTTTCAGTGTATAGTTCAATAATGTATTGATATTGGCTGAGTCAGTCTGATTAAATACTACTACAGCATCAACTATTTATATGTTACTGATATTGTCTCCAAAGTCATCAATTGTATTATAAACAGGTACATAATCATCCAATGGGGTAGAATCATTAAAATGTCTCAATCATACTTTTATGTTCATGGGCATATTTTGTACAGAGAACTGGCGGGGCGATAGGCGCGAAATTTGCGCCGTCGTACGCAAATCTCTTTATGGGACTCTGGGAAAATCTATTCATACAGACCGATCATGTCCTTACAAGGACATGTCACAAATATTTTAGATATATAGATGACATCATATTGGTGTGGAACAGTGGGTGGAAGTGATCTCTGATTTTTTGAGACTATTGTAACATACACAATGGGTCTAAAGTTCCCCTCCATACTCATCCTGCGGAAATTGATTTTCTAGATGTGAGATTTAACATCATTATATCATATTCAAACAAATCTGTTTTAGAAAACCGATAACGAGGAATCTCTTTTGCATGCTGATTCGTTCCATACATAGTAACATAGAACATAGTAATTAGGTTGAATAACAGACATTCGTCCATCAAGTCCAACCTATTCACTTTTTTTTTTTTTTTTTTTTTTTATTTTATTTTTAACCCTACCTAACAGTTGATCCAGAGGAAGGCCAAAAACCCCAGCTAAAAAAGGGGGGAAAAAATTCCTTCCTGACTCCAAACGGCATCGGAAAGTATCCCTGGATCAACCAGATCTATATGCATTAATACCAGTAATTCTCAATATTTTTTAGTTTTAGAAAACTTATCAGTGCCTTTTTTAAAGTTATCAATGAACTTGCCATTACCACCTCTGCTTGAAGACAGTTCCACAGTTTCACGTTTCTCACTGTAAAGAAAGAACACATCTCCTAACTTGAAGATGAAACTTCTTTTCTTCCAACTTAAAGGATGCCACGAGTCCTCTGATATGACCTATTAGTGAACAATGCACCAGAGAGTTCACTGAATGGCCTTAATATATTTGTATAAGGTTATCATGTCCCACGCAACCGCGCTTCTCCAATGTAAAACGCTAACTTGTCTAATCTGCCTGCATATTCAAGCCCCTCCATTCCCTTATTAATTTAGTTGCCTTCTCTGAACTGCCCAATTTCCAAGATGTCCTTTGTATATGGGATTCCAAACTGCAACCGCATATTCCAAATGTGGCCTTAACCAGTGCCTTGTAAAGAGGGAGATAATATTTTTCTCTCTTGATTCCATTCCCCTCTTTATACAGACAATATCTTGCTGCTCTAGCTGTTGCTACCTGGCATTGTTGCTACAGCTAAGTCTGTTATCTACCAGAACCCCCAAATCTTTTCCATTTCAGATGCACTTAACACAGAGTTATTTATGGTGTAGGTGGCACAGGGATATTAAATCCCACATGCATCACCTTACATTTATCCAACATTGAATCTCATCCTGCCATTCTGCTGCCCATTTTGATAATCTATCGAGGTCTGCTTGCAGCACTTGCACATCATTGGAAGTTTCCAAAGCTCTGCTAATTTAGTGTCATCAGCAAACACAAGGACCTTGCTCTCAATGCCCCCTTCTAAGTCATTTATAAAACAGATTAAACAGAAGCGGCCCCATTACAGAACCCTGAGGAACTCCGCTTAGAACTTTAGCCCACGTAGATGTAGCGGCTCCATTAAACCCCACTCTCTGTTTGCGGTCAATAACACAGTTCTTATCCATGAACAAAGTGTTTTCTTCAAGGCCAACAGTCCTCAGTTTTACATAGTCGCCTATGTGGCACAGTATCAAGGCTTTTGCAAAATCAAATATACCACATCCACAGCTGTGCCTGAATCTAACTTCTATACTCACTTCTTCATAAAACCAATTAAATTTGTCTGGCATGATCTATTTCTCATAAATCCAGCTGACTACTACTAATAAGATAATCTCTGGAGACAAAGTCAAGGATAATGATCCTTAACAAAGTTTCCATCACCTCTCCTACCACTGATGTTAGGCTACAGGTCTATAGTTACCAGCCTGTGAACGACTACCTTTTTTGATATTGGTATTACATTGGCTTTTTTCCAATCCAGCGGCACATCCCCAGACAAAAGCGAATCTGAAAAGAGAGACACAGTGGTCTTGCTAGAACTGAACTAAGCTCTTTTAAAATCCTAGGATGCATCCATCTGGTCCGGCGCTTTATTGAGAATCTAAGAATACTATTAAAGGAATTCCATTTAGCAGTTTATACGACTGCGTCTTATTTGCTCTACATGGGAGTCATTCCAAGATGAGGCTATGTCTCATACAGAGGGGATATTGCATACAGGACATTAAAGTAGCCTATGAGAAGGCGGTTTCATAGGATAGAAATAGGTTATTTAAGAAGCAGCGTTTTGCCATAATAATGTCACTGTAGAAAATGAGGTGAGTATAAACAAGCTAACTTCCATATTTACTATGACCCACTCAGCTTGTACCCCTCATGTAATAAAGATCCATATCCGAATATTGGAGCATTCTATTGGAATCCGATATTAAGATCTATTATGCCTATAAGAACCCAAGTTCTCATATAGACTAAAACCACAGATCAAGGTACCCCTAGTCTATATCTTGCTCCCTCTGAGAATAAATACACTTGGCTTAGTACTAAGGGTTGCTTTAAATGTGGGCTTCCCCGATGTACAACTTGCCAATATATCAATCATCCAAGTCCTTTATGAGCACCCGTACGCGTATACAGTATGATATGGGGTATTTTCTCAATCGCAAACTAAGTTTGTGGTTTATTAGCGACATGCGACTGTGGACTACAATATGTGGGAAAACCATTAGGTTGTGCGCTCCCAGAGAATAGCGAGGATGTGTTAATGCTATTACGAGGGAATGAGACTCGGCCATTTCCAAACATGCCATCCAACATCATGAGGGAATAATGGATTCACCTTTCAGATTATAGATACGCTAGAATGGGCATCAGAAGAGGTGACAAACATAAGAAACTACTTAATGGAAGGTAAGTGGATTTACACTCTAAAACTGTGATCCCATTAGGGTAAACAGGGATTTTGATTGTCGGCTTTATGGACTAGATCAATATTGAATATAGGTTGTTATTTACCATCTGTGTCTGTATATCTCTTTCTATTGTTCTACTTACTGACTAAATGTCTAATAGGAAACATCATCACTGGGATGTCCTAATATGTATCTATTTTGTTCTTATGTATATTTATTGATCAAAGTCTAAATAAAGAGTATCAGCTGTTGTGAGTATTTTAATATGTATTTATTTAATCACTTACTATTCCCTCAGTCAGAACTCATTCAACCATTGTTGTTGTTTTATATATCAGTGTTTTTATGATGTGAATAGTGCATGGACATAAGGGTTAATTACAAACACCTTGTCTGGGTATGGGCAATGATGATGCTCTAATTGAAGACATCAGTATAAAAGATGTTTAGCTACGGAGGTTCACGTCTCTGATGAAGTGACTACTTGTCACGAAACGCGTCAGACGCTCCTCCACCCTAGTAATGTGCCATTTAGTGTATGACGGATTGTTGATGCTTTTAATGGATGAAATAAATAAGTTGATTTTATCTTCATAGGATAAAAAGGTTGGAAACACTGGTTATAGACCCATCCCTGCAGTGAATTTGAGCACATTTTTTAAAAATAGAGATATATTTATAGATCTATCATTTATATTTAAAGGAATTATGTATTTTGGTGACTTGGTGACAGAGAAAGACATAGATAAAATAGAATAAAAAAGTTGAAGAAACAATGACATAGCCAATAGGAATCCATAAGGGGCCCCTGAAGTTCAGCTTCAATGTCTGAAACATTGAGGTGGGTGTATGCTATCTAAAGAAAGTACACAACCCTCTTTCTTATCCCATACTTTGGTTTAAATCCCAGTCATGGTGGCACTAGTTATTCATGTTCTGGACTTTTACTCGTGATGTGAAACCATTGGGCAGTGTTATAGAATATTCTAAAATAGCTCTGCATAATCATAAGTGATCCTTGTAATTGTCTATTGGCCATGGTTCATGGGTTATGTTTTCCTCTATCGTGGTCTTATCATAAACCACCCAACTTTAAATGCTAGTAAAATAAACTAGTAAATCTACTTTTTGCTAAACCTGAGTGCTGATTTATTCCCTAAGGATAAAGCCACAATATAGTGATGCTAATGAGTGTGATGGTTTTCCTGTTCTATGACAGAACTGAAAAGGTGGATATAAAGAGTATCATCTTGTTGATCTTAATAGAGGTTTAAAATATCTATTCGGGGGGCAACATCTCAATGGATTTCGTGGGATAGTGATGGATCCAAACACAAACCAGAACCCGAGTTCAGGTTGAACTTTATGATTTCGTACGAACTCTGAAGTAGTTTGTTTTTTTCGAACTTGCAGACTTATATATTTTTGAATTTTTAACCGGTAACCCTCGAATGTAGCCTTCATTTGTAACCCCTCGAATGTAGCCTTCAATTTCGTAACCCTCGAATGTAGCCTTCAATTTCGTAACCCTCGAACTGTAACTTCAATTTCGTAACCTCGAATGTACCTCAATTTCGTAACCCTGAATGTAGCCTTCAATTTCGTAACCTCGAATGTAGCCTTCAATTTCGTAACCCTCGACTGTAGCCTTCAATTTCGTAACCGAATGTAACTTCAATTTCGTAACCCTCGAATGTAGCCTTCAATTTCGTAACCTCGAATGTACCTTCAATTTCGTACCCTCGAATGTAACTTCCATTTCGAACAACCCTCTAATGTAACCTTCAATTTCGTAACCCTCGAATGTAACCTTCAATTTCGTAACCCTCGAATGTAGCCTTCATTTCGTAACTCGAATGTAGCTTCAATTTCGTAACCCTCGAATGTAACCTTCAATTTCGTAACCTCGAATGTAGCCTTCAATTTCGTACCCCTCGAATGTAACCTTCAATTTCGTATACCCTCGAATGTAACCTTCAATTTCGAAACCCTCGAATGTAGCCTTCAATTTCGTAACCCTCGAATTGTAACCTTCAATTTCGTAACCACTCGAATGTAACCTTCAATTTGTAACCCTCGAATGTAACCTTCAATTTCGTAACCTCGAATGTAACCTTCAATTTCGTAGCCCCGAATGTAACCTTCAATTTGTAGCCCTCGAATGTAACCTTCAATTTCGTAACCCTCGAATGTAACCTTCAATTCGTACACCCTCGAATGTAGCCTTCAATTTCGTAACCCTCGAATGTACCTTCAATTTCGTAACCCTCGAATGTAACCTTCAATTTCGTAACCCTCGAATGTAAATTCAATTCGGAACCTCGAATGTACCTTCAATTTCGTAACCCTCGAATGTAGCCTTCAATTCGAACCATCGAATGAACCTTCAATTTCGTAACCCTTGAATGTACATTCAAATTTCGTAAACCCTCGAATGTACCTTCAATTTCGTAACCCTCGAATGTAACCTTCAATTTCGTAACCCTCGAATGTAACCTTCAATTCGTAACCCTCATATGTACCTTCATTTCGTAACCCGAATGAACCTCAATTTCGTAATGACATCGAATTGTAGCCTTCAATTTCGTAACCCTCGAATGAACCTTCAATTTTTACTATTCTTAACCACCTCGAATGTCCTTCAATTTCGTAACCCTCGAATGTAGCCTTCAATTTCAACCCTCGAATGTAGCCTTCAATTCGTAACCCTCGAATGTAGCCTTCAATTCGTACCCTCGAATGTAACCTCAATTCGTAACCGATTAGCCTTCAATTCCGTAACCAGAATGTAACCTTCAATTCGTAACCCTCGAATGTAACATTCAATTTTCGTACCCTCGAAGTAGCCTTCATTTCGTAGCCCTCGAATGTAACCTTCAATTTCGTAACCCTCGAATTGAACCTTCAATTTCGTAACCCTCGAATGTAGCTTCAATTTCGTAACCCTCGAGTAGCCTTCAATTTGTAACCTCGAATGTGAACCTTCAATTTCGTTAACTCCTGAATGTAACCTTCAATTTAGTAAACCTCGAATGTAGCCTTCAAGTCGTAACCCGAAGTAACCTTCAATTTCGAACCTCGAATGTAACTTAATTAAACCGATGGTACCTCAATTTCGTAACCCACCGATGTAAACCTTCAATTTTACCCGCGAAATGTAACTTCAAATTCGTAACCCTCCGAATTACCTCAATTCGTAACCCTCGAATGAGAACCTTCAATTCGTAACCCTCGAATGTAGCCTTCAATTTCGTAACCCTCGAATGTAGCCTTAAATTTCTAACCCTCGAATGTAATCAATTTCGTAACCTCGAATGTAGCTTAAATTTCTGAACCTCGAGGTAACACTTCATTTCGATATACCCTCGAAATGTAGCTTCAATTTCGGAACCTGATGTAACTTCAATGTGAACATCGAATGTAACTCATTTCTTAGCCTCGATGTAGCTCAATTTCGTAAACTCGAATGAGCCTTCAATTCGTAACCCTGGAATGTAACCTTCAATTTCGTAAACATCGAATGATAATTACATTACCACTTGACATATTACAGATATACCCTGATGTAAGACCATTCAATATCATCGTAAACCCTCGAATGATAGCCTTCAATTCGTAACACCTGAATGTAGCCTTCAATATTCGTAACCCTCGAATGAGCCATTCAATTTCGTTAACCCTCGAGATGTAACCTCAATATTCGGAACCTCTCGAAGTAGCCTTCGAATTTCAGAACCATGGGATGTATAACAATTCCAATTTCGTAACCTCGAATGTACCTTCAATGTAATACCCTCGATGTAGCCATTCGAATTTCGTACCCTCGAAGAACCTTCAATTAGTAAACCTCGAATGTCACCTCAATTCGTAACCCTCGATGAACCATTCAATTTCGTGACCCTCGAATGGACCATTCAATTTCCGTAACCCTCGAATGTAACCTTGACAATTTAGTAAACCTCGAATGTACCTCAATTTCGTAACCTGAATGTAGCTAATTTCGTAAACCTCGATGTAGACTCAATTTCGAACCTGATGTAATCAATTCGTAACCCTCGAAGAACCTACAATTTCGTAAACCTCGAATGAGCCTTCAATTTCGTAACCCTGCATGTAAATACAGTATACCTCGATTGCCGAACTTGCAGTAGCTGCCTGAAACCCCGAGAAAATTCCGATTGTGAGGAAGGATAGATGCCTATTAAATACGTTTACCTGGATTGATATAGGACATTATTCCCCAGACCATTTACCAGGTGCCACAAGCCATTTATAGTAAGTTAATTGTAATTTATTAGATTTACATCCTGAAATTTCGAAATATTTTCAATTACTAATGGTGTGAATTCTTACGCACTTACTGAAGTCGGATTGAAAAAAAAAAACAAAAACCAGGAATGTGATATTTAGTTACACCAACTGGACTGATTATTTCTTAAGAATTTCCAGTATCCCATAACCACAATTAAGATTCCATCGGTTGACTAGTGTATGAAATTCTTCAAAACTGAACTTCAAGTCAGTACTAACTGAATCACAGATATACCATGACCTGGATGGATGAATATTACAAGATAACATGACGGGAGGATGAATATTACAGATATACCATGACCTGGATGGATGAATTTACAGATATACCTGCCTGGATGGATGATATTACAGATATACCATGACCTGGAATGAAATTACAGATATACCATGACCTGGATGGATGAATATTACAGATATACCATGACCTGGATGATGATATTACAGATATACCAGGACCGGATGGATGAATATTACAGATATACATGACCTGGATGATGAATATACAGATATACCGTTACCTGAGGATGATATACAGATATACCATGACCTGGATGGATGATATTACAGATAGTACCTGAAATGGATGATAATATTACAGATATACATGACCTGGATGGATGAATATTACAGATATACCATGACCTGATGGATGAATATTAAGATATACATGACCTGGATGGAAGATATACAGTATACCATGACCTGGATGATGAATATTA
This sequence comes from Hymenochirus boettgeri, assembly GCA_019447015.1. Taxonomy (NCBI): domain Eukaryota; kingdom Metazoa; phylum Chordata; class Amphibia; order Anura; family Pipidae; genus Hymenochirus; species Hymenochirus boettgeri. Next base: position 308,774 of record JAACNH010000135.1, read on the forward strand.
CAGATATACCATTGACCTGGATGGATGAATATTACAGATATAACATGACCTGGATGGATGATTACAATATCCATGACGGATGGATGAATATCAGTATACCATGACCTGGATGGATGAATATTACAGATATACTGACCTGGATGGATGAATATTACAGATATACGATGACCGGATGGAGATAACAGATATACCATGACCGGATGGATGAATAATTACAGATATACATGACCTGGATGAATGAAATTACAGATATACCATGACCTGGATTGAATGAATATTACAGATATACATGACTGGTGAAGAATATACAGATATACCATGACCTGGATGGATGATATTACAGATATACCTGGACTGGATGAATGAATACAGATATACCATGACCTGGATGGATGAATTACAGATATACCTGACCTGGATGGATGATATTACAGATATACCATGACCGGATGGATGAAATTACGATATACTACCTGGATGAATGAATATTACAGATTACCATGACCTGGATGGATGAATATTACAGATAGACCGTGACCTGGATGAATGAATATTACAGATATACCATGACCGGATGATGAATATTCAGATATACATGGACCTGGAGGATGAATATTACAGATATACCATGACCTGGATGGATGATATTACAGATATACCATGACCTGGATGGATGAATATACAGATATACCTGACCTGGATGGATGAATATTAAGAATACATGACCGGATGATGAATTATTACAGATATACCCATGACCTGGATGGATGAATATTACAGATATACATGGACCTGGATGAATGAATATTACAGATATACCATGACCTGGATGGATGAATATTACAGATATACCATGACCTGGATGGAGAAGTATTACAGATATACCATGACCTGGATGGATGAATATTACCGATACCATGACCTGGATGGATGAATTACAGATATACATGACCTGGATGATGATATTACAGATATAACCATGACCTGGATGGATGAATATTACAGATAACCATGACCTGGATGATGAATATTACAGATATACCATGACCGGATGGATGAATATTAAGAATACATGACCTGGATGATGAATATTTACAGATATACCATGACCTGGATGGATGAATATATACAGATATACCTGAACCTGGATGGATGAATATTACAGATATACATGACCTGGATGGATGAATATTACAGTATACCATGACCTGGATGATGAATATTACAGTTACCATGACCTGGATGGATGAATATTACAGATATACCATGACCTGGATGGATGAATATTACAGATATACCATGACCTGGATGATGATATTACAGATATACGACTGGATGGATGAATATACGATAACCATGACCTGGATGAATGATATTACAGATATACCATGACTGATGGATGATAATTACAGATATACAGTGACACTGGATGGATGAATTACAGATATACCATGACCTGGATGGAAGAATATTACAGATATACCATGACCTGGATGAATATGATATTACAGATATACCATGACCTGGATGGAGAATATTACGATATACAGTGACTGGATGGATGAATATTACAGATACCTGACCTGATGGAGAATATTACAGATATACCTGACCGGATGGATGAATATTACAGATATACCATGACCCTGGATGGATGAATTACAGATATACCATGACCTGGATGGATGAATATTACAGATATACCGTGACCTGGATGGATGAAATATTACAGTATACCATGACGGATGGATGAATAACAGATATACCATGAACCTGGATGATGAATATTACAGATATACCATGACCTGGATGGATGAATATTACAGATATACCATGACCTGGATGGATGAATATACAGATATACCATGACCTGGATGTGATGAATATTACAGATATACCATGACCTGGATGGATGAAATTACAGATATACCATGACCTGGATGGATGAATATTACAGATTAACCGTGACCTGGATGGATGAATTTACAGATATACCGTGGCCTGGATGATGAATATACAGATATAGACCATGACCTGGATGATGGATGAATTACAGATATACCATGACCTGATGAATGAATATTACAGATATACCATGCAGGATGAATGAATATACAGATATAACCTGACCTGGATGGATGAATATTACAGATATACCATGACCTGGATGGATGAAATATTACAGTATTAACCATGACCTGGATGGATGAATATTACAGATATACCATGACCTGGAGTGAATTAATATACAGATATACAATGACCTGATGAATGAATATTACAGATTTAACCATGACCTGGATGGATGAATATTACAGATATACCATGACCTGGATGGATGAATATTACAGATACCGTGACCTGGATGGATGAATATTACAGAATACCGTGGACCTGGGATGGAAATGAATATACAGATAGACCATGACCTGGATGAATGAATATTACAGATATACCATGACCTGGATGGATGAATATTACGGATATACCATGACCTGGATGGATGAATATTACAGATACATGACTGGATGGATGAAATATACAGATATACCATGACCTGGATGGATGAATATACAGATATACCGTGACCTGGATGGATGAATATTACAGATATACCATGACCGGATGGATGGATATACCGATATACACCGTGACACTGGATGGATGAATATTACAGATAACCATGACCCGGATGGATGAATATTACAGATATACATGACCGGAGTGAATGATTACAGATATACCATGACCGGATGGATTGAATATTACAGATATACCATGACACGGATGGATGATTAAAGATATTACCATGACTGGATGGATGAATATACAGATAGACCATGACCTGGATGGATGAATATTACAATATACCATGACCTGGATGGATGAATATTACAGATATACCATGACCTGGATGGATGAATATTACAGATAACCATGACCTGGAGGATGAATATACAGATAACCATGACCGGATGGAGAATACAGATATACCATGACCTGGATGGATGAATATTACCAGATATACAATGACTGTATGGATGAATATTACGATATACCATGACCGGATGGATGATATTACAGATGATACATGACGGATGGAGAATATTACAATACCGTGACCTGGATGATGGATATTACAGATAGACCGTGACCTGGATGAATGAATTATACAGATATACCATGACCTGGATGGATGAATATTACAGATATACCATGACTGGATGGATGAATATTACAGATATACCATGACCGGAGGATGAATATACAGATATACCGTGACCTGGATGGATGATATTACAGATAGACCGTGACTGGATGATGAATATTACAGATAACCATGACCTGATGGATGATATTACAGATATACCCTGACCATGGATGAATTACAGAGACCATGACCTGGATGGATGAATATTACAGATATACATGACCTGGATGAAGGAATATTACAGATATACATGACCTGGATGATGAATATTACAGATATACCATGACCTGGATGGATGAATATTACAGATATACCATGACCTGGAGGATGAATATTACAGATATACCATGGACCTGGATGGATGAATATTACAGATATACCATGACTGGATGAATGAATATTACAGATATAACCATGACCTGGATGGATGAAATTACAGATATACCATGACTGATGGATGATATTACAGATATACCATGACCCGGATGGATGATATACAGAAATACCAGACCCGGATGGATGAATAAAGTATACCATGACCGGATGGATGAATATTACAGATATACCATGACCCGGATGGATGAATATTAAGATATACCCTGACCCGGAGGGTGAATTACAGATATACCATGACCGGATGGATGAATTTACCGATATACCGACCCGGATGATGAAATTAACAGATATACCATGACCCGGATGGATGAATATTACGTAGATATACCCATGACCGGATGGTGAATATTACAGATATACCATGACCGGATGGATGAATTACAGATATACCATGACCTGGATGATGAATATTACAGATATACCATGACCTGGATGGATGAATATTACAGATTACCATGACTGGATGATGAATATTACAGATATACCATGACCTGGATGGATGAATATTACAGATATACCGACCTGGATGGATGAATATTACAGATATACCATGACCTGGATGGGAATATTACAGATATACCATGACCTGGATGGATGAATATTACAGATACCATGACCTGGATGGATGAATATTACAGATATACCATGACCTGGAGGATGAATATTACAGATATACCATGACCTGATGAATATATACACGATATACCATGACCTGGATGATGAATATTACAGATTACCATGACCTGGATGATGAATATTACAGATAACTGACCTGGATGATGAATATACAGATGACCGTGCCCGGATGGATGAATATTACAGATATACCGTGGCCTGGATGGATGAATTACAGATAACCATGACCGGATGAAGAATATTACAGATATACCATGACCTGGATGGATGAATATTACAGATATACCCTGACCTGGATGGATGAATATTACAGATATACCATGACCTGGATGGATGAATATACAGATATACCATGACCTGGATGGATGAATATTACAGATATACCGTGACCTGGATGGATGATATTACAGATATACCATGACCCGGTGATGGTGTATTACAGATTAACTGACCCGATGGATGAATATTACAGATAAACTGACCCGGATGGATGAATATACAGATTAACCATGACCCGGATGGATGAATATTACAGATATACATGACCGGATGGATGAATATTACAGATATACCATGAACCGGATGGATGAATATACAGATATACCATGACGGATGGATGAATATTAAAGCTAGACCAGACCTGGATGGATGAATGATTACAGATATACCATGACTGGAGGATGAATATAAGAGATACAGACCGAGATGAATTTACAGATAGACCATGACGGATGGATGAATATTACAGATATACCATGACCTGGATGGATGAATATTACAGATATACCATGACTGGATGGATGAATATTACAGATATACCATGACCTGTATGGATGAATATTACAGATATACCATGACCTGGATGGATGAATATTACAGATATACCGTGACCTGGTGATGAATATTACAGATATACCGTGACCTGGATGGATGGATATTACAGATAGACCGTGACCTGGATGAATGGATATTCAGATATACATGACCTGGATGAATGAATATTACCGATATACCATGACCTGGATGGATGAATATTACAGATATACCATGACCTGGAGGATGATATCAGGTATACCGGACCTGGATGGATGATATTACAGATAGACCGTGACCTGGATGAATGAATATTACAGTAGACATGACCTTGATGGATGAATATTACAGATATACCATGACCTGGATGATGAATATTACAGATATACCATGACCTGGGATGAAATACAGATATCCATGACCTGGTGGAATGAATATACAGATATACCATGACCTGGATGAGATGATATTACAGATATACCATGACCTGGATGAATGAATATACAGATATACCATGACCTGGATGGATGAATATTAAAGATATACCATGACCTGGATGGATGAATATTACAGATATACCATGACCTGGATGAATGAATATTACAGATATACCATGACCGGAGGATGAATATACAGATATACCATGACCTGGATGGATGAATATACAGATATACCATGACCTGGATGAATGAATATTACAGATATACCATGACCTGGATGGATGAATATTACAGATATACCATGACCCGATGGATATGAAATTACAGGATTACCATGACCGGATGATGAATATTACAGATATACCTGACCGGATGGATGAAATACAGTATACCATGACCCGGATGGATGAATATTACAGATAACCATGACCGGATGGATGAATATTACAGATATACCTGACCGGATGGATGAATATTACAGATATACCATGACCGGATGGGAATAATTACCAGATTATACCATGACCTGATGGATGATATTACAGATATACCATGACCTGGATGAATGAATTTACAGATATACCATGACTGGATGGATAATTTACAGATATACCGGACCTGGATGGATGAATATTACAGATATACCTGACCTGGATGATGAATATACAGATATAACGTGACCTGGATGGATGAATATTACAGATATACCGGACCTGGATGGATGAATATTACAGATATACCATGACCTGGATGGATGAATATTACAGATTACCATGACCTCGGATGGATGATATTACAGATATACCATGACCTGGATGGATGGATATTAAGATATACTGACCTGGAGGGATGAAGATTACAGATATACCATACCTGGTGGATGAATATACAGATAGACCGTGACCTGGATGGATGAATATTACAGATATACCCATGACCTGGATGAATGAATATACAGATATACCATGACCTGGATGGAGGAATATTACAGATATACCGTGACCTGGATGGATGAATATTACAGTTATACCATGACCTGGATGGATGGATATTACAGATATACCATGACCTGGATGAAGAATATACAGATATACCGTGAACTGGATGGATTAATATACAGATATACCATGACCTGGATGGATGATATTACAGATATACCATGACCTGGATGGATGAATATTACAGATATACCAGGACCTGGATGAATGAATATTACAGAATACCGTGAACTGGATGGATGAAATTACAGATATACCATGACCTGGATGGATGAATATTACAGATATACCATGACCTGGAGGATGAATATTACAGATATACCATGACCGGATGATGAATATACAGATATACCATGACCTGGATGAATGAATATTACAGATATACCATGACCTGGATGAATGAAATTACAGATATACCATGACCTGGATGAATGAATATTACAGATATTACCATGACCTGGATGGATGAATATTACAGATATACCATGACCGGATGGATGAATATTACAGATATACCAGACGACCGGATGATGAATATTACAGATATACCATGACCGGATGAATTAATATTACAGATATACCAGTGACCTGGATGAATGAATATTACAGATATACCATGACCGGATGGATGATATACAGATATACCATGACCCGGGGATGAATGAATATTACAGATATACCATGACCCGGATGGATGAATATTACAGATATACCATGACCCGATGAATGAATATTACAGATATACCATGACCCGGATGAATGAATATTACAGATATACCATGACCCGGATGGAGAATATTACAGATATACCATGACTGGATGGATGAATATTACAGATATACATGACTGGAGAATGAATATTACAGATATACCATGACCTGGATGAATGAATATTACAGATATATACCGGACCTGGAGAATGAATATTACAGATATACCGTGACCTGGATAATGAATATTACAGATATACCGTGACCTGGATGGATGAATATTACAGATATACCGGACCTGGATGGAGGATATTACAGATAGACGACCTGGATGAGAAATTACAGATTACCGTGACCTGGATGAATGAATATTAAAGATATACCATGACCTGGATGGATGAATATTACAGATATACCGTGACCTGGATGAATGAAATATTACAGATATACCATGACCTGGATGGATGAATATTACAGATATACCATGGGACCTGGATTGAAGAATATTACAGATATACCAGACGACCGGATATATGAAATTACGATATACCAGACTGGATGAATGAATATTACAGATATACCGTGACCTGGATGAATGAATATAAGATATACCATGACCTGGATGGATGAATATTACAGATATACCATGACCTGGATGAATGAATATTACAGATATACCATGACCTGGATGAATGAATATTACAGATAGACCGTGACCCGGATGGATGGATATTACAGATAGACCATGACCTGGATGGATGAATATTACAGATAGACCGTGACCTGGGTGGATGAATATTACAGATATACCATGACCTGGATATGAAGAATATACAGAATACCATGACCTGGATGGATGAATATTACAGATATACCTGACCTAGATGAATGAATATACAGATATACAATGACCTGGATGGATGGATATTACAGATATACCATGACCTGGATGGATGAATATTACAGATAACCATGACCGGATGATGAATATTGTAATATACGTGACCTGGATGGATGAATATACAGATAGACGGTGACCGAATGAATGAATATTACAGATATACCGTGACCTGGATGATGAATATTACAGATATACCGTGACCTAGATGAATGAATATGTAGAATACCGTGACCTGGAGGATGAATATTACAGATAGACGGTGACCTGAATGAATGAATATTACAGATATCCAGTGACCGGATGAAGAATATTACAGATAGACCATGAACTGGATGAATGAATATACAGATATCCATGACCTGGAGATGAATATTACAGATATGACCCGAATGGATGAATGATATTACAGATATACCATGACGGATGGATGATATACAGATTACCTGACCTGGAGAATGAATATTTACAGGATAGACGTGACCTGGATAGAATGAATATTACAGTATACCGTGACCTGGATGAAGAATATTACAGATATAACCGTGACCTGGATGAATGAATATTACAGTATAACCCTGACCTGGATGAATGAAATTTACAGATATACAATGACCTGGATGGATGAATATTACAGATATACCATGACCTGGATGAATGAATATTACAGATATACCATGATGGATGAATGAATATTACAGATATACCATGACCGGATGAATGAATATTACAGATATACCATGACCTGGATGATGAATATTACAGATAGACCATGACCTGGATGAGATGAATATTACAGATTACATGACTGGATGAAGATGAATAATACAGATATTACCATGACCTGGATGAATGAATATTACAGATATACCATGACTGATGGATGAATATACAGATATACCGTGACCTGGATGGAATGAATATTACAGATATACCGTGACCTGGATGAATGAATATTACAGATATACCGTGACCTGGATGAATGAATATTACAGATATTACGTGACTGGATGAATGAATATTACAGATATACCGTGACCGGATGGATGGATATACAGATATACCAGTGACCTGGATGAATGAATATTACAGATATACCGTGACCTGGATGGATGAAATTACAGATATACCATGACCTGGATGAATGTATTACAGATATTACCATGACTGGATGAATGAATATTACAGATATACCATGACCTGGATGGATGAAATTACAGATATACCGTGACCTGGATGGATGAATATTACAGATATACCATGACCCTGGATGAATGAATATTACGATATACCGTGACCTGGATGGATGAATATTACAAGATATACCGGACCTGGATGATGAATATTACAGATATTACCGTGGACTGGATAAATGAATTTACAGATACCATGACCTGGATGAATGAATATTACAGATATACCAGGACCTGGATGGATGAATATACAGATAGACCATGACCTGGATGGATGAATATTACAGATATACGTGACCTGGATGGATGAATATTACAGATATACCATGACCTGGAGGATGGATATTACAGATATACCATGACCTGGATGAATGAATATTACAGATATACCGTGACCTGGATGGAATGAATATTACAGATATACCATGACCTGGATGATGAATATTACAGATATACCATGACCTGGATGGATGAATATTACAGATAGACCATGACCTGGATGAATGAATATTACAGATATACCAGACCTGGATGAATGAATATTACAGATATACCATGTACTGGATGGATGAATATACAGATTATACCATGACCTGGATGGATGAATATTACAGATATACCGTGACCTGGATGGATGAATATTACAGACAGACCATGACCTGAATGGATGATATTACAGTATACCGTGACCTGGATGAATGAATATTAACAGATATACCATGCCTGGATATATGAATATTACAGATATACCTGACCTGGATGAATGAATATTACAGATATACTGACCTGGATGGATGAATATTACAGATATAACAGGACCTGGATGGATGAATATTACAGATTACCATGACCTGGATGAATGAATATTACAGATAACCAGACCTGGAGAATGATATACAGAATACCATGACTGGATGAATGATATACAGATATACCGGACCGGATGAATGAATTACAGATATACCATGACCTGGATGGATGAAATTACAGATATACCATGTACCTGGATGAATGAATATACAGATATACATGACCTGGATGGATGAATTACAGTATACCATGACCTGGATGGATGAATATTACAGATATACCATGACCTGATGGATGAATATCTGTAGAGATACCGGACCGGAGGGATGAATATTACAGATAGACGGGACCTGATAGATGAATATTACAGATATACCGTGACCTGGATGAATGAATATTACAGATATACCATGACCTAGATGAATGATATTGTAGATACCGTGACCTGGATGGATGAAATTACAGTAGACGTGACCTGAATGGAAAGGATATTACAGATGTACCGTGACCTGGATGAATGAAATATTACGAGACCATACCTGGATGAATGGAATATTACAGATAACCAGACTGGAACCCATGATGAATAATACAGATATACCAGACTGGATGAATGAATATTACAGATATACCATGACCTGGATGGATGAATATATAACAGATTATACCATGACCTGGATGGATGAATATTACAGATACCGACCTGGATGAATGAATGATATACAGATAGACCGTGACCTGGATGAATGAATATTACAGATATACCGTGACCTGGATGAATGAATATTACAGATATACCATGACCTGGATGAATGAATATTACAGATATACAATGACCTGGATGGATGAATATTACAGATAGACCATGACCTGGATGAATGAATATTACAGATAGACCATGACCTGGATGGATGAAGATTACAGATATACCATGACCTGGATGGATAAATATTACAGATATACCATGACCTGGATGGATGAATATTACAGATATACCATGACCTGGATGGATGAATATACAGATATTACCATGACCTGGATGGATGATATTACAGATTATACGTGACCTGGATGGATGAATATTACAGATTACCATGACCTGGATGAATGAATATTACAGATATACCATGACCGATGGATGAATATTACGATTATACCGTGACCTGGATGGATATGAATATTACAGATATACCATGACCCGGATAAATGAAGATATTACAGATATACCATGACCTGGATGAATGAGATGGATATATACAGACCATGGACCTGGATGGATGAATATTACAGATATAGACCATGACTGGATGGATGAATATTACAGATAGGACCTGACCTGGATGGATGAATTACAGATATACCGTGACCTGGATGGATGAATATTACAGATAACCATGACCTGGAGGATGAATTATACAGATAGACACTGACCTGGAAGGATGAAAAAGATATACCATGACCTGGATGGATATAAACTATCCATTGATGGCAGAATATTACATCCGTGACCTGGATGAATGAATATTACAGCTATACCGTGACCTGGATGGATGAATATTACAGCTATACCGTGACCTGGATGAATGAATATTACAGCTTACAGATATACCATGACCTGGATGGATGAATATTACAGATATACCATGACCTGGATGGATGAATATTACAGATAGACCATGACCTGGATGGATGGATATTACAGATATACTGTGACCTGGATGGATGAATATTACAGATATATATATATTGTGGGTATGGTAAAAATATTGAGCCTAATAAACATTTTAGAAGGAAAAAGTGGGAAAAGGGAGTTTAAGGCTTAAAGGGAAAGTTCAGTTCAAAATATCTTTATTTTTTAAAATTCTTGCAGGGTTATTCAATAAAAGTTCTTATCATTTAAAATTGTGCTAATTTTGCCCCAACCAATCCGATGTTAGCTTTCAAATGTTAAATAAGATCTGGTGCTAAGAGCTAAAACAGAAGAAACCAAGGCACCCATCGGCAGTAACTAACCCCTCTGAACAATCCAAGATCTGTCTGATTGGTTGTAGCAAAATTAGCACCATTTTAAAGATAAGAACTTTTATTGAATCTAACAGAATATTTCTTATAAAACAAATTTTATGATTCAGGAGTAAGTTTTCAATTAAACAACCTGGTACAGAGAAAAGATTGGGTACATGTAAGCTATACAGTTTACCCAATGGAATTTCTTCCTGTAACTGATTGGTTTATAAATCATTTTTGTTCATTGCATATATATAAGGCATACCAATGTTTTATAAAGCTTCTATTTCTCTGTTTAAAGCATCAAGCAGCAAGGGGTGGGAAATAATGTGCAGTGCGCTGTCAATCAAAAAGGGCTTCAACAAGCAGGAAACATTCATCTTTTTAACACTGTAACTTCGTAACGCCTTCACAGAATGGGACCAGGGATTATTTTAAAGGGAATGTTCACCTCCCCAAAACTAAAATTAACCCACTACTGGCCCCACAGTGTAGTTTAAATAATCCTTACCTTACCTCTCTGCTTCTTATGGTTCTCCTGCAATGTCTGTCCAAAGTCCAGGAAACTGAAGAGTAGGAGAGGTGTTCCTGTATGAAAGATTTCAGCCTCCTCCTTGTCCTCTGAGAGTACAGGGCATGTGCAGGGGAGCTCTTTACCCCTCTCCCTCCCTTCTGATCCCTGTTCTTCTTATTGTTCATTATTATCTTTGGATTCTTGTCATTTTCTTGTCTTCCAGTACCTGTGATTTCCTTTGGTGTTCCGGTTTTCCAGAGTATACCCGGCCTCAGCGTCTATACCTTGCACTCTAAGACCTGGGGTTAAACGTGTACAGCGAGGCACGACAAGTGATCAGGGGCTTGTCTATATGTGAAGACAGCGGCTGTAGATTGGGGTATAGGCACTGAAGGTATATTGGGGGAATCCGGGCATCACATTATAACAGGCCATGGAAGATATACAAGAGCAACTACGGCTCTTAACTTGGGCTGTCAACCAACTTGCCCAAAGGGTAGTGGCCCCAGAAAATAGGTCTCCTCCAGTCACTTCACTTCCTGTTTTCGAGCCCAAGGCCCCGCTCCCTGAGAAATTTAATGAGTGAGACTGAGGAGACCTATTTTCTGGGGCCACTACCCTTTGGGCAAGTTGGTTACAGCCCAAGTAGTTGCTCTTGTATACTTCCATGGCCTGTTTATAAGTGATGCCCGGATTCCCCCAATATACCTTCAGCACCTATACCCCAATCTACAGCCGCTGTCTTCACATATAGACAAGCCCTGATCACTTGTCGTGCCTCGCTGTACACGGTTAACCCCAGTCTTAGAGTGCAAGGTATAGACTACTGAGGCCGGGTATACTCTGGAAAACCGGAACACCAAAAAAATCACAGGTACTGGAAGACAAGAAATGACAAGAATACAAAGATATAATGAACAAGAGAAGAAAGGGATCAGAAGGAGGGAGGGGGTAAAGAGCTCCCCTGCACAGCCTGTACTCTCAGAGGACAAGGAGAGGCTGAAATCTTTCATACAGAAAGACCCCTCCTACTCTTCAGTTTCCTGGACTTTGGACAGACACTGCAGGAGAACCATAAGGAGCAGAGAGGTAAGGTAAGGATTATTTAAACTACACTGTGGGTCCTAGTGGGGTTAAATTTTAGTTTTGGGGAAGTGGACATGCCCTTTAAAATAATCCCTGGTCCCATTCTGTGAAGGCGTTACGAAGTTACAGTGTTAAAAAAATGAATGTTTCCTGCTTGTTGAAGCCCTTTTTGATTGACAGCACACTGCACATTATTTCCCACCCCTTGCTGCTTTGAACAGAGAAATAGAAGCTTTATAAACATTGGTATGCCTTATATATTTGCAATGAACAAATGGTCTGATTTATAAACCAATACTTTTTTTCAGTTTGTTGGGATCAGTTAGAGGAAGAAATCCCATTGGGTAAACTGTGTAGCTTATGCGTACCCAATCTTTTCTCTGTACCAGGTTGTTTTATTGAAAACTTACTCCTGAATCATAAAATTTGTTTTATAATAAATATTCTGAGATTCAATAAAGTTCTTATCTTTAAAATGGTGCTAATTTTGCTACAACAATCGATCTTATTTAACATTTGAAAGCTAACATCTGATTGGTTGGGGCAAAATTAGCACCATTTTAAATGATAAACTTTTATTGAATAACCCTGCAGAATTTTAAAAAATAAGATATTTGAACTGAACTTTCCCTTTAACCTAAACTCCCTTTTCCCACTTTTTCCTTCTAAATATTTATTAGCTCAATATTTTTACCATACCCACAATATATATATATCTGTAATATTCATCCATCCAGGTCACGGTATATCTGTAATATTCATCCAGGTCATGGTATATCTGTAATATTCATCCATCCAGGTCACGGTATATCTGTAATATCCATCCATCCAGGTCATGGTCTATCGTAATATTCATCCATCCAGTCTTGGTAATCTGTATATTCATTCATCCAGGTCATGGTATATCTGTAATTCATTTATCCAGGTCATGGTATATCTGTAATATTCTCCATCCAGGTCAGTATATCTATAAATTCATCCATCCAGGCCTGGTATATCTGTAATATTCATTCATCCAGGTCATGGTTATATCTGTAATATTCATCCATCCAGGTCATGGTATATCGTAATATTCATTCATCCAGGTCACGGTATATCTGTAATATTCATCCATCCAGGTCATGGTATATCTGTAATATCCATCCATCCAGTCATGGTCTATCTGTAATATTCATCCTCCAGGTCATGGTATATCTGTAATATTCATTCCTCCAGGTCATGGTATATCTGTAATATTCATTTATCCAGGTCATGGTATATCTGTAATATTCATCATCCAGGTCACGGTATATCTTATAATATTCACCTCCAGGTCATGGTATATCTGTAATATTCATTCATCCAGGTCATGGTATACTGTAATATTCATCCTCCAGGTCATGGTATATCTGTAATATTCATTCATCCAGGTCACGGTATATCTGTAATATTCATCCATCCAGGTCATGGTATATCTGTAAATTCATTCATCCAGGTCATGTATATCTGTAATATTCATCCATCCAGGTCTGGTATATCTGTAATATCATTCATCCAGGTCACGTATTTCTGTAATATTCATCATCCAGGTCACGGTATATCTGTATATCATCCATCCAGGTCACGGTATATCTGTAATATTCATTCATCCAGGTCACGGTATATCTGTAATATTCATTCATCCAGGTCATGGTATATTCTGTATATCTTCATCCAGGTCATGGTCATCTGTAATATTCATCCATCCAGGTCATGGTATATCTGTAATATTCATTCATCCAGGTCATGGTATATCTGTAATATTCATCCGTCATGGTCTATCTGAATATTCACCATCCAGGTCATGGTTATCTGTATATATTCTCATCCGTCACGGTATATCTGTAATATTCATCCATCCAGGTCACGGAATATCTGTAATATCCATCCATTCAGGTCATGTATATCTGTAATATTCATTCATCCAGGTCATGGTATATCTGTAATATTCATCCATCCAGGTCATGGTATATCTGTAATATTCATCCATCCAGGTCACGGTATATCTGTAATATTCATCCATTCAGTTCATGGTATATCTGTAATATTCATTCATCCAGGTCACGGTATATCTGTAATATCATCCATCAGGTCATGGTATATCTGTAATATTCATTCATCCAGTGTCATGGTAAATCTGTAATTTCATTCCATCAGGTCATGGTATATCTGTAATATTCATCATCCATCCAGGTCATGGTCTATCTGTATATTCATTCATCCAGTCACGGTATATCTGTAATATTCATCCATCCAGGTCAGGTATATCTGTATATTCATCTTCAGTCATGGTATATCTGTATATTCATTCATCCAGGTCATGGTATATCTTAATATTCATCCATCAGGTCATGGTATATCTGTAATATTCATCCATCCAGGTCACGGTATATCTGTAATATTCATCCATTCAGGTCATGGTATATCTGTAATATTCATTCATCCAGGTCACGGTATATCTGTAATATTCATCCATTCAGGTCATGGTATCTCTTAATATTCATTCATCCATCTGGGTCATGGTATATCTGTAATATTCATTCATCCAGGTCACGGTATATCTGTAATATTCATTCATCCAGGTCATGGTCTATCTGTAATATTAATCCATCCAGGCCATGGTATATCTGTAATATTCATTCATCCAGGTCATGGTATATCTGTATATTCATCCATCCAGGTCACGGTATATCTGTAATATTCATCCATCCAGTCATGGTATATCTGTAAATTCATCCATCCAGGTCATGGTATATCTGTAATATTCATCCATCCAGGTCATGGTATTCTGTAATATTCATCATCCAGGTCAGGTATATCTGTAATATTCATTCATCCAGGTCACGGTAATCTGTAATATTCATTCATTCATCAGGTCAGGTATATCTGTAATATTCATTCATCCAGGCATGGTATATCTGTAATATTCATCATCATCCGTCACGATATATCTGTAATATTCTTCATCCAGGTCACGGTATATCTGTAATATTCATTCATCCAGGTCACGGTATATCTGTAATTTCATTCATCCAGGTCACGGTATATCTGTAATATTCATCCATCCAGGTCATGGTATATCTGTAATATTCATCCATCCAGGTCATGGTATATCTGTATTTCATCCAGGTCATGGATATCTGTAATATTCATCCATCCAGGTCATGGTATATCTGTAATATTCATCCATCCAGGTCATGGTATATCTGTAATATTCATTCATCCAGGTCATGGTATATCTGTAAAATTCATTCATCCAGGTCATGGTATATCTGTAATATTCATTCATCCAGGTCATGGTATATCTGTAATATTCATTCATCCAGGTCATGGTATATCTGTAATATTCATTCATCCAGGTCATGGTATATCTGTAATATTCATTCATCCAGTCATGGTATATCTGAATATTCATCCTCCAGGTCACGGTATATCTGTAATATTCATCCATCCAGGTCATGGTATATCTGTAATATTCATTCATCCAGGTCATGGTATATCTGTAATATTCATCCATCAGGTCATGGTCTATCTGTAATATCATTCATCATCAGTCAGTATATCTGTAATATTCATTCATCCAGGTCATGGTATATCTGTAATATATTCATCCAGGTCACGGTATATCTGTAATATTCATCATCCAGTCACGGTAATCTTAATATTCATTCATCCAGGTCATGGTATATCTGTAATATTCATTCATCCAGGTCATGGTATCTCTGTAATATTCATCATCCGGTCACGGTATATCTGTAATATTCATCCATCCAGGTCATGGTATATCTGTAATATTCATCCATCCAGGTCATGGTATACTGTAATATTCATCCATCCAGGTCATGGTATATCTGTAATATTCATCATCCAGGTCAGGTATATCTGTAATATTCATCCATCCAGGTCATGGTAATTGTAATATTCATTCATCCAGGTCATGGTATATCTGTAATATTCATCCTCCGGTCATGGTATATTCTGTAATATTCATCCATCCAGGTCATGGTATATCTGTAATATTCATTCATCCAGGTCATGTATACTGTATTTCATCCATCCGGTCATGGTATATCTGTAATATTCATCATCCAGGTCATGGTATATCTGTAATATTCATCCATCCAGGTCATGGTATATCGTATTATTCATCCATCCGGTCATCGGTGTATCTGTAATATTCATCCATCCAGGTCAGGTATATCTGTAATATTCCATCCACAGGTCAGGTATATCTGAATATTCATCCATCCAGGTCACTGGTATATCTGTAATATTCATTCATCCAGGTCATGGTATATCTGTCAATATTCATCCATCCAGGTCATGGTATATCTGTAATATTCATTCATCCAGGTCACGGTATATCTGTATATTCATCCATCCAGGTCATGGTATATCTGTAATATTCATCATCCAGGTCACGGTATATCTGAATATTCATCCATCCAGGTCATGGTATATCTGTAATATTCATCCATCCAGGTCACGTATATCTGTAATATTCATTCATCCAGGTCACGTATATACTGTAATATTCATCCATCCAGGTCAGGTATATCTGTAATATCATCCATCCAGGTCCGTATATCTGTATATTCATCCATCCAGGTCACTGGTATATCGGTAATATTCATATCCATCCAGGTCATGGTATATCTGTAATATTCATTCATCCAGGTCACGGTATATCTGTAATATTCATCCATCCAGGTCATGGTATATCTGTAATATTCATTCATCCAGATCATGGTATATCTGTAATATTCATCCATCCAGGTCACGGTATATCTGTAATATCATCCTCCAGGTCATGGTATATCTGTAATATCATCCATCCAGGTCATGGTATATCTGAATATTCATCCATCCAGGTCATGGTATATCTGTATATTCATCATCCAGGTCAGGTATATCTGTAATATCATCCATCCAGGTCATGGTATATCTGTAATATTCTCCATCCGGTCACGGTATATCTGTAATCATCCTCAGGTCATGGTATATCTGTAATATATCATTCATCCAGGTCATGGATATCTGTAATATTCATATCAGGCCGTTATGGTCTATCTGTATATTTCATTCATCAGGTCATGGTATATCTGTAATATTCATCCATCCAGGTCATGGTATATCTTGTAATATTCATCCATCCAGGTCACGGTATATCTGTAATATTCATCCTTCAGTCATGGTATATCTGTAATATTCATCCATCCAGGTCATGGTATATCTGTAATATTCATCCATCCAGTTAATGGTTATCTGTAATATTCATTCATCCAGGTCATGGTATATCTGTAATATTCATCCATCCAGGTCATGGTATATCTGTAATATTCATCCATCCGGGTCATGGTTATCTGTAATATTCATCCATCCAGGTCACGGTATATCTGTAATATTCATCCACCAGGTCACGGTATATCTGTAATATTCATCCTCCAGGTCATGGTATATCTGTAATATTCATCCATCCAGGTCATGGTATAACTGTAATATTCATATCATCATCCCAGGTCACGGTATATCTGTAATATCATCCATCCAGGTCATGTATATCTGTAATATTCATCCATCAGGTCAGGTTATCTGTAATATTCATCATCCAGGTCACGGTATATCTGTATATTCATCCATCCAGGTCATGGTATATCTGTAATATTCATCATCCAGGTCATGGTATAACTGTAATATTCATCCATCAGGTTATGGTATATCTGTAATATTCATCCATCCGGGTCATGGTATATCTGTAATATTCATCATCCAGGTCATGGTTATCTGTTAATATTCATTCATCCAGGTCAGGTATATCTGTAATATTCATCATCCAGGTCATGGTATATCTGTAATATTCATCCATCCAGGTCATGGTATATCTGTAATATTCATCCATCCAGGTCATGGTATACTGTAATATTCATCCATCCGGTCACGGTATATCTGTAATATTCATTCATCCAGGTCAGGTATATCTGTAATATTCATCATCCAGGTCATGGTATATCTGTAATATTCATCCTCCAGGTCATGGTAATACTGTAATATTCATCCATCCAGGTCAGGTATATCTGTAATATTCACCATCCATCCAGGTCACGGTATATCTGTAATATTCACCATCCAGGTCACGGTATATCTGTAATATTCATCATCCAGGTCATGGTATATCTGTAATATTCATCCATCCAGGTCATGGTAATACTGTATTTCATCATCCAGGTCACGGTATATCGTAATATTCACCATCCAGGTCAGGGTATATCTGTAATATTCATCCATCCAGGTCATGTATATCTGTAATATTCATCCATCCAGTCATGGTTATCTGTAATATTCATCCATCCAGGTCATGGTATATCGTAATTTCATCATCCAGGTCATGGTATATCTGTAATATTCATCCATCCAGGTCATGTATATTCTGTAATATTCATCCATCCGGTCATGGTATTTCTTATATCATCCATCCAGGTCATGGTATATCTGTAATATTCATCCATCCAGGTCATGTATATCTGTAATATTCATCATCCGGTCATGGTATATCTGTAATATTCATCCATCCAGGTCATGGTATATCTGTAATATTCATCCATCCAGGTCAGGTATATCTGTAATATTCATCCATCCAGGTCATGGTATATCTGTAATATTCATCCATCCAGGTCACGGTATATCTGTAATATTCTCCATCCAGGTCATGGTATATCTGTAATATCATCCATCCAGACATGTGTATATCTGTAATATTCATCCATCCAGGTCATGGTATATCTGTAATATTCATTCATCCAGGTCATGGTAATCTGTAAATTCATCCATCCAGGTCATGGTATATCTGTAATATTCATCATCAGTCATGGTATATCTGTAATATTCATCATCCGGTCATGGTATATCTGTAATATTCATCCATCCAGGTCATGGTATATCTGTAATATTCATTCATCCAGGTCCATGGTATATCTGTAATATTCATCCATCCGGTCATGGTATATCTGTATATTCATCCATCCAGGTCATGGTATATCTGTAATATTCATCACAGATCATGGTATATCTGTAATATTCATCCATCCAGGTCATGGTATATCTGTAATATTCATTCATCCAGGTCATGGTATATCTGTAATATTCATCCATCCAGGTCATGGTATATCTGAAATTCATTCATCAGGTCATGGTATATCTGTAATATTCATTCACCAGTCATGGTATAGCTGTAATATTCATCCATCCAGGTCACGGTATATCTGTAATATTCATTCATCCAGGTCACGGTATATCTGTGGGATTCAGTTAGATTAAACTGGACTTGAAGTTCAGTTTTTGAAGACATTTCACTAGTCAACCGACTGGATCTTAATTGTGAGTTGAGTGGGATAACTAGCGAAATGTCTTTAAGAACTTCAGTCCATTGATGTAACTAAATCCAACACTTCCTGAAGTTTCGTTTTTTTTTCCAAACTCCGAACTTCAGTAAAGTTCGGAAGTTCGAAAAACCATTAAAGTCAATTGGGAGAAATAGTTTGAAAGTTCAGATTAAATACATAAAAAAATAGCAATAGTAACTTACTATAAGGCTATGGCACTGGGAAATGGTCTGGGGAAAATGTCCATATCACCAAAACGTATTTAAACACTTCCTTCCCTCACGATCGGGCAATTGTTGGGTTTCAGCAGGCTACATTGCAAGGTTATGGCATTCGAGTATTACTGTATGTACATTGCGAGGCTACGAAATTGAAGGCTACATTCGAGGGTTACGAAATTGAAGGACATTCGAGGGCTACGAAATTGAAGGCAATTCGAGGGTACGAAATTGAAGGCTACATTCGAGGGCTACGAAATTGAAGGTTACATTTGAGGGTTACGAAATTGAAGGTTACATTTGAGGGTTACGAATTGAAGGCTACATTCGAGGGTTACGAAATTGAAGGCTACATTCGAGGTTACGAAATTGAAGGCTACATTCGAGGGTTACGAAATTGAAGGTTACATTTGATGGTTATGAAATTGAAGTTCATCGGGGTTACGAATTGAAGGTTACATTCGAGGGTTCGAAATGAAGGTTACTTCGAGGGTTCGAAATTGAAGGTTCATCGAGGGTTACGAAATTGAAGGTTACATTCGAGTGTTATGAATTGAAGGCTACATTCGAGGGTTACGAATTGAAGGTTACATTTGATGGTTATGAAATTGAATTACATTCGGGTTACGAATTGAGTTACATTCGAGGGTTCGAAATTGAAGGTTCATTCGAGGGTTACGAAATTGAAGGTTACATTCGAGGGTTACGAATTGAAGGCTACATTCGAGGGTTACGAAATTGAAGGTTACATTCGAGGGTTACGAAATTGAAGGCTACATTCGAGGGTTATGAAATTGAAGTACTTCGAGGGTTACGAAATTGAAGGTACATTCGAGGGCTACGAAATTGAAGGCTACATTCGAGGGCTACGAAATTGAAGGCTACATTCGAGGGCTACGAAATTGAAGGTTACATTGATGGTTATGAAATTGAAGTTACATTCGAGGGTTACGAAATTGAGGTTACATTCGAGGTTACGAAATTGAAGGTTACATTCGAGGGTTACGAAATTGAAGGCTACATTCGAGGGTACGAAATTGAAGGTTACATTCGAGGGTTACGAAATTGAAGGCTACATTCGAGGGTTATGAAATTGAAGGTTACATTCGAGGGTTATGAAATTGAAGGCTACATTCGAGGGTTATGAAATTGAAGGTTACATTCGAGGGTTACGAAATTGAAGGTTACATTCGAGGGCTACGAAATTGAAGGTTACATTTGATGGTTACGAAATTGAAGGCTACATTCGAGGGTTACGAAATTGAAGGTTACATTCGAGGGTTACGAAATTGAAGGTTACATTCGAGGGTTACGAAATTGAAGGTTACATTCGAGGGTTACGAAATTGAAGGTTACATTCGAGGGTTACGAAATTGAAGGCTACATTCGAGGGTTACGAAATTGAAGCTACATTCGAGGGTTACGAAATTGAAGGCAACATTCGAGGGTTACGAAATTGAGGTACATCGAGGTTAGAATGAAGGTACTTCGAGGGTTACGAAATTGAAGGCTACATTCGAGGGTTACGAAATTGAAGGTACATTCGAGGGTTACGAAATTGAAGGCTACATTCGAGGGTTACGAAATTGAAGGCTCATTCGAGGGTTACGAAATTGAAGTCTACTTCGAGGGTTACGAAATTGAAGGCTAATCGAGGGTTACGAAATGAAGGCTACATTCGAGGGTTACGAAATTGAAGGCTACATTCGAGGGTTACGAAATTGAAGGCTACATTCGAGGGTTACCGGTTAGAAAATTCAAAAATAATAAGTCTGCAAGTTCGAAAAAAACAAACTACTTCAGAGTTCGTACGAAATCATATAAGTTCAACCTGAACTCGGGTTCTGGTTTGTGTTTGGATCCATCACTAATCCCACCGAAAATCCATTGAGATGTTTGCCCCCTGAATAGATATTTTAAAACCATCTATTAGATAACAAGATGATACTCTTTATATCCACCTTTTCAGTTCTGTTCATAGAACAGGAAAACCATCACACTGCATTAGCATCACCTATATTGTGGCTTTATCCTTAGGGAATAAATCAGCACTCAGGTTTAGCAAAAAGTAGATTTACTAGTTTATTTTACTAGCATTTAAAGTTGGGTGGTTTATAGATAAGACCACGAATAGAGGAAAACATAACCCATGAACCATGGCCAATAGACAATTACAAGGATCACTTATGATTATGCAGAGCTATTTTAGATATTCTATAACACTGCCAAATGGTTTCACATCACAGAGTAAAAGTCCAGAACATGAATAACTGTGCCACCATGACTGGGAGATTTAAACCAAAGTATGGGATAGAAAAGAGGGTTGTGTCTTTCTTTAGATAGCATACACCCCCATCAATCGTTTCAGACATTGAAGCTGAACTTCAGGGGCCCCTTATGGATTCATTGGCTATGTCATTGTTTCTCAACTTTTTTATTACTATTTTCTATGTCTTTCTCTGTCACCAAGTCACCAAAATACATAATTCCTTTAAATATAAATGATAGATCTATAAATATATCTCTATTTTTAAAAAATGTGCTCAAATTCACTGCAGGGGATGGGTCTATAACAGTGTTTCTCAACCTTTTTATCCTTATGAAGATAAAATCAACTTATTTTATTTCATCCATTAAAAGCATCACAAATCCGGTCATACACTAAATGGCACATTACTAGGGTGGAGGAGCCGTCTGACGCGTTTCGTGACAAGTAGTCACTTCATCAGAGACGTGAACCTCCGTAGCTAAACATCCTTTATACTGATGTCTTCAATTAGAGCATCATACATTGCCCATACCCAGACAAGGTGTTGGTAATTAACCCTTATTAGTCCATGCACTATCACATTCATAAAAACACTATATAAAACAACAACAATGGTTTGAATGAGTTCTGACTGAGGGAATAGTAAGTGATTAAATAATACATTAAAATATCACAACAGCTGATACTCTTTCTATTTAGACTTTGATCAATAAATATACATAAGAACAAAATAGATACATATTAGGACATCCCAGTGACTGATGTTTCCTATTAGACATTTAGTCAGTAAGTAGAACAATAGAAAGAGATATACAGACACAGATGGTAAATAACACCTATATTCAATATTGATCTAGTCCATAAAAGCCGACAATTCAAAATCCCTGTTTAACCCTAATGGGATCACAGTTTTAAGAGTGTAAATCCACTTACCTTCCATATAAGTAGTTTCTTATGTTTGTCACCTCTTCTGATGCCCATTCTAGCAGTATCTATAATCTGAAAGGTGAATCCCTATTCCCCTAATGATGTTGGATGGCATGTTTGGAAATGGCCGAGTCCTCATTCCCGTTATATAGCATTAACATCCTCCGCCTATTTTGGGAGGCACACCTAATGGTTTCCCACATATTGTAGTCCACAGTCGCATGTCGCTAATAAACCACAAACTTAGTTTGCGATTGAGAAAATACCCCATATCATACTGTATACGCGTACGGGTGCTCATAAAGGACTTGGATGATGATATATGGCAAGTTGTACATCGGGGAAGCCCACATTAAAGCAACCCTTAGTTACTAAGCCAAGTGTATTTATTCTCAGAGGAGCAAGATATAGACTAGGGGATACTCTTGATCCTGTGGTTTAGTCTATATGAGAACTTGGGTCTTATAGGCATAATAGATCTTAATATCGGTTCCAATAGAATGCTCCAATATTCGGATATGATCTTTATTACATGAGGGGTACAAGCTGAGTGGGTCATAGTAAAAATATGGAAGTTAGCTTGTTTATACTCACCTCATTTTCTACAGTGACATTATTATGGCAAAACGCTCTCTTTAATAACCTATTTCTATCCTATGAAACCGCCTTCTCATAGGCTACTTTAATGTCCTGTATGCAATATCCCCTCTGTATGAGACATAGCCTCATCTTGGAATGACTCCCATGTAGAGCAAATAAGACGCAGTCGTATAAACGGCTAAATGGAATTCCTTTAATAGTATCTTAGATTCTCAATAAAGCGCCAGGACCAGATGGATGCATCCTAGGATTTTAAAAGAGCTTAGTTCAGTTCTAGCAGACCACTGTGTCTCATCTTTTCAGATTCGCTTTTGTCTGGGGATGTGCGCTGGATTGGAAAAAAGCCAATGTAATACCAATATCAAAAAAGGTAGTCGTTCACAGGCCTGGTAACTATAGACCTGTAACCTAACATCAGTGGTAGGGAAGGTGATGGAAACTTTGTTAAGGGATCATTATCCTTGACTTTGTCTCCAGAGATTATCTTATTAGTAGTAGTCAGCATGGATTTATGAGAATAGATCATGCGCAGACAAATTAATTGGTTTTATGAAGAAGTGAGTAAGAAGTTAGATTCAGGCACAGCTGTGGATGTGGTATATTTGGATTTTGCAAAAGCCTTTGATACTGTGCCACATAGGCGACTAATGTATAAACTGAGGACTGTTGGCCTTGAAGAAAACATTTGTTCATGGATAGAGAACTGGTTATGGACGCAAACAGAGAGTGGTGGTTAATGGAGCTACATCTACGTGGGCTAAAGTTCTAAGCGGAGTTCCTCAGGGTTCTGTACTGGGGCCGCTTCTGTTTAATCTGTTTATAAATGACTTAGAAGGGGGGCATTGAGAGCAAGGTCTCTGTGTTTGCTGATGACACTAAATTATCAGAGCTTTGGAAACTTCCAATGATGTTGCAAGTGCTGCAAGCAGACCTCGATAGATTCAAAATGGGCAGCAGAATGGCAGATGATTCAATGTTGATAAATGTAAGGTGATGCATTGGGATTTAATAATCCCTGTGCCACCTACACCATAAATAACTCTGTGTTAAGTGCATCTGAAATGGAAAAGATTTGGGGGTTCTGGTAGATAACAGACTTAGCTGTAGCAAACAATGCCAGGTAGCAACAGCTAGAGCTAGCAAGATATTGTCTTGTATAAAGAGGGGAATGGAATCAAGAGAGAAATATTATTCTCCCTCTTTACAAGGCACTGGTAAGGCCACATTTGGAATATGCGGTTGCAGTTTGGATCCCATATACAAAAGGACATCTTGGAAATTGAGGCAGTTCAGAGAAGGGCAACTAAATTAATAGGGGAATGGAGGGGCTTGAATATGCAGGCAGATTAGCAAGTTAGGGCTGTTTACATTGGAGAAGCGGCGGTTGCGTGGGGCATGATAACCTTATACAAAATATTAATGGCCCATTCAGTGAACTCTCTGGTGCATGTTCACTAATAGGTCAATCAAGGACTCGTGGACATCCTTTAAGGTTGGAAAGAAAAGAAGTTTCATCTTCAAGTTAGGAGAGGTTTCTTTACAGTGAGAACGGTGAAACTGGTGGAACTGTCTTCCAGCAGAGGTGGTAATGGCAAGTTCATTGAATAACTTTAAAAAGGCCTGGATAAGTTTCTAAAACTAAAAAATATTGAGAATACTGGTATTAATGCATATAGATCTGGTTGATCCAGGGATACTTTCCGATTGCCGTTTGGAGTCAGGAAGGAATTTTTTCCCCCCTTTTTTAGCTGGGGTTTTTGCTTCCTCTGGATCAACTGTAGGTAGGGTTTAAAAATAAATAAATAAAAAAAAAAAAAAAAAAAAAGTGAATAGGTTGGACTTGATGGACGAATGTCTTTATTCAACCTTAATTACTATGTTACTATGTTACTATGTTAATGGCACGAATCAGCATGCAAAAGAGTATTCCTCGTTATCGGTTTTCTAAACGATTTGTTTTGAATATGATTATTAATGATGTTAAATCTCACATCTAGAAAATCAATTTCCGCAGGATGAGTATGGAGGGGGAACGTTAGACCCCATTGTGTATTGTTACAATAGTCTAAAAAATCAGAGATCACTTCCACCCACTGTTCCACACCAATATGATGTCATCTATATATCTAAAATATTTGATGACATTGTCCTTGTAGGACATTGATCGGTCTGTATGAATAGATTTTCCCAGAGTCCCATAAAGAGATTTGCGTACGACGGCGCAAATTTCGCGCCTATCGCCGCCCCAGTTCTCTGTACAAAATATGACCCATTGAACATAAAGTAATGATTGAGACATTTTAATGATTCTACCCATGTTATGATTATGTAACCTGTTTATAATATCAATGATGACTTGGAGACAATATCAGTAACCATATAAATAGTGATGCTGTAGTAGTATTTTAAATCAGACTGACTCAGCCAATATCAATACATTATGTGAACTATACACTGAAAGTAACGAACCATTAGAAGTTTTACACACTGATCTGAAATTGAAGTCCTCCTTTTATCCATTCCATAGTAAAAGTATCACATAGATACTTTCTATAAGCTGGTTACTAAACAATTGGAAAAACTAGGCTGCCCTTTGTCAAACAAATATTAGCGTAAAAGAGAGATTGGCTCTCAAACAATTGGTAAATAATAAGAATATTGTTATTAAGGCTTCTGACAAGGGGGGGTCTATTGTAGTTATGGAGTGCATCATATTATGTTAAAGAGGCCATGCGCCAATTATCTGATAGGACACTTATGCCTTTCTGGGAAGTGATCCCACTTCCTCTTTTTCGACCAATTACAAGGTCTCCTTAATAATGGGAGGTCCTTATCGATTTTGAATGATATGAATTTGAATATTTATCTGCATCAAATCCGTGTAGTGCCAATTTTCTCATTGGCTACCAAAGTTCATAGAGTCTTATTGATTAAGGGGAGACCTATTGTTTCGGGCATTGGTTCCCTGAATGAGCACTGAGTGAATATGTTGATCGACTTCTGTTACCTATGGTCCCATTTATTACTTCCCAGTTACATTCGAGATATGACAAATATCATTAATAAATTAGAACCTTTGGTTTGGAATTTGGAATACAGGTGGATAACTATGGACGTTGCAATAAAATTTTGGCTAAGGGAAATTGATCTGTACCCTGAGAATCATAAAGTTTTTATTATTGACTCCTTGGTATATTTACTACAATCAAATTACTTTATGTTCAATGGGTCATATTTTTACAGAGAACTGGGGCGGCGATGGGCGCGAAATTTGCACCGTTGTACTCAAATCTCTTTATGGGACTCTGGGAAAATCTATTCATACAGACCGATCAATGTCTTTATAAGGACAATGTCATCAAATATTTAGATATATAGATGACATCATATTGGTGTGGAACGGTGGGTGGAAGTGACTATTGTAACAATACACAATGGGGTCTAACGTTCCCCTCCATACTCATCCTACGGAAATTGACTTTCTAGATGTAGGTTTACATCATAATAATCATATTGAAACAAATCTGTTTAGAAAACCGATAACGAGGAATACTCTTTTGCATTCTGATCGTGCCATTCTAAGAATACCATTAAAGGAATTCCATTAGCCAGTTTATACGACTGCGTCGTATTTGCTCTACATGGGGACATTCCAAGATGAGGCTATGTCTCTCTGGGATAGACTCATACAGAGGGGATTGCATACACGACATTAAAGTAGCCTATGAGAAGGCGGTTTTCATAGGATAGAAATAGGTTATTAAAGAGAGCGTTTTGCCATAATAATGTCACTGTAGAAAATGAGGTGAGTAATAAACAAGCTAACTTCCCATATTTTACTATGACCCACTCAGCTTTACCCCTCATGTAATAAAGATCATATCCGAATATTGGAGCATTCTATTGGATCCGATATTAAGATCTATTAGCCTATAAGACCCAAGTCTCATATAGACTAAAACCACAGGATCAAGAGTATCCCCAGTCATATATCTTGCTCCCTCTGAGAATAAATACACTTGGCTGTATAGGGTTGCTTTAATGTGGGCTTCCCCGATGTACAACTGCCAATATATCAATCAGTCCAGGTCCTTTATGAGCACCCGTACGCGTATACAGTATGATATGGGGTATTTTTCTCAATCGCAAAACTAAGTTTGTGGTTTATTTAGCGACATGCGACTGTGGACTACAATAGTGTGGGAAAACCATAGGTGTGCCTCCCAGAATAGCGAAGCATGGTAATGCTATATCAGAGGGAATGAGGACTCGGCCATTTCCAAACATGCCATCCAACATCATGAGGGGATAATGGATTCACCTTTCAGATTATAGATACTGCTAGAATGGGCATCAGAAGAGGTGACAAACATAAGAAACTACTTATAATGGAAGGTAAGTGGATTACACTCTTAAAACTGTGTTCCCATTAGGGTTAAACAGGGATTTTGAATTGTCGGCTTTTATGGACTAGATCAATTTGAATATAGGTTATTTACCATCTGGTCTGTATATCTCTTTCTATTGTTCTACTTACTGACTAAATGTCTAATAGGAAATATCAGTCGCTGGGATGTCCTAATATGTTATCTATTTGTTCTTATGTATATTTTGATCAAAGTCTAAATAGAAGAGTATCAGCTGTTTGAGTATTTTAATGTATTTATTTAATCCATTACTATTCCCTCAGTCAGAACTCATTCAAACCATTGTTGTTGTTTTATATAGTGTTTTTATGAATGTGAATCTTGCATGGATCTATAAGGGTTATTACCAACACCTTGTCTGGGTATGTGCAATGCATGATGCTCTAATTGAAGACATCAGTATAAAAGGATGTTAGCTACGGGAGGTTCACGTCTCTGATGAAGTGACTACTTGTCACGAAACGCGTCAGACGGCTCCTCCACCCTCTAGTAATGTGCCATTTAGTGTATGACCGGATTTGTGATGCTTTTTAATGGATGAAATAAAATAAGTTTGATTTATCTCCGTGAGCTCCTACTTCTACCTACCATGGATCCTTCTGATATCTGCTGGCCGAGCAGCATTGGAAGTGCTTGAGGCCATGGTTGATGGATGGATGTGCTCCGTGTAGTAAGTGTTTTTATCCTTATAGAACCCTTGAAAAAACTGTAATATCTCAGGGAACCCTTCCATAAAAACATTAATACTTATTTTATTCATCTCTCATGGCACCATCACCAAAAACACAATCCATATAAATACAGACATTGATAAATACATTATCTGGATTCATCCCAATGGTGGATCCATATAGTTTGTCAATCTCATGAGGACCCCCATGCAACCTCTCAGGAACCCCTGGTTGAGAAACACTGGGCTATGTGCTCAGTAGACATTCAAACATGTAGCCAGTTTGATTGTTTAGATAACAGGGAAGGGGGAATGACCTTGAACTGTTGTACTCCAGTATCCATACAATGGAATAAGTTCTTGGCTGCTCTCTGCCTTCCAAGAAATGTGTGCCAACTCAAACCTTTACCGTGTTTAATAAACTGCCTGACTTTCCTTTCTGCCTTGTTGCTCAGGTTAATCACAGGTTATTGTTTATAGTTTCTCCTCCCTTCCTTATTAATCCTCCTGGAGAGTCATGTCAAGGAACCAAGTACTTTTCCTTGGCATCACATTCTAGGCAGGAGGGTGTGAAGGGGAGGAGGCTGGTACCTGACTCTATATAATACTAGATCCTCAGTATCTCCTAATGATAAACTGTATTCAGCCCAAATCCACCATTTTATGGACATTTTGCCAGATATTGATGAACATCACAGAGGGATTCTGGGCCATTGGGATATAGAAATGCTACACAGTTAAAACTGGCACAAGTCTCAGAATTCAACATCATTATCAACCAACACAAATCACTTATGTCTGTAAAGTAACCGTGAGGTTTCAGAATAATCCACTGCATGGTGCCTGCTTGTTGTTAGGACTTTAATGGGAAGGTCCCATAGGAACAGAGATTTTTTAGAATCCAGGAGACACCTGAAGATGAATCAAAGCTGAAGAAGAGTAAGTGATGGGAAATGGTTCAGGGATCAATTTTGTATAGAAGAAGGGGATCAGTGTCTTTATTTTCTCATTTGTTTTTTGAGTCATAAGTATGTACAATTCTAGTAAACTACATTATATTATATAGTAATGCATTGAATGTGTTGCTCTTGTTAATTCCTTATTGCTGTCAGATGGAATCTGAGGGCCCATTCAGACTCCTGTTGGATCTGTTTCCTGACTGCAAATCCTTCTAAATCTCCTGGTTCTTCGCACTGTCCCTTCCATTCCAGTCCAACCCATGTGGCATTGATCTTCCTGCCTCAATGGTTTCCCTTGTTAGTAGATCCATAGGTTTAATGTTCCTTACATATGGTATTTCATTCATGCATTGCCATGACCTACATAACGTTCCCCATTACAAAACAAGACGCCATATTTGTAAAGAAAATCCTGCCCCTTTCCCGCACATCTCTTAGAATAGCTTCAGTTTTAGAGGTTCTAGCTTTTCTAGCTACATGCCTCAGCTTGCCACTAAAAGTTAGGCAGCATGACGACCTTTTTAATAAAAATAATAATTGTTTTGCTGTATTAGTCCAATATATGGACTAAGTTACTTTAGTAGACAAGCTTTCAAGGGATCTACCCTTTCAGAAGAATACAAGGTGGACTGCACTCCAAAATAGAATATTTATACAAGCCAAACATCAAACAGTAGTACACAACGTTTCGAGGGTAACACCCCTTCATCAGGTGATGTGAGCAACACAGAGCCAAGTGCTATTATACCCACTCTGTGTTGCTCACATCACCTGATGAAGGGGTTTACCCTCGAAACGTTGTACTACTGTTTGATGTTTGGCTTGTAATAAATATTCTATTTTTGAGGCAGTCCACTTGTATTCTTCTGATTGCCTTGTTCCCTGCGAAGTAGGGGAATTGGACTTGCTGCACCCACCTGGGGATTAGTGTGCATATGGACTATTTATGATATATTTGGATCTACCCTCTTCCTCAATCAACCTTTTTAATCAATCTCTTATAGCTATTTGCAGAGTATGAACAGCAAAACGCAGACTGTATGTTGAATTGTAGAAAACTTCTTCAGTAATATCATCCAGATCAACTAAAGGAGATGAACAAAAATTTTAGAAAAATATATAGAAACGGTAATCCTCTCTTGCTTCTAATTTGTATGTATGCAAATGAATTGGCAAGAGCGTATTCTGGGTAAGAAATGCATGAACCTTTAAATAGTTCTGGTAACGCAGAATTTGAGCAATTGTTGTTTTATGGGTTTTTCTCCAAAATTCTGCAGCAAAACTTACAGGGAGATTCAATAAAAGGTCTTATCGTTTAAAATGGTGCTAATTTAGCCCACACCAATCAGATCTTTTTTAACATTTGAAAGCTAACATCTGATTGGTTGGGCAAAATTAGCACCATTTTAAACGATAGAACTTTTATTGAATAACCCCCTTAGTTCTGTAGAAATTTTCACTCATTTCCCATATTAATTATTTCCCATGGTAACTGCGAGGGATCACGGTCTTGAAATGGAACTGCCAGTTTTTCCAAAATCTGTGGATCCAACGGAATTTACGAAACTTGGAACTTTCAGCGACAATTTCAGAAATTCCATTTAAAACTTTGGTAGTAGTAGAGAATTTGTACCGTGTTAGCCATTAGTGAAAGTGAAGACATCTTGGATTAAAATAAGTACCTTTTATTGGCTTAATCATTTAGTTAGCCAATAAAAGGTTTTATTTTATACCCAAGATTATTCATTTAAAATTTTGAAAATTACATAAAAAAATCTAAAATTTCTAGTAAAAATTCAATAAATCGAACTTCAAGAGGTTTTGTCTGCGGAACTGACCAGCCTCGTTCATCTCTACGGTAACGCGTTTTCATAAGTGGTTTTCTGTTCCATGTGGTTTGATTATTGGTTCTTAAAGCTGAGGCCACACTGTTGCGTGCGATCAAATGCTCAACTGTGAAACGCCCAGCGATTCGCAATCAGAACGCATGCAATTGCACAAAAAATACGATTGCATGGCTGCCGGTTTATGAATCGCAAGGCAGCGCTCCCTAATGCACTCGTGGGGCACCACAATCAATGACCCACACTAGTGTGCGTTTTAAAAGCGTGATCGGATCGCACTTAAACGCGCTTTAATGTGGCCTACCCTTTCAATTGCTTGTGCTAGCCCTAAATAGACATTAAAGGGCGTCTATACCGAAAAAATAGGTATTTATAATTGACCATTACTGGAAGCTATAATTCTTCCCACCACCACGTATTTTCTTATTTCTTAGATATCCAATCTAAAACTTCTTATATTTCACTGTCAATCAAGTTCCTTGACTCTCAAAAACGATTCTCCTGTGAGTAGTTTTACTGTAGCTGGAATTGTGACAGAGTTTTGACAGTTGGAATGCTGTATGATGTGGTGCTGGCTTGACAGTTGGTTTTGTGGGAAAAAAGTCAGGTCGGATGGAAGTGGGAGTGGTTGTTAAAAGAGGGAGGGGGGATATTGCTCCTGAACAAAATGTGGCTGGATTGAAGGCATGCAGCAACACCCGCAAATCAGAGTAAGTGCTACTTACATGTATTCAATTATAGATTAAGATGAGGCAAAACCATTGTTTTCAGTTATGTCCCTTTAAATTGATTTCAGACTAATCTATTTCTTAATAAACTTATCCTTCCATTTTGACATTATCTGCATCTATTCAGGGTGGGTTAAAGGGCCACTAAACTGCTAATGTTCTTAAATTGTTTGGGGTGTAGGATTCCCTAGTCCTACCTCTGTTGTGTCTTTTCTTACTGGGAATCTAGCAGTCAAAAAGATTATTCCTTGCAGTAGGGAACGAGATTTTCTACCTTATAGCCCACGAATGACCCACTTTGTTGAAATAACTTACGGGAACTTTCACTTTTATCCCAAGAACAATAAAGCTGAACACCGTTTCTTATAAAAAGTTACAATTACCCCAATTCTCCTGATGTCCTGTTAAATGGCGCCACTTGGTTTTTTGGAACCTTAGCTGTGCTGTTTCCTTTAAATTAGAAGAATAGAACAAAGACTAATTGGGATTTCGAGTTATAATCTCAGTGTAATATATTACCTGTGTCATTGTCCCTAACTACATAGAAACAGTTCTAGCCGAAATTAACCTGACTCGTCCAATCTGGACGTATTATTTCAATTGCTCCAGTGTATATTTTTGTGTATTGCTTTAAATCAGTGCCTTCTGTGTGACTGTTAAATAATGGCATATCATCACGCAGGGGTAATAATCATCCAGGTGAGTTCCCCCTATGGTTTACATTCATTTAATGTATGGTGACCATGAGTACAGTAAGAGGTCGGTACATTCAACTGCGTATGGTCTTTCTTCCACATATTAACAAGTGGTGTTTTACTCGCCCCAAACAGAACATGCATCTTTCATATACAAAGTTTGTGGTTTCTCATTGTAAAGACTCCTCACTGCTTTTGTTTCCTATCAGAACAAAATGGTGTCACTTAAATTCTTCAAACGAGAAAACTACAGATTAGGTTTTTGGTGTTTATTGGCTTAACGGTCTTGATGATCATGAACATAGATATAAAGAAAAGGTGAGTATGTACAGTATTGTATAATGACAACTGAGATAATATAATATAAGATACTAATGATATATAATGATATTGATAGATATATACCAAAGATAATAATGATATTATAAAAAATACTATAATAAACATATAGGGGATAATGCACCCCAACTGTAAATTATAAGGATATTAGAATCACAGAGGAGTTCTGTGACACATATATAAGCACGAGGCCGCAGCGCGAGTACCTTTTATACAGGGCACGGAACTCCAATGCGACTTCTAATATATTATAATTTACAGTTGGGGGTGCATTATTTATTATAACTACCCCTTTTTGGCTTCTGGTTCTTCTCCTCCTGGAACTGTAAGATTATAAGGCTATAATCGTACAGTTCTCCCATAGAAATTCACCACAGGGGTAGGTTATAGATATATAATGATATAGTGATAAGATTTTCCATGATACGATATACAATGAATAATGATTAATAATTTAATATTAATAATAATGATGATTATTGTTATTATTATTATTAATAATTTATATATCATATAATACTAAGATTATAATAATAAGGTAATATAATGATAAAGCTGATCATAATGGTGAATTAATTAGCATGTGAAAAAGGAAAGTAAACTTTGCTTTCATCAAAATGACAGTTTTTACACAGTGGGGCCCAGTGGAAAGGGCTGGAAAATGCAGAGGGAGGGCTAAAAAAAGAGAAAGGAGGGTTAGAGAGGAAAAGTTTGTGGTAAGTAATCCTTACTGCTGTTCAATTGGAAAATGTTGTTTTTGTACCGTTTACAAACCCTTTATGACTATAAAGATGCAGGCCATAACACAACGTTCCTATCTGTATTTTCTGACATTATTTTACGTTACAACAGCAGCCATTGGTTATAAAATACAGACACAGTCAAAAAAAGTACATGTTGTGACCATGATAACAGGTGTTTTGTTTAAAAACGGCCCAGACGTATTTACCCACTATCATACACTTTAGTTTGCTTACAGGACTTTCTTAATTTGTGCTGAATCATTGGTGAAAGCAGGGGCGCCCCCTACCATGAAGCAAACGAGCTATTTGCTCAAAGGCGCACCCCTACGAACACTAAAAGGCGGCACGTTAAAAATTAAATCTTCCTTCTTCAGAACTGCATTTCGCACAGAATCAGTGGTAGTCCAGCCCTCCAGTCCACCAGTCAGTGTTAGAGTCAGCCCACCACAAACCCACCTCCACAAGCCACGCCTATGTTGTCCTGATGGAATCTGTCGAATCCCCCTGTACTGCATCATTTAAAAGTTTTTCATGGTGCAAAAACACAGAACATCCCTGGGTGTGAAAGTCAGCAAGCGCATTGACCAGTTTCGGTGGACTGATATAAACAGATTAAGGACAAATAAACCAAAGGATTACTCACTGTAACTGTTTTGTTTTTTGCTTGTTCAGTTACTTTCCCTTCCGTTCGGGCTTTTCACCGCCTCTACATCCATCTTTGTTCAGGCGAAAACTACATTGTTTTTTACAAAAGATCCAACAAGACGCGGGAGGGTGGCGACGTTCTAAATATGACTCTACGACAGCTTTCAGCGTGACGGGGACGAAAACTCATGAAACATTGCTTTAACTTAATTTCTAATTACTTCAACCTATGTCAGCTCTTCCATCAAACAACGTGAAAGGGTTCACTCATTATAAGAGGAAGTCATATGTCATCCTGTGTCATCACATGGCTTCACCCTCCGAGAGGTAAAGGTCTCAGTATGTATTATTTAAGTACATTGTATCTTTAAGGACACGCTGTGAAGTCAGTAAGTTCAGAAACCCGTCTGAAGATCAGAGCCATTTGGTTCATTTAACTCAACCTATGAGATCATTTGTTCTTGTTCATCTGTGTTTTTGTGATTTCATCTTAACATCTTATAATAGTTGGTGCTTAAAAACATTGGCTCCCCTATACAGACCATATTATTCTAAGAACCAACCCAAAAATCTTCCATAACATATTTTACCAACTGCTTCTTACTTTACCAAGATACTAGTTTAAAGGACTCCCCCCCCAACCCTCATAGAACATCTTTTAGAAAGAATGGCCTCTGTTAAAATATGTTGGATATATCATAGGTTTTGTCATATGAATTATTACTGTATGCTCTGCTATGCTTCGGAGCCTTATGGAAACTGAGCCATTAGAAACCTGTACTGAGCCTGTACTGAGCCTGAGCATTGCTCAGGAAGAGGCAGACAGAGGATTAACCTAGTATTGGCGTGAGTCAACTGTCAATCATATGACAGTTAAATGGACGAAAGGACGACTTGCAGTTTAGGTTAACTTTGCAAACTATCGTTGGCTTGGTAAAAAATTAAGGGCGAGCAAAAATATCCCTAAATTTTTCTGACACCTCAACTATAATAGACAATATTGTAAGCGTTTACATAAACTGATCAGACCAGGAAGAGACAGAATACAGACAAAACAGAACCTTCATTTGCCTATTTCTTCAGGTAAGTGACCTCAGATTGTTCCATTTCAATACTTATTACAGTTTCTGGAGCTTCCATGGCCGATTTGCTTCTTACTATTACCGAAAGCTGTATTTCTATTAAGGCTTTATGATATTGCCATTTAAGTAGATGTTTATCTAAAATTAACCATATTTCCATGACTTATACTATAACTTAAGTTTTATATTATTCACAATTTAACTATAATTGTAACTTATTTACAATTGTATAATTGCTCTATATAAATCTTCCAATATAAACATATTCATTATTTTCTAGTCAAATCAAAATATGCCGATCTTATCATCTCGGAGCACCATGAAACCTTTCTTCATTCCGAAAATGTATACTAAAAAACCTCCCACAATCTAACGGCTTTTATCTATAATCCTTCTAAATACCATCAGCCAAAACCAAAACTTATTCACACTATGCCCACAACTATGTGGTTTTGATCTGGGTTTAACCACAAGCCCCACTCACGAAATCTGGCCAGTGAAGGAGTCAGAAGTGTGGAGAGACATTTCAATCTGGTGTTTTATCGCCGAGTATTTGTGAATCGATTGATCCTCCTGAAGAAGAATTGTGGGTGGAACTTGATGATGTGGTGGAACTTTCAACTCAATTCACGTGCAAAGCCACTCAAGCTAGTAGGGCCAGAGGACATTAAGAGGTTAAGGGCACTGGAATGCTCTAGACTGGTAACCTCTATGTCCTAATTCAACCAAACCTTCTGGGACAACGTTGGAGATTTGGAAGGAAAAAGATGAACGGAAGTGTACAAGGTGTAATGAAAAGGAGACAACCCTGTTGCTGAACTGTGGAGGGGATGCCGATCTGGTAGGGGCCAAGCAAATCAAGACAAGGCTTAGCCATATCGAGCTGAAAATTTGACTATCCTGGGTGGGAGTAGTGAAATATACTCTGGGACCCACGGCGAAGGGCTCGTGTGTAGAATGGTGACCCGGAGCTCTGCAGTACTTGTACTATATAGATACGTGCATTTCCATTCAAATGAGCATTAAAGTTCAGCCTTACTAAATGGAAGGAGGCGTCTAGGTTAAAGGGCAGTCTAGCCTAAAAAAAGTCACTAGAAAGTAATACCCCCCAAACCCCAACGTTTTCTATGCCTCTTAAGTTTCCTATACCTGACTCGGTTCCCTCCCCACCTCCTACTCTCTTGCTCTTGCGTGCTCCACTTCCTGGTTGTGGCTGTCAGTAAAAGATGTGTCGTGATGTCACCCCATCGCCCAAAAGGACTGGACAGCGTGACCAGGAATAGCACAGAAGGCTTCTGCTTCTCGGTTTTGGCTCGAGCAGGGACGGTGGGCGCCAAGGGGTGAGGGAACCTGTCAGTGTAATTCCTTCAGGGGAATTTTGAAAATATAGATAATGCAAAAGTGGGGTTTGTGGGGTGATTAGATTTCTAAGGGACTTTAGGCATGGCGACTTCTTTCCTATAAGGAGCAAAATATTTTAAACACGTTAACAAAAACACTTTTCCACAGAAATAAATTCAGCCTAATCAGTACACACACAATCCTAGGTTAGTTAGCAAGAACAGTGTCACTCCATTTAAACAGAGATTCAAAGGCCATGTTCCACCCCCCCCAACTGGAATTTACTACCCACTGCTAGCTCAATTGTGTAGTGTTTAAATGACCCTATCCTTTCTCTTTCTGCTGCGTATGGTTGTCCTTGTCGACTGGAAGAAATACAGTCCAGGAAACTGAAAGAGCAGGAGCCTTTCCTGGGGTAGGATCCGTTCTCTTCCCCTCTCACACTGTGTCGTCTGAGAGTTTTGGCATGCACAGTGAGTTTCCCATTCCCTCATTGCCTTCTGCTGCTGTTTCTGTGCACGGAAGCAGCAGAAGTGGCCTGCACAGCATGCCTTTGCAGTGATTGTGCTGAGGAACGAGGGTCTGATTAGCATATTTAGGAGAACGATTTCAGCACATTTAAACCTAAGGCAAAGTCTAGGTTTGGGTGGGACTATTCATGCAGCATATACCATTGATTGTCCATGGGGGTGAACCATGTGGTACATTCTCTTTGATGCCAACGAACTGCCCCATGGAAAACACTCACACATATACAATACAAATAACATTTTGTAAAGCGTTTTTCAGTAAAAGACTCATACTAAGCGAAAGTGTGTCCGTGGTGCTCATTGGGAATTATTTTGCGTGTGTTCGCCTATGTGTGGTGATCAGTGGATATACAAAGTCCTGGGTTTTGTTTAAATAATAAAATTAAAAAACCACAATGAATCCTGTCAGACGTATTCCACCTTGTATTGTATCTACAAAAAAAAGTAAAAAAGAAAATCAGTTTAGTGAATAAAGGGATCCTACCAAAACCTAAACTAATTATTAAAAATTAAAGCACTGGCCACACTCTTGCTTAGGTCATACCTGCAGGTTTTTCGTTGATTAAAGGACAACTCACCGTCATAATGATATAACATGTTGAGATAGCCTACTGTCCTCTGAAATCATTACAGAAGATGCTATGCTTCTGGATGCCTATGGGACACTAGGGGTAGTGTATGTTTAATAGCTAATT
This sequence comes from Hymenochirus boettgeri, assembly GCA_019447015.1. Lineage (NCBI taxonomy): Eukaryota > Metazoa > Chordata > Amphibia > Anura > Pipidae > Hymenochirus > Hymenochirus boettgeri. The sequence continues at coordinate 348,595 of JAACNH010000135.1, forward strand.
TGTTTACTCAATTTAGTGAGCGGTTAAAGCTTGAGCATCTCAGAGGAGACCAGCTAGGGGTTAGCATTCAGTTATTGGGCTGTGATTGTCAACTGTTTATAACCACATGAGCCCAGAAAGCAGAACAGGGGCATCAGGGAATTGGCAACAATTTCCCATTTAGTTACTCTATTCAGCTTTTGATCTATTGCAGTTTTAAGTTTCATATGAATGGCTGTGAATCAAGGTCTCGTCGGGACATCTCTGCCAGGTCATCTCTAGAACAGGACCCTTCAGTGTTGTATATGAGTATAGTGGTATATGCTAGTGTATAACGCTGATGTATAGTTGGGCATGTGGTACATGCTGTGATATGCTTGTATATGGATGTGTAATATGAGTGTTGATTATGATGTGTCATAGGTACTGAATGTGTATCGTATCGATGCTGTTAATGATGAGTTTAATCTAGGGTTCATGAGTTGTTGCTGTGTGTTTTGTGTATCGCGTGTATATGAGTGGTTACTTGATGTGTATATATGTGTCCCTATGAGATGTGTTATGATGTGTATATGATGGTATAGATGGCTTACTGTTTATACGTGTGTATATGTTGTGTATATCGTGTAGCTGTGTATATGCGTGTATAGGACTGTGTATATGATGTGTTATGTAGTATGATGTGTATATGCTGGGGATAGTGTATATGATGTGTATATGGTGTATATGATGTTATTGATGTGATAGCTGTGTATATGATTGTATTGATGTGTAATGATGTATGTGTTAGTACTGTTATTAGGTGTGCTATTTGATATATGTTGAGTGTTAGGATATGCGTGTATATTGTATGATGTATAGTATATTGTATATGCGTATATGATTCATATATGGTATTGTATGATGTGAGATGTGTATTCTGTGTATATGGTTGTATATGACTGGTATAGCTATGTATATGCTGTGTATATGAGGGTTAGGATGTTGATATGTGTATTTGTGTATAGACTGTGTATATGAGTGTATAATGTATATGAGTGTATTGATGATTCGTGATAGTTAAGAATGTGTATAATGTATATGATGTATAGATGCTATGATGTGTATAGCTGGTAGTTGTATATGATGTGTATAGAGTTATTATGTGATATGAGTGAGCTGTGTATGAGTTTATATGATGGTGTTATATGAATGTGTATATGATGTGTAGATGTCTGTTTAGTGTGATTATGTGTTAATGATGTGTATATGATGTGTATATGATTTGTATATGAGTGTATATTCTGTGTTACTCTGTGTATAGGTGCTGTATGAGTGATATGCGTTAATGATGTGTATTGATGTGTATTATGATGTGTATATTCTGTGTATAGGATATGGTTGTATATACGATGTGTATATGGTATATGAGTGTTATGATGTGTAGTAGATGTGTATATTTGACGTGATAGGAGAGTGGTATAGTGTATATGATGTGTATATGAGTTTATATTACTGTGTATGAGATGCGTGTATCTTGTGTATAGGCTGGATGTGTAGATAAGGAGTGGTATAGTGATGTGTATATGATGTGATGTATATTCTGATTGATGGCATATGAGCTTGTTAGATGTGGTATAGGATGTGTAATGCTGTGGTCATGAGTGAATATGATGTAATTGATGGTGTAGATGATGCGTGTATAGTTTGAGGGTGTATTGATGTGTAATATGCTGTGTAGTATGATTGTATATTGTGTATATGATTGGATATGTTCTGTATTAGGTATGTGTGCATATGATGTGTATATGATGTGTATATGAGTTGTAAATGAGTGTATATGATGTGTATATTCTGTGTAACTCTGTGTATAGCTGGTATAGGATGTGTAATATTGATCTGTTATGATGTGTAATATACTGTGTATATGAATGTGCATATGTTTGTATATATTGTATATATGTGTAAATGCTGTGCATATGAATTGGTATTTGCTGTGTATATGAGGGTGATATATGAAGGTGATATGATGTGTATATGCTGTGTATATGATGTGTATATTCTGGTGTATCTGATGTGTATTGGGTGGTAACTACTGATGTATATGAGGTGCATATCTTGTGTAGATGAAATGTGCATATGAATTGTATATGATGTGTAATATGAATGTGTCAAATGCTTGTGCATATGAATTGTATTGCTTGGATATGAAAAGGGTGTTATGAGGTGTGATGATGTGTTAGCTGTGTATATGATGTGTTATGAGTGTATGGGTGTGTATATGCTGTGTATATGATGTGTATATGATTTGTATATGCTGTGTAGATGATGTGTAAATGCTGTGCATAGGATTGTTATTTGCTGTGTATATGAGGTGTATATGAGGGGTATATTATGTGTATAATGCTGCATGTATATGGTATATGGATGTGTACGGCTGGGTATAGGCATGTATAGCTGTGTAGATGAGGTGTAATATGCTGTATATTTGCTGTAGATTGGTATGTATATGATGTGAAGATGATGTGTTATATGATTTAAATGCCTGTCTATATGAGTTGTTTAATGCTGGTGTATATTGTGTGTCTATGCTGTGTATATGAGTTGTATATGCTGTGTTTATGATGTGTCTATGGTATTATATCTGTGTATATTAGTTTTTATATGTTTGTATAATGATGTGTAAATATACGTTATATGGGTGTAATGATGTTGTATATCTGTTTATATGTTGTGTAATTGTGTGTAATATGATATTCGAATGAGTTTGCCATGCTGTGGTAATATGGTGTGTATATGAGTTGTATACGATGTTGTATACGATGTGTATATTCTGTGTATTCTGTGTATATCCTGTGTAATATGTGTAATGGTGTGTATTATGTGTAATGAGTTGTATATGATGTTCTACTATGTGTATATGCTGTGTAATTGATGTGTATATCTGTGTATATGATGTGTATAATGATGTGTAACGGCTGTTGTAAGGCTATTATAAAGGCTTGTGTATATGAGTGGTAATTGCTGTATATTTGCTGTATCTAGGTAATTGTAATGATGTTGTATATGAGTTGTCTAGGCTGTGTACATAGTGTTTATTGACTGTGTATATGAGTTGTTAGGCTGTGTTTTATGATGTGTATATACTGTGTATATGATGTGTATATGAATGTGGCATCGCCTGTGTATATGGGGTGTACATGATTTGTATATTAGTTGTATTGATGTGTATAGAATGTGTATAGAATGTGTAAATGCTGTGCTATGAATTGTATCGGTGGTGTATTATGTGTATATCTGGGTATTGATGTGTATATGATTTGTAATACTGTGTAATACTGTGTATATGATGTGTATAGAATGTTATATCTGTGTCTATGCTGTGTATATGGTGTGTAATGTGTGTATATTGTGTATATACTGTGTATAGGATGTGTAATATGCTGTAATATAGATGTGTTAATCTGTGTATATAAATGTGTATATGTGTAATTCTGTGTATATGATGTGTATATGGTGTGTATATGGCAATGTGTATATGATGTGTATATGCTTGTATATGGATACGTATATGCTGTGTAAATGCTTTGTATAGATGTGTAATGTTACTATTATGTGTGTATAATAATGTGTATAGCTGTTATAATGTGTATATGAGGTGTGTATAAATGTATATGAATTGTATATGGTGTGTATATACTGTGTATATGAATGTGTATATGCTGTATATATGATGTGTAATGCTTTTTATTATGCTGGTATATGATGCGTATATGCTGTGTATATGATATTTCAATGATGTGTAATGCTGTGTATATGCGGTGTATATGATGTGTATAATTGTATATGATTTGGTGTATATAATGTGTATCTGCTGTGTTATATGTGTATATGATTGTCTATAAAGTGTAATATGAATGGAATATGCTGTGTATATGGTGGTGTATCTGATGTGTATAATGATGTGTATATGATGTGTATATGCTGGTGTATAATGCTGTGTATATGCTTTGTATATGGTGTGTATAGGTGTTTAATGATTGTATATGAAATGTGTATATGAGTGTGTATATGGTGTGTATATGAGGTGTGTATATGTGTGGTATATGAATGTGTTATAATGGTGTGTATATGATGGTGTTATGGCTGTGGTATATGAGGTGTGGTATTGCTGTGTATATGAGTGTATATAGGTGTATATAAGGTTTGTATATCTGTGCATATGATTGTGTTTATTTCATAAATGGCGGTCACCCCTGTAATGAGAAGGACAGTTCCTAGACCACTATTTCCATTCACGTTTCCCCTATGTCCTGCCGTTTCTGTACACGTTGATCATCACTAAATCTGATCTGGTGGCATGTAGGGTACAATCAGAAATCTGAGGTTTGTGAAGACATTGGGAAAATCCACTGGCCCCCGGGGCTGGTTTTACAAAGTGACTTTTATGTAATTGCTATTGGTATGCAGCGGGGGCTGGCTCAGTTCATTCCAGATACTGAATTCTTTACCGGTTTATATCAAAATCAATGAGTTAATAGAAGAACCCAGGGAGGTGTTTGGTCATTAGTCGATTGTGCTGTCTGTTTCTTGCACTTTCCGTCACTGTGAATGGAGACTGTGTCTGGGAGTTGGTGTACTTCCCAATTAGAATAATTCATCAACAATTACACACGCTACAGTGAAGCTAGGTACACACCTAGCGATTTTTTCCTCCTGAATCGACCGTTCGCTACTTTCAACCATCAACCGGGCGGCCAGGAGGAAAGACTGTTCGGTCCCGGCAAAAAAGCAGCCGCTTCCGATAGTTACCAACCGTTTACCACCGCGACCCACCACCACCACCAACCCCACCCCAGCTACCGAATCGTGCCGGTCCACTATAGGACCGCCTATCCGGACAGGTTTTTCACCATGTCCGATCGTCTTTCGATCGATTCGGACGAACGTCGTCATACCTGGGCGCATTCCGGAGGCGATAATTTGGTCCGATACGACCATACAACCTGAACTTCTGTCGACTCGGACCGAAATATCGTCATCGTGGTGTACCCAGCTTTAATGACCACGTAATCCTTACCCCCGCATTGTTAGTAGCCATCTGAACATTTAAAGTTCATAGCAAAAACCCTTTTTTTTTGTGCCTAAAGGCTCATATATGACATAGTAACATAGTCACATAGTAATTAAGGTTGAATAAGACATTCGTCCATCAAGTCAACCTATTCCTTCACTTCCCTAACCTGAAAGATGAACTCTTTCTTCAACTTAAAGGACGTCCACGATTTCTCTGATAATGACATTAGTGAACAATGCACCAGAGAGTTCACTGTTGGGCCATTAATATATTGGGTTATTTTCCTATATAATGGATTGTTGTCACGGTAGATTCTGTGTTTGTCTGTTTGCACTCCCTTTCGTCCGAAATGGATCCGCTTTCAGCATAATATGGAACAGCCCAGACCAATAGTAACGAAAAACATGACTGTCTTTTGGGTCCTAGTAGTGTGAACGAGCCCCTTGTTATTCTACAACTCCACAAGATACAACCTCTGGTGTAGTTAGTATTTCTTTACTGTGGTTTCAATCTCTTCCCATTAATTTTGACCCCCTCCCTTTCTAAAGGGTATCCTACTTTACTAAAAAATAAATTTACAAAATTGTACTTTTCATCCTCACCACTCTTCAGATTTTAAATCTGAGCTGTAGATCCAGAGAAATTCATCCTTTTAATCACAGCATTTACAGTGAAAGAACCTGTCCGCCAGGAGCAAGATTATAATATGTGACCCCATCCCTGACCTATTTGCTGCTGCCAGCACACTTACTGCAACATTAAAAGAAACAGCGAGAAAGAAGGCTGAGGGAGGGAGATGGTGTAAGCAGAGCAGTGTATAGTGAGGCCTGTGCAGAACTTATAAGTGTCGCAGACCTACAGGAGCATGATTAGGGAGGTGGGGCAATTAGGAGCACTCACTAAACATTAATAATTTAATGACAAAGCAGCACAGAGATAATGTGAGTATACCACCATTTTTACTTCTCTCACATTGTCGTTCCAGAATCAATGTAAAGTTTGTTTTGTAGTGAGTACGTGCCCCTTAAATCAGGAAACAGAATCTACTGATTGGACCGGGCTCTAATTCTCTCACTAGCAAAGTGCACTGGCATGTCTGGAAGTGTTTTGAGGGTTGGGGTAGGAGAACTTTCCATTAAGTATCAAAACCGAGAGTTCAATAAAGGAAAGTGGGCCCAGTCTATAACCACAAGGGAATTATTAGGGGGGTTATATTACATTTATATATATTGAGATTATTATTTCTTTGCGCGTGTATATTGTGGTTCACATAGACCCTCTGCATTGTAAAACCCAGAGTCCCTGGGGATGTTTGATTGTGAGAATTTCGCTACACCGCCCTCGTACACACGTGTGATCTCGGTCCCGACCCGTGACCACGATTGTGTCCGAACATTCTTCGGCCGATTAATCGGCCTGTGTATGGTCCCTTTATCTGCCGAAATAGAAGACCCCTCGGAGTTTCATGCCTTGTATAAAGACTCTCCGCCATACAAGACTGGTTGAACGGTCCCAAGCTCATCTTCGCGCGATCCAGCGTAGCCGCTCTGAATTCCAGACTGCTTCCTGAAGGCAGGATGCGGTCGAGAACTGGATTGCTCAAAAGGCAGCTTTTTGGCACTTCGTCCCTGTCTCTTCGATAGGGATTGAGAACGAGAGGTAGGCCTACTCCTTTAAACCTACCGGTCTTCAATCAATGTCGTAAAGGAATAGTTTCATTATAGATTGAACTATTCCTTTAAGTGGCATATTCTCATAGAGCATCGATGTAGATTGTTTTGCACATTTTTCTATAGCGATAAATGTTCGAAAATTAAAATAAAAAAAAGCAAAAATTATTTCTTGCTCACTTTTATCTCCTTTAGGTTATAGTGCAATCACTGGCGTTAAACTTTGGAGAAAACAATAGAGGTATTATAAAAACCAAAAAAATTTTTAGCGGCTCAATAACTTTTTATAAGCGGAGCATGTCAGGAGGCAGATAGGGGAATCAGCAGTCAATCATTGGTTGGGATGGTCAGCGGACTTTGATTGACGGCAGGGAGGAGCCAGCTTACTCTGCCAGAATGGAGGTGAAAATTAATCCTTAGGCCAAGGCCACCTACCACGTACCAAATCGCGTACACAATCTGAGCGTTTATCGCATGCAATTGTGTGCGCGATTTTCGCGTTCCCGCGATTTCCATTGTAGCGAACATCGTGTGCGCAAATCGCGAGCGCAAAACGCGTGAGTGTGGCCTAGCCCAAAAGGGTAACTGTGGTCTGAATTCTTCGCAAACTAGTAAGAAATTCTCATAAAAACCTTCCATCACACAATCAAAATAAAACCTAATTCAACATCTCTATATAAAATTTTTGTGAGAAGTTCTTGCCTAGAAAGTAGAGATGGGATCCTGGTTCGACAAGAAAAACCCAACCCCGATCCGACAACTGAAATCCCCTCGGTTCCGAAATCCGAAAGATCCGTTCAAATCTGGACAGATCCCGCCGGATTTTGGACTCGAAGACCTTTTCGATAATATTCGAATGTACGCGGCTATTTTCGATAATTTTCGAAATTGCCTCGAATATTTTAAAATGATTTGAAAATACGATCAGAGGCCCATCCATTCGAGTTTCCGACCGTATTTTTCGAAAATCGGAACGTTTCGAGTCTATTTTCGTAATTTCTGAACTATCCGCGAACTTTGAAAATCTTCTAAAATACCGATCGTGGTATATTAATAGATCGGTGTATAATTATAGATCGGTGGTATATTATAGATCGGTGGTATATTATTAGATCGGTTGGTAAGATTATAGCTCGGTGATATATTATAGATCGGTGTATAATTATAGATCGGTGGTATATTATGACGGTTGTTATTATAGATAAATACAAATACTTCGGTTCCAATAGTCTCCTCTCTCCCGGAAGTGGACAGAAAGTCCCGGCTCCCCTCCTTCAAAGATACGATAGCACAATTATATGTCTCTGACCAACGCCAGACTCCCCGCTCCTAGACTCCCTCCCGACCCGACGTGATCATACCCCCTCGCTATGCGAACTGGGTACCCAGTTCCGGAAGCTAATTGGAACCGGGTATTGGGCTCAGTGGTTATCACTGATCCTTACAGCCGCGAGGTCCTGAGTTCGATTCCACCCTGGACACATCTGCCAAGGAGTTTGTAACGTGTTCTCCCTGGTGCTTGGTGGGTTGCCTCGGTACTCTGTTTCCCACAATCATAGAACTGATAGGTTGTACGTGTACATAACTGTGATTAGTGTAAGCTCTTCGTGGCAGGCCTGATGTGAATTGAGTATTTCCTACTGGACTTATTTTGTATGGTTTTTGAGATATCATCTGTGAGGGTGTTATTTACCATCTGTGTCTGTATATCTCTTTCTATTGTTCTACTTACTGACTAAATGTCTAATAGGAAACATCAGTCACTGGGATGTCCTAATATGTATCTATTTTGTTCTTATGTATATTTATTGATCAAAGTCTAAATAGAAGAGTATCAGCTGTTGTGATATTTTAATGTATTTATTTAATCACTTACTATTCCCTCAGTCAGAACTCATTCAAACCATTGTTGTTGTTTTATATAGTGTTTTTATGAATGTGAATCAGTGCATGGACTAATAAGGGTTAATTACCAACACCTTGTCTGGGTATGGGCAATGTATGATGCTCTAATTGAAGACATCAGTATAAAAGGATGTTTAGCTACGGGAGGTTCACGTCTCTGATGAAGTGACTACTTGTCACGAAACGCGTCAGACGGCTCCTCCACCCTCTAGTAATGTGCCATTTAGTGTATGACCGGATTTGTGATGCTTTTAATGGATGAAATAAAATAAGTTGATTTTATCTTCATAAGGATAAAAAGGTTGAGAAACACTGTTATAGACCCATCCCCTGCAGTGAATTTGAGCACATTTTTTAAAAATAGAGATATATTTATAGATCTATCATTTATATTTAAAGGAATTATGTATTTTGGTGACTTGGTGACAGAGAAAGACATAGATAAATAGTAATAAAAAAGTTGAGAAACAATGACATAGCCAATAGGAATCCATAAGGGGCCCCTGAAGTTCAGCTTCAATGTCTGAAACGATTGATGGTGGGTGTATGCTATCTAAAGAAAGTACACAACCCTCTTTTCTTATCCCATACTTTGGTTTAAATCTCCCAGTCATGGTGGCACTAGTTATTCATGTTCTGGACTTTTACTCTGTGATGTGAAACCATTTGGGCAGTGTTATAGAATATCTAAAATAGCTCTGCATAATCATAAGTGATCCTTGTAATTGTCTATTGGCCATGGTTCATGGGTTATGTTTTCCTCTATTCGTGGTCTTATCTATAAACCACCCAACTTTAAATGCTAGTAAAATAAACTAGTAAATCTACTTTTTGCTAAACCTGAGTGCTGATTTATTCCCTAAGGATAAAGCCACAATATAGGTGATGCTAATGCAGTGTGATGGTTTTCCTGTTCTATGAACAGAACTGAAAAGGTGGATATAAAGAGTATCATCTTGTTATCTTAATAGATGGTTTTAAAATATCTATTCAGGGGGGCAAACATCTCAATGGATTTTCGGTGGGATTAGTGATGGATCCAAACACAAACCAGAACCCGAGTTCAGGTTGAACTTTATGATTTCGTACGAACTCTGAAGTAGTTTGTTTTTTTCGAACTTGCAGACTTATTATTTTTGAATTTTCTAACCGGTAACCCTCGAATGTAGCCTTCAATTTCGTAACCCTCGAATGTAGCCTTCAATTTCGTAACCCTCGAATGTAGCCTTCAATTTCGTAACCCTCGAATGTAGCCTTCAATTTCGTAACCCTCGAATGTAGCCTTCAATTTCGTAACCCTCGAATGTACCGTGACCTGGATGAATGAATATTACAGCTATACCGTGACCTGGATGGATGAATATTACAGCTATACCGTGACCTGGATGAATGAATATTACAGCCTCGCAACACCTAGTCCCCCCCCTCCCCTCAGACCCTCACTCCCTACCTCGCTCACCCCCCCCCCCCCCCACCCCCAGGTCTTCTGGTATTTTAGTGTTTAGTTTTGTGGGCCAGAGCGAGGCCCAGAGAGAACTACGCGCACTAAGTTTCTGCCTTCCAGATGGTGACTCTCCCCCCCTTTTTTAGGACACACCTTGTCGATTGGTACCTTAGTGACTCCCCATACCGTGCCACGTAAGGACTTCCTGACGCTCACTCCTTCCCTACACGCTATGTTCTTTTCCGCCAGACTTCTAGTGGACATGCCCAATTGCAAAGGTTCATCTGGGGAAATGCCACACCCCCCACCACCGAGCCCTCCTGGCACCCCACAGAGGAGAACCAGCAGGGGGTCAGCGATGAACAACCCCTAGACACGGCCCACACAACAACACCCCACCCCACCCTTGAGTAAACATAACTCTCATGACCACCTACACCCTTTCCACCCCAGAGAACGTCCCCAGGTCCCCCTGAACCAACCCACAATCAAATTTTGAGGGACCCAACAAATGCCATAGATTCCACTGTCACAACACACATCCACCACACCAACCCCCCAACCCACTACAACCCCCCCCACCCACGCGACCCCCACCCTATACCCACCGAGCAGTAGACCCGCACCGATGGTTTCACCAGTCACCCAAACACCCACCCCCCCCACCACCCACACCCCCTCCACAAACATCCCAAACAGACCGACACCATTCATGGAACTCCCTGAGCAGGCCAAAAGACAAAACTGATTGTTAGAAAAAGCTGGATCCACCCACAACTCACGCGCGGTGTACTCACCGCCCAGCGCCGAAACTCAGCTGAATACTCCTGGGCAGAACGTTTGTCCTGGCGAATTTTCCCATCTTGCCCTCAGCGGTGGCAGTAGGATCTGAGTAGAGAAGGACCATGGCGTAGAAAAAGACGGTCACAGATACCAAAGACGGACTGTCAACTGAAAGACCAAATGCCCAAGTCTGCGGTCCCCTGAAGAAGGGATATCACCAGGGCAACTTTCGGGATCAGAACCAGTGGAGGTAGGACGCAGCCGGAAATATAAACTGCAAGAGTTCATAAAGCTATCACCACTTGCTGCGTTCTCCCACTTCCTGTTTTCGAGCCCAAGGCCCCGCTCCCTGAGAAATTTAATGGAGAACGCAGCAAGTGTGATAGCTTTATGAACTCTTGCAAGTTATATTTCCGGCTGCGTCCTACCTCCACTGGTTCTGAATCCCAGAAAGTTGCCCTGGTGATATCCCTTCTTCAAGGGGACCCGCAGACTTGGGCATTTGGTCTTTCAGTTGACAGTCCGTCTTTGGTATCTGTGACCGTCTTTTTCTACGCCATGGTCCTTCTCTACTCAGATCCTACTGCCACCGCTGAGGGCAAGATTAGGAAAATTCGCCAGGACAAACGTTCTGCCCAGGAGTATTCAGCTGAGTTTCGGCGCTGGGCGGTGAGTACCCGCTGGAATGATCCAGCTTTAAACAATCAGTTTGTCTTTGGCCTCTCAGAGTCCATTAAAGATGTTCTCTTGAATTACCATCCTACTGATTCCCTTGACAAATCTATGGCCTTGGCCATCAAAATTGATTGTGGGTTCAGGGAACGTTCTCAAGAGAGATTAATGGTTACTCCAGGGCCTTCTAGGTCATCGCTGACCCCTTCTGTTCTCTCTCCATCTTCCCCAGAGGAACCTTTGCAATTGGGAATGTCCAAACTTTCTCTGGCGGAAAAGAACAGAAGGCGTCAGGAAGGTCTTTACTGTGGCACGGCGGGTCACTTCGCTAAGGTGTGTCCTAAAAAAGGGTCCAGGAAGGCAGAAAACTTCAGTGCCTAGGCGAGTTAGAGGAGGGCTAACTAGGCGATCAAATAATTCCTCCCAATGTCCAACCCAATTCTGTAACCTGTTAAAATTTCTTGGGGCTCTAACATTTTCCATTCTCAGGCCTTTTTAGATAGTGGAGCGGCTAGAAATTTCATGGACTGTACTTTGGCCATGTCCATAGGTATTCCACCCAAACCACCTTGTTATAAGCCCATATAGATATATTATAGAAATCTTTTACCCCTTCTACCATCATTTTACCATACTAATGAGTAATACTGGGTTCTATAGACCCACATAGCAAAAAAACGCATTCAAAATAAGCCAATAAAGCCTATTATCCCGCAAAGTAGCGGACCGATCTGCCGAAAATGTCGCTGGAATGCATGATACGTGAGTATATATGCCGGGAATGGAACACATGACATCATTAAGTCATGCGTAAGACCCAGAAGTGCCGCGGACCCACGAAAATAACAGTTAAAAGGCGAAACACAGCCTCAATATAGATATAATCTCTTGACAAAGATGTTTAAGACAGTGAAACGCGTTGAGACCTGGAGGAAACAAGGTCAGGATTTAAAACCAACCTTTTTTACTCCATTTTAGCAACTTTTTATTTAGGTTTTTATCTTGCTGTTAAATACATGGTCTGTGCTAAGAGCTAAAACAGAAGAAGAACCAAGGCACCCATCGGCAGTAACTAACCCCTCTGAAACAATCCATAGATTCTGGCAGGGTTATTCAATAAAAGTTCTTATCGTTTAAAATAGTGCTAATTTTGCCCCAACCAATCAGATGTTAACTTTCAAATGTTAAATAAGATCTGCGAGTAAATATCGAATATCGAATCCACGAGTTAAATGCCTATTATACCAATACGCGAGTAAATATCGAATTTTCGAATCCGCGAGCCGTTCATGAGATAATTATCGAATGTTTGAACGCGAGAGCTCGAAAGAGTTTTCGAAAGTCCTGGATATTCATTGACTTTAATGGGTCCGTTTTTGAACCTTTGAACTCTCCATATAGTTCGAAAACGGACCGAACTTTCAGAAGTTCGCCCATCTCTAATCTGGTTTCCAATTTATTCATAATTAGAAAATCAATCTTTGTGGAGGAGGAGAGAGACATTGGTTATGCAGTGACAGGAAGCAGCTCCAGCAGGTTCTATTAGTGAAGTTAAACACTGCAAAAAATGCTGAGTCATTGTCCAGGCATGAACACTAGAATGGGCGGAGTAGTGGGATATACAAAATATAAGAAATGAGTCACTTAGTGACATAGCTGAGTGATTTTTATAAGGATATATACCACTGCAGCTCCCATTATAAAATATCACACTTATGTATTATAATCCTTTCTATTCATTACTATTCTACCCCTTCCACTACAGAAGATCATCACTTCTAGTTCAAAATCTTCTTCTAAATGAATAAGAATTGGTAACATAGTAACAGTAACTGAGCTTGAATAAAGACATACATCCATCAAGTCCAACCTTTTGACGTGTCCTCTGCTATGACCTATTAGTGAACAATGCACCAAAGATTTTATTGTATGACCCATTAATATATTTATATATAGTGACCTAATCCCCACGCAAACGTCGCTTCTCCAGTCTGAATAACCTTAAAGGATATGTACAGTGTAAATCAAAGTTCAGTCCATTGCAAAGCTGTACCTTTAAAGGGCATGTCCACCCCCAAAACTATAATCTCCCCCACTACTGGCCCCACTGTGTAGTAAATAAAAATCCTTACCTTACATCCCAGCTCCAAATGTCCCCCCAAAGTCCATCAGTCAGTTTTAGGGCTTCCTCCCCCAGCCTCCTCCGAATTATTATTATTTTCAGAAAGTCCCCTGATCATTACTTACCTTCCCCCTCTCCCTCCGGCGTTCTGAACTGCCGGCAGCCATGCCCGTGATTGGCTGCCTCTCACCATTTCCTATTTACCATTTGAAAGCTAACATCTGATTGGTTGAGGCAAAATTAGCACTATTTTAAACGATAAGAACTTTTATTGAATCTCCCCAATAGAAGCTGAACTCTGCTAATCCAGTCCATATTCCAGTCCACATTTTACTTTGAGTGTAATATACAGCGAGCAGGGCAGTCCTGACTAACTGACCGAATTAGATTCACCTCCAGCAAGTCTCCAGGAGTAGTGGATTGAAGGAGATTACAGGTGAGCAGGAAGAGCCAGCAAGTAATGTGGGAAAGGTAAGCTTTGCCAATGGCCAATGGTTTGATCCCTAGAGGGTGTGTCTTGTACAATGCTCTTATCGCTAGTGCACTTTGGGGATCAAATTGCGCTTACGGGCATGACAGGTCACGGCAAAGGTAGCCACGACCAAACTTCCTGAAGTTCGGTTCATTTTCAAACTTCAGTAAAAGTTAAAAAACGGACCCATTAAAGTCAATGGAGAGAAATAGTTTTAAAAGGTTTCGGATTAAATACAATTAAACTAACAATGGTAACTTACTGTAAATGGCTGTGGCACCTGGGAAATGGTCTGGGGAACACGTCACTGTCACCAAAACTTCTTCAAACTTTTTCTTCCCCGACAATCGTGCAATTGTCCGGTTTTCGCATGCTACATTCAAGGGCTATGGCCAATTCAAGGGTTACCGGACACTACATTCGAGGGTTACCTAACTATACATACCTCTCACCTCTTACTTCTCATCTCTCCACCTTCTCACCTCTTACCTCTCACCTCTTACTATCTGACTTCTTACCATCTCCCCTCTCCACCATCTCCCCTCTCCACCATCTCACCTCTTACCTCTCACCATCTCACCTCTCACCACCTCACCTCTTACCTCTCACCATCTCACCTTTTACTTCTCACCTCTCCACCATCTCACCTCTCCATCCCCCGCTGTTGAGGGAACACAGAGTCCCGATCAGTCTCCCTATGCTGTACATAGGGGGAGCGCTTGGGATTGTGTGTAGCCCAATTGTTTGAAAAATGACAGACAGGATCTTGCAGATCCTGTCTGTCATCTTTCAAGATCTTTCAGATGTGTACCCAGCTTTACACTCTCACCTCTCTTACCATCTGACCTCTCTTACCCTCTCAGCACTTACCCTCTCGTACCCTCTCCTCTCTCTTAACCTCTCACATCTCTTAACCTCTCAGCATTTACCCTCTCATACCCTCTCCCCTCTCTTAACCTCTCACCTCTCTTAACCTCTCACCTCTCTTAACCTCTCAGCTCTCTTAACCTCTCACCTCTCTTAACCTCTCCCCTCTCTTAACCTCTCACCTCTCTTAACCTCTCAGCACTTACCCTCTTTTACCCTCTTGTACCCTCTCCCCTCTCTTAACCTCTCCCCTCTCTTAACCTCTCCCCTCTCTTAACCTCTCACCTCTCTTAACCTCTCAACACTTACCCTCTTGTACCCTCTCCCCTCTCTTAACCTCTCCCCTCTTGTAACCTCTCCCCTCTCTTAACCTCTCACCTCTCTTAACCTCTCACCTCTCTTAACCTCTCACCTCTCTTAACCTCTGTTCAGTACTCTACTAAGGGTAATGGAAGTCATGTTGGAAAATCTTCTTTTAAAGGATCAGAAGTCCTGTAAGAATCCTCCCTTCTCATAGGTAACCCTCGAGTTCCCCTTTAAAAACGAAATGCCCAGATATTATATATATTTCGATATTTGTTTGTTAAACCCCAAACTATTCCGTTTTGATAATTGCCCTTTAGTAATGTATAATGAACAGTAAATATTTTAATGAACGTGTCCTGAATCCTGTAAATACATCGGTATAATTTATATGTTTCCTTTATACAGGGAGGATTGTGGGATTAGATTAATGATACTATTAACAAGTATAATTATGAGGGCTGCACCGATTGCTGTGTAATTGCATTTCAGCTTCATTCATTGTGACTCACCCTTTCTGACTATCAGGTTTACCTTTCTCATTGGTAACCCTACAAAACACACAGTAACACCTGGGGTCATTAAAGGGCATCTCCACCCTCAATATTCATTTTTGATATATTGCAGGGCATCCCCCCCCCACCCCCAACCGCTATGTTAGATGTGTAAAAATAGAATCCAAACTCTACTTACAGCCCCTCGCTCCAGTGTCATTCTGATCCGTTCCCTGCCTGCCGGAACTACAAGCAAGGGGGCCGGACCGGCTGCCAGCAATAGAGAACACCGCTGGAGTGAGGATCTGTAAATACAGTTCAGGTTTGTTTTTTACACTTCCAACATAGCGGTTAGGGGTGGGAAGGAATGCCCTGCAACATATATAAATATAGCTACATGAAGGGCAGTCAGAGAGGGACCGGGAGGGGGGTGGGTGTGTGTGGGAAAGGGCTCCCCTGCGCATGGCACTGTCCACTCAGAGGATAAAGAGGAGGCAGAAATCTTTTGGACAGGAAGACTGCTACTTCTACTCAGTTACCTGGACTTTGGACAAGCACTGCAGGGGAACCATAAGGAGCAGAGATTAAGGTAAGGCCAGTAGTGGGTTAAATTTTAGTTTGGAGGGTGGACATTCCCTTTAACTACTACCTGCTGTCATTAACTACCACCCGGGGGTCATTAACTACCACCTGGGGTCATTAAAGGAGAACTAAACACAAAAAATCAAAGTATAAGTTAGAAAGTACTTGCCCCAACCTCCTTCTCAGCATGGAAGGTTCCACTCAGGGGCCTTTCCTTTACCTCTATGAGCTCATTTTAGGTTCTGTTTGTTCCCCTTATCTGAAGCTGACATTATCCCTTCCCTGCCAGTACTTTTACCTTGATTACATTCTCAGCACCTGTGTGATTTCCACTCCCACCTCTTAACCCCTATGATGTAGGAATATATTACATCATCAATATTCACATTGGTGGTGCAGCTGATTAACCCTTTCCTAGTAGCAGTGTTGTAGTGTGATGTATATAGGTCTGGGGATCTAGTGTGTCTGGTAATAATATGTCTCACCTACGGCTTTCACTCCACCAAATCCCATATATAAACAATAAATTGCAGGTGAAACATACAGAGACACAGGTCTGTAGTTGTGAATATTGCAGGTTTATTGCTAAACATGCGTGCTACATGTTTCAGACCCACTCAAGCACTTGAGGAAGGACAAGTGGGTCAGAAACATGCAGCACGCGTTTTGCAATAAACCTGCACTATTCCCAGTTACAGACCTGTGTCTTTGTATGTTTCACCTGCAATGTATTGTTTAAGTGTTGGATTGCCATATTTAAAAACTTGCGATACCGCGTGTTTTCGTTACTGTACGACTGTGGCAGTAGTATACCATGCTGTAAACTACCGTCATGATATTGTACGGGCGGTCGTAGATTTACGTTGGCTATTGTACATTTACAAGATTTCCGATAGCGAATATAAATTTATGATCGCCATAATGATCGCTAAAGAAGGCGATACCACACCTTTATAAATATGGCCTGTAGTGTGAAGGTCTCTAGCTCTCCCTGTCAGCTGCAGCAATATTAGTGGAAAGTGTAGCTTCTTAAAGGGGAATGTTGGAGGGTAGGAACCACCCTTGTTTTTATTTTATAGAAACCACATAGTGAAGAACTGTAGTGGGAGGATAGTGAAGTGAACCTGATCTTAGCACAGCTCTGTGCAATGAAAAACTTGCGATACCGCGTGTTTTCGTTACTGTAAGACTGTGGCAGTAGTATACCATGCTGTAAACTACCATCATGATATTGTACGGGCGGTCGAGAGAGAGAGGGGAGGAGAGAGAGAAGAGGAAGAAGGAGATGGGGGAAGACTAACTCCTATAATTAGAAATAATGTTATTATTAATCATCATCATCGTCATCATATAGTGCCAGCACCTTCCTCGTGTCTGTGTACAAACAAGGGTAATACCCATAACACAGATCTCTCAACACCCACCTGGACCTGATTCCTCTCCCTGGAACAACCAATCAGCTGGGTGCATGTATGGATACATTGTGTGAATGTGCAATAAGTTACATGGTATCTGTACTGGAAACTCCAGAGGGTGGAGCTGAGACTGTTGAAGTAACAGGAAGGGACAGAGAGAGAGAGACGGACAGAGAGAGAGAGAGAGAGAGAGAGAGTCGGAGACATCGTAAATACCGACCATCTGTAATACGAGCCGTGTAATAGCCGAGCGTCTGAATAACCGATCCACTGATACCATCGTAATACACGCGTACCCGTTTATACATCCGTCTGTAATAACGATCCGTCTGTAATAACCGATTCGTCTGTAATGACTGATCCGTCTGTAATAACGATACCGTCTGTAATAACCGATTCGTCGTGTAATAACTGATCCGTACTGTTAGAACGTGCCCGTAATAACCGATCCTATGTAATAACCGAGCGTCTGTAAACCGACCATCTGTAATAACGATCCATCTGTAAGAACTGGATCCGTCTGTAATATAACTGATACGTCGTGTAATAAACTGATCCGTCTGTAATAACTGAGCCGTTTGTAATAACCGTTCCGTCTGTAATAACCGACCGTCTGTAACAATTGATCCGTCTAACTGATCCATCTGTAATAAACCGATCCATATGTAAATAACTGATCCACTGTATAATAAACCGATCATCTGTAATAACGATCCCTCTGTAATAACTGATCCGTTCTGTATACGATCGTTCAACGATCCGTCTGTAATAACTGATCCGCTCTGTAATAATGATCCGTTGTAATAACGATCAGTCTGTAATAACTGATCCGTTGTAAATAACCGATCCATCTGTAATAACTGATCGTCTGTAATAACCGCTCGTCTGTTGCTCTGAATAACGACGTACGTAAACGATCCGTCTGTAAACGATCCGCTTTTTGTAATAACCGATCCATCTGTAATAACTGATCCGGTAATACCGATACGCTGTTAATAACCTGATCCGTCGTAATAACGATCCGTCTGTAATAACCGATCCGTCTGTAATAACGATCCATCTGTAATAATGATCTGTCTGTAATAACCGATCCATCTGTAATAACCGATCCGTCTAAACCGATCCGTCTGTAATAACTGATACGTCTGTAATAACTGAACTGAGAAACCCATGTTCAATCCAACACAAATGGCGGTGTGTATAGCACCTTACACTATATCACATATGGCAGATAAAGGGCAAATAGATCTACGTGCAAAAGCTCCCAGCCCCTTAAGGCTTGTGCACATGTGCAAATCAGGCCGACACACGTTGTGTATGAACGTTCGTTTCAGCGCGAATCGGCCCATGTATGGTAGGACTGGGCAGAATCTCCGAGTGAATGTCCGTTTTGGCAATAAAGAGCCGATGGGCCGATTATCGGCGGAGGGAAAGGGACCCATGACGCAGTGTGTACGAACCTTTACTGGGTTAATATTGAGTTATCAACAGCTCTAATGTACTTTAGAATGTTATACAGAGAGGGCATTGTGGGTAGGAATACAGGTGTAGGTGTCTGAGTGCGTGGGGAAAGATCGGTGTACGCCTGTTGCAAATCAGGTTGTGAGTCTTAATAGGATATAAACTGTATTGTGAGATTATGCACTACAGGGTAATTCAATAAAGGTCTTATAGTTTAAAATGGTGCTAATTTTGCCCAACCAATCAGAACTATGTAACATATGAAAGCTAACATCTGATTGGTTGGGGCAAAATTAGCACCATATTAAATGATAAGAACTTTATTTATGAATAACCCCCCAGTACATGCGGTTTGTATTGGATTAGACACCGTTTAACCTTATCCTAGCTCAGGATTGGTCCGGGTTCCAGGACGATATGATTCCGTGGTATGCCAAGACCTTTGGATGTATTGAATGTAATGTGGTGCAGATACTTGTTTTCCAATGCAGGGTGTATCGAATGACAGATCTGTGACTGCGTTATATTGATTTTCCTAATCTAAATAATACACTTCAATGACAGACGACATTAGGAAATATCGTGATCACTAATCTATTGGAACCTGGTCACTCTACCTCCATTTAGTGTGCGGGTTATATTATTTACATTACACAAGGGGTGGAGGGGGGGGATATGATTTATGATATATGGTGAGGTATGTACTTTATACTAAGGCAATGTACAGTGGATACATGTATGGTTTTGTCATACAGATACAAAACAATACTTTTGAAAGCAGACAGTAAAAATTTGCAAAATTGGATGTTGAGTCTTAATGGTCTGGTGCTGCTTCCAGGGTCTGGGTACAGGTCTTTCGAACAATTTTTAAGGCAAGAGTCATATAACCTACCACTGTAGTGGATTTCTATGGGAGGAACTGTAAGATTATAGCCTTATAATCTTACATTTCAGTTAGGGAAGGAAACCAAAAGCACAAAGGGGTAGGTTATAATAAATAATGCACCCCGAACTTGAAATTAAAGGGATATTAGAGGTCACTGGAGTCCGTACCCTGTATAAAAGGTTACTCGGCGTGCGGCCTCCTTTTACTTTATATGGCATGGAACTCCTCTGTGACTTCTAATATCCTTATAATTACAGTGGGGATGCATTATCCACTATATTTTACCATGTGGGAACTGTTGATAGCTGATGGCTACAAGAACTTAGTGGTCTTGAGAAGGTAGTGTGGAGACCTGTTTAATTTAATTGTTGTATGGAAGTCCCTGACCCCTTGCTGTTATATGGAGGTTCAGACTGACCACTTGCTGTTATAGGAGTCCCGGCCCCTTGTTGTTATAGGAGGTCCCTGACCCTTGCTGTTATATGGAGGTCCCTGACCCCTTTGCTGTTATATGGAGGTCCCTGAACCCTTGCGTTATATGGAGGTCCTGACCCCTTGATGTTTATGGAGATCCCTGGACGCCTTGCTGTTATATGGAGGTCCCTGACCCCTTCCTGTTATATGGAGATCCCTCACCCTTGCAGTTATATGGAGGTCCCTGACCCCTTGCTGTTATATGAGATCCCTGACCATGCTGTTATATGGAGGTCCCTGCCCCTTGCTGTATATGGAGGTCCCTGGACCCCTTGGTTATATGGAGGGTCCCTGACCCCTTGTGCTGTATATGGAGGTCATGAACCCTTGCTGTTATATGGAGAGTCCCTGACCCTTGCTGTTATATGGAGGTCCTGCCCCTTGCTGTTTTATGGAGTCCCTGACCCCTTGTGTTATATGGAGTCCCTGACCCCTTCCTGTTATATGGAGGTCCTGACCCCTTGCTGTTATATGGTAGAGTCCCTGACCCCTTGCTGTTATATGGAGGTTCCCTGACCCCTTGCTGTTATATGGAGGTCCCTGACCCCTTGCTGTTATATGGAGATCCTGACCCCTTGCTGTTATATGGAGGTTCCTGACCCCTTGTGTTATATGGGGAGGTCCCTGACCCTTGCTGTTATATGGATCTGACCCCTTATGTTATATGGAGGTCCTGACCCCTTGCTGTTATATGGAGGTCCCTGACCCCTTGCTGTTTATGGAGGTCCCTGACCCCTTGGTTGTTATATGGAGGTCCCTGAACCTTTTCTGGTATATGCTGATTAAGACACATTCCAGGGTATTTACTGCTACAGATCCTACTACAAGTCATTTTGAATTGAGAGATCCAGACGGATGATGCAGGTGAATGCAATTGAGAGAGATAACAGCGCTGATTATTTTCCATATACGTTTCATGGGGTTAAACCTTCTGTGGGGAATTTTAAAGGCATGGATGTTACTAGGGTCAATATATTAATTATAAACGTACAATGACTAGCACAGGAAATATCTTTGTATGTTTCTTTCCTGTAGCTGACAATCTTTATTACTTTATAAATATACATTCGTTCTTATCTTCTATAGCTAACCACAGTCCTGGGTGTGAAGACAGACAGACCGCAAGTCCCTGATCCTTTAGGTGTGAGTCTGAGCAACTTGCCCCTAATACACCACGATAAGAGCCCCGCCCAATTGTGATTGGACTGAAGACCTCAAAGACCCCCAGAGGGAGGGCATATGGGAGGACCAAGGTGCAGATGGGGTTGGGAATGGGTGTGAACCGTAAAATCAGTAATGCTTTTATGTTGTTAACCCTTTCCTATGTTTGACTAATCCATCCGGCATTATCTTAATTGTCCCCAGGTCTATTTGCCATCACTTACACATGACGTGGATGTACTGTATGTGGACTTTGTTTATTTATGAGTTCCAAGTCCAAACTTCAAAGTCTCTCCCTATGACTCGGTTCTCGGAGGGGGCGGCCGCCAAGACGGATCTCCACTGTCACCTTCGCTATCACCTGTCTTTTGGACCTAATTCTGCACCAAGCTGCTGAATTCCCCCATGATAGACACTTAGTATTCAGGTGGTGGGCGTCTTGTCCACAAGTCTATACTGGAATCTGGACTCCCTTTTAATTTCCAATCATGTGCACAGGTCGGTGCTCTAATTTATTGGGGTTTCTTGTACCCCTTATCTGCTCTGTGTCATCTGTAACATCCTATTGTTCTTTCTGGGTGGAACGTGGATGCCATTAATCACCCCAATGAGAAAATGACCCCGGAAGTTCTGTACCTTGGGGGGATCATGGGAAGTGGAGTCTTGGTAAGTGGGACTGGGTCATGAAAATGTGAAAGTTGGTAAATTGTTCTATTGAAAGAATATGAAAATGTGATGTGTTTAATGGTGATTTTAATGGTTTAATTCATCCGCCTGGTCAATGGGTCTGGTTATGTTTCCCCCTTATTGTATTTACTATAAACCCCTCAGTGTGGAGACCTTAATACCGGGGGACAGAGGGGGCACCAGCCACTGAGAGAACAAGGTTTGTAGTTTGAAATCCCCCATTTACCCCATTCAGTCAGTGGTTGTATAGGGGAAAAGACATTGCGATCATGAAGATAAATTAACATTTGCTCCTGGTGCCTCTCAAGAAGGGGAATAGTTGTGCGCTTGGTCATGCTGCACACACAAACGTAAGGGGAGAGGGAGTTGGATATCTGCCTCTCTGTCTGCAGAGTCTCTAATGGTTTAATTCATCTCTCTCTTCGTCTCTCAGTTGGCTTCGGGCATCTTGTATTTTCAGTCACTGGGGCATCTATACCAGTCACTGTGGGCATATATACAGTCACTGTGGGCATTTATACCAGTCACTGTGGGCATCTTATACCAGTCACTGTGGGCGATTATACCAATTCAATTTGGGATCTTATAACAGTCACTGTGGGCATCTTATACCAATCACTTTGGGCATTTAAAACAGTCACTGTGGGCATCTTATACCAATCATTTGGGCATCTTATACAGTCACTGTGGGCATCTTATCATCCTGTGGCAATTATACCAGTCACTTTGGCATATTATACCAGTCACTGTGGGCATCTTATACCAGTCACTTTTGGGCATCTTATACCAGTCACTTTAGGCATCTTTACCAGTCTGTGGGCACCTGTATTTACCCTCACTGAGGGCATCTTGTATTACCATCACTGTGGGGCATCAGTATATACCAGTACTGTGTGGCATCTTGTATTTTACCCAGTCACTGTAGGGCATCTTGCATATACCAGTCTGTGTGGCATCTTGTATTACCTCATGAGGGCATCGTTATATACCAGTCGGTTGCATTTTATTACCAGTCACAGGGCATCTTGTATTACCAGTCTGTGTGGCATCTTGTATGTACCGTCACTGAGGGGCATCTTGTAATACAGTCGTGTGGCATCTTAATTACCAGTCACTGAGGCATCTTTATATACCAGTCGTGTGGCATCTTGTATTTACCAGTCACTGAGGGCATCTGTATATACCAGTCTGGGTGGATATTATATACCAGTCACTGGGGGCATCTTGTATATACCAGTCTGTGTGACATCTGTATTTACCAGTCACTGAGGGCATCTTGTATATTACCAGTCTGGTGGCGATCTGTATTACCAGTCACTGAGGGGATCTTGTAATACCAGTCTGTGTGCCATATTATATTACCAATCATTGTGACATGTTGTAATTCCCAGTCTGTGTGGCATCTTGTATTTTCCAGTCACTGTGAGCATCTTGATTTACCAGTCACTGGGCACCTTACCAGTCTGTGGGCATTCTTATAGCAGTCATGTGGGCATCTTATATTCAGTCACGTGGGCATCTGTATTTACCAGTCTTGTTTGTTAAGTCAGTCCTCCAGTACACAGACAGTGTTGGTTAGCCCACCACACCCACCTCACAAGCAAGTACTCCACAGGCCATGCCCTACTTTTTTTGTGGCAGCGCATTTACGAGATGCAGGATGATTTCAGGGGCATCTTTAAAAATTGTTTCAGGTTACAAAAGATCTAGAAATGCCCCTTTTAGTGTTGTAATTATTGAATCCTTTTCTAAACGTTAGCTTAAAACCTGACGCTTTTTCTTGTGTTTGTGAAACTCCATAGATTCCTCTCTCGCACTACAGCGCGCTTATCAATGCTCCCATCCTATCACGCCTGTACTATTGTAACCTTCTGCTTACAGGTCTTCCTGCCAGTGCGGACTGGCCCACAGGGTTACAAGGGGAATCCCCTGGTGGGTCCACAGGCCACTCATTAAGTAGTAATTAGAGAAATCTGCCTAAATTTAAATACAGAGTCATAGGGACAGTAATAAATGCGTTTCTATTAACAAAACAATACAGTAGGAGTAAGATAGATATGTAAAATGTGATAATAGAGATATGAAATGTTAGGTGGGCCCTAAAATTATTTGGTGGGCCCCTGGTATTGATTTCGGTGGGCCCACAACACCCAGTCTGACACTGCTTCCTGTTCCCATCTTTCTCCCCTTCAGTCCATACTAAACACATTTTCTCGTTCTTTAATAAACAAGAACTATAATCTCCCCTGTGCTGCAGCATACCTCGCGCAACATTAAATACAGTATTGTGTACAAAATCCTCTCTTAGACGATTCAAAAATCCCTTCGCTCTGCGGTTCCTTTCTTATGTTTCTTCTCTAGTGTTCCCCCATATGTTCCTGCCCGTACACTCCACTCATCACAGAACCATCTCTATACAGACCCCCACTCACACTGCCTCCTCTCACCTTAATCCTTTCTCTTGTCTCCCATATGTCCCTGGCCCGTACCCTCCGCTATCACAGAACCATCTCCTGTATCAGACCCCCCACTCATCCCCTCTCCCTTAATCCTTTCCTCTTAGTTCCCCATATGTTCCTGCCCGTACCCTCCACTCATCACAGAACCATCTCTATACGACCCCCCACTCACACTGCTCCTCTCACCTTAATCCTTTCCTCTCGTTCTCCCATATGTCCCTGCCCGTACCCTCCGCATCACAGAACCATCTCCTGTATAGACCCCCCCACTGTACTGCCTCCTCTCCCTTAATCCTTTCGCTCTAGTGTCCCCATAGTGTCCCTGCCCGTACCTCACTCATCACAGAACCATTCTTATATAGACCCCCCACTCACACTGCTTCCTCCTCCACCTTATCCTTTCGTCTCAGTCTCCCAATGTTCATGCCCGTACCCTCCGCTCATCACAGAACCATCTCCTGTATAGACCCCCCCACTCGTACTGCCTCCTCTCGCCTTAATCCTTTCTCTCTAGTCTCCCCATATGTCCCTGCCCGTACCCTCCGCTCATCACAGAACCATCTCCTGTATAGACCCCCCACTCACACTGCTTCCTCTCACCTTAACCCTTTCTCTCTAGTCTCCCCATATGTCCCTGCCCGTACCCTCCGCTCATCACAGAACCATCTCTTATACAGACCCCCCACTTACACTGCCTCCTCTCACCTTAATCCTTTCTCTCTAGTCTCCCCATATGTTCCTGCCCGTACCCTCCACTCATCACAGAACCATCTCTTATACAGACCCCCCACTCACACTGCCTCCTCTCACCTTAATCCTTTCTCTCTAGTCTCCCCATATGTCCCTGCCCGTACCCTCCGCTCATCACAGAACCATCTCCTGTATAGACCCCCCACTCGTCTATACGGAGATGGTTTCTGTGATGAGCGGAGGTACGGGCAGGAACATATGGGGGACTAGGAGGAAGGATTAAGGTGAGAGGAGGCAGTGTGAGTGGGGGTCTATATAAGAGATGGTTCTGTGATGAGGAGGGTACGGGCAGGGACAATATGGGGACACTAGAGGAAAGGATTAAGCGAGAGGAGCTAACAGTGGGGGTCTATACAGGAGATGGTTCTGTGATGAGCGGAGGGTAGGGCAGGGACATATGGGGAGACTAGAGAGAAAGGATTAAGGTGAGAGGAGGCAGTGTGAGTGGGGGGTCTGTATAAGAGATGGTTCTGTGATGAGTGGAGGGTACGGGCAGGACATATGGGAGAGACTAGAAGAAAGGATTAAGGTGAGAGGAGGCAGTGTAAGTGGGGGTTCTGTATAAGAGATGGTTTCTGTGATGAGCGGAGGGTACGGGCAGGGACATATGGGAGACTAGAGAGAAAGGTTAAGGTGAGAGGAGCAGTGTGAGTGGGGTCTATACAGGAGTGGTTCTGTGATGAGCGGAGGGTACAGGCAGGACATATGGGAGACTAAGAGAGAAAGGATTAAGGGAGAGGAAGCAGTAGAGTGGGGGGTCTATACAGGAGATGGTTCTGTGATGAGCGGAGGGTACGGGCAGAACTATGGGGAGACAGAAGCGAAAGGGTTAAGGTGAGAGGAGGCAGTGTGAGTGGGGGGTCTATACAATGGTTCTGTGATGAGGGAGGGTACGGGCAGGGACATATGGGGACCTAGAGCGAAGGATTAAGGCGAGAGGAGCAGTACGAGTGGGGGGCTAACAGGAGATGGTTCTGTGATGAGCGGAGGGTACGGGCAGGACATATGGGGAGACAGAAGAAAGGATTAAGGTGAGAGGAGGCATTGTGAGTGGGGGGTCTGTATAAGAGATGGTTCTGTGATGAGTGGAGGGTACGGGCAGGACATATGGGGAGACTAGAGAGAAAGGATTAAGGCGAGAGGAGGCAGTACGAGTGGGGGGTCTATACAGGAGATGGTTCTGTGATGAGCGGAGGGTACGGGCAGGGACATATGGGGAGACTAGAGAGAAAGGATTAAGGTGAGAGGAGGCAGTGTGAGTGGGGGGTCTGTATAAGAGATGGTTCTGTGATGAGTGGAGGGTACGGGCAGGAACATATGGGGACACTAGAGAAGAAACATAAGAAGGAACCGCAGAGCGAAGGGATTTGAATGTTAAGAGAAGGATTTTGTACATACGGTATTTAATGTGGCGCGAGGTACTGTGCAGCACAGGGGAGATTTAAGTTCTTGTTTATTAGAAGAACGAGAAAATGTGTTTTAGTATTGACTGAAGGGGAGAAAGATGGGAAGCAGGAAGCAGTGTCAGACTGGGGTGTTGTGGCCCACCAGGAAATCAGAGACCAGGGGCCCCCAGAATTTAGAGGAGGCGCCCACCTAACATTTCATATCTCTATTATCACTGTTTACATTCTATCTTACTCCTACTGTATTGTTTTGTTTAATAGAACGCATTTATTACTGTCCCTATGACTCTGTATTAAAATTTAGGCAGATTTCTCTAATAACTTTAATGAGTGGCCTGTGGACCCACCAGGGGATTCCCCTGTAACCCTGTGGGCCCGGCACTGGCAGGAAGACCTGTAAGCAGAAGGTTACAATAGTACAGGGCGTGAGGGATGGGAGCATTGATAAGCGCTGTAGTGCGAAGAGAGAGGAATCTATGGAGTTTCACAAACACAAGAAAAAGCGTCAGGTTTTTAGCTACACGTTAGAAAAGGATTCATAAATTACAACTCAGAAAGGGACATTTCTAGATCTTTGTAACCTGAAACAAAGTATTTAAAGATGCCCCTGATCATCCTGCACTCGTAAATGCGCTGCCACAAAAAAAGTAGCATGGCCTGTGGAGGTGACTTGCTTGTGGAGGTGGGTGTGGTGGGCAACCAACACTGTCTGGTGTACTGGAGGACTGACTTAAACAAACAAGACTGGTAAATACAAGATCCCAGTGACTGATTAAGATGCCCCAGTGACTGCTATAAGATGCCCACAGTTGACTGGTAAGGATGCCCACATGACTGGTAACATAAAGATGCTCACAGTGACTGGAAAATACAAGATGCCACACAGACTGGATACAACATGTCACAATGATTGGTAAATATAAATGGCACACAGACTGGTATATCAAGATCCCCTCAGTGGTTACACCTTTCCTTAAAACCGAACCAGAGACATTCAATCAATTTCCGAGGAACCACCTTTACAGATCTTCCTTGCCGCCAACATACAATCGCGAGGTCCCGCTTTTACCATTGATTTTGCGATCGTATGTCGGTCGCCAAGAAGATCCGGAAAGGCGGTTCCTTGGAAATTGATTGAATGTTTGCCGGATCCATCTTAAGGTATGTACGGGCACCTTTAGTCCTCTATATACATGGTTAGCAATTTTTAGGGGTACTTACTCCTGTGATGATGTATGTATATGTTTAATGATATAGCGCCACTTGGGGGCACAGCGCTGTACAATATTATAATAGACAAAGCTGTACAAGGGGGACAAATGTATAAATAAATCCATAAATCATTTATGTGCCATAATAAGTGTTTGATCCATGTAACATGAGGAGAGAGGTCCCTGCCCCATAGAGCTAAAAATCTAATTAGGTGGGTAACATACAGATACATAGGGTAGATGTGCCATAGTAAGCAATGGTGAAATGTTAATTAAACAATCCTATACTGTGCTGTGAGAGATGTGAGATGAAATTTAAGCCTGTTTATTGAGGTTTTTTGATAAAAAGAGAGGGGAATAGAATTCCAGGAGACAGGAGCCACAGGAGAGAAAGGATTAAGGCGAGAGAAGGCAGTGTAAGTGGGGGGTCTGTATAAGAGATAGTTCTGTGATGAGCGGAGGGTACGGGCAGGAACATATGGGGAGACTAGAGAGAAAGGATTAAGGCGAGAGGAGGCAGTGTGAGTGGGGGGTCTATATAAGAGATAGTTCTGTGATGAGCGGAGGGTACGGGCAGGAACATATGGGGAGACTAGAGAGAAAGGATGAAGGTGAGAGGAGGCAGTGTGAGTGGGGGGTCTATATAAGAGATGGTTCTGTGATGAGCGGAGGGTACGGGCAGGGACATATGGGGAGACTAGAGAGAAAGGATTAAGGTGAGAGGAGGCAGTGTAAGTGGGGGGTCTGTATAAGAGATGGTTCTGTGATGAGCGGAGGGTATGGGCAGGAACATATGGGGAGACTAGAGAGAAAGGATTAAGGTGAGAGGAGGCAGTGTAAGTGGGGGGTCTGTATAAGAGATGGTTCTGTGATGAGCGGAGGGTACGGGCAGAGACATATGGGGAGACTAGAGAGAAAGGGTTAAGGTGAGAGGAAGCAGTACGAGTGGGGGGGTCTATACAGGAGATGGTTCTGTGATGAGCGGAGGGTACGGGCATGAACATATGGGGAGACTAGAGCGAAAGGATTAAGGTGAGAGGAGGCAGTGTGAGTGGGGGGTCTATATATACTGCTTCCTCTCTCGCTTAATCCTTTCTCTCTAGTCTCCCCATATGTCCCTGCCTGTACCCTCCGCTCATCACAGAACCATCTCCTGTATAGACCCCCCACTCACACTGCTTCCTCTCACCTTAACCCTTTCTCTCTAGTCTCCCCATATGTCCCTGCCCGTACCCTCCGCTCATCACAGAACCATCTCTTATACAGACCCCCCACTTACACTGCCTCCTCTCACCTTAATCCTTTCTCTCTAGTCTCCCCATATGTTCCTGCCCGTACCCTCCACTCATCACAGAACCATCTCTTATACAGACCCCCCCCTCACACTGCCTCCTCTCACCTTAATCCTTTCTCTCTAGTCTCCCCATATGTCCCTGCCCGTACCCTCCGCTCATCACAGAACCATCTCCTGTATAGACCCCCCACTCGTCCTGCCTCCTCTCGCCTTAATCCTTTCGCTCTAGTGTCCCATATGTCCCTGCCCGTACCCTCCACTCATCACAGAACCATCTCTTATATAGACCCCCCACTCACACTGCCTCCTCTCACCTTAATCCTTTCGCTCTAGTCTCCCCATATGTTCATGCCCGTACCCTCCGCTCATCACAGAACCATCTCCTTTATAGACCCCCCCACTCGTACTGCTTCCTCTCACCTTAATCCTTTCGCTCTAGTCTCCCCATATGTTCATGCCCGTACCCTCCGCTCATCACAGAACCATCTCCTGTATAGACCCCCCCACTCGTACTGCTTCCCTCACCTTAACCTTTTCTCTCTAGTCCTCCCATATGTCCTGCCCGTACCCTCCGCTCATCACAGAACCATCTCTTATACAGACCCCCCACTTACACTGCCTCCTCTCACCTTAATCCTTTCTCTCTAGTCTCCCCATATGTCCCTGCCCGTACCCTCCGCTCATCACAGAACCATCTCTTATATAGACCCCCCACTCACACTGCCTCCTCTCACCTTCATCCTTTCTCTCTAGTCTCCCCATATGTTCCTGCCCGTACCCTCCGCTCATCACAGAACTATCTCTTATATAGACCCCCCACTCACACTGCCTCCTCTCGCCTTAATCCTTTCTCTCTAGTCTCCCCATATGTTCCTGCCCGTACCCTCCGCTCATCACAGAACTATCTCTTATATAGACCCCCCCACTCACACTGCCTCCTCTCACCTTAATCCTTTCTCTCTAGTCTCCCCATATGTTCCTGCCCATACCCTCCGCTCATCACAGAACCATCTCTTATACAGACCCCCCACTTACACTGCCTCCTCTCACCTTAATCCTTTCTCTCTAGTCTCCCCATATGTTCCTGCCCGTACCCTCCGCTCATCACAGAACCATCTCTTATATAGACCCCCCACTCACACTCTCCTCTCTCGCCTAAACCTTTCTCTCTAGTCTCCCCATATGTTCCTGCCCGTACCCTCCCTCATCACAAGAACTATCTCTTATACAGACCCCCCACTTACCTGCCTTGCCTCTCTCGCCTTAATCCTTTCTCTCCTGTGGCTCCTTTCCCTGGAATTCTATTCCCCTCTCTTTTTATCAAAAACCTCAATAAACAGGCTTAAATTTCATCTCACATCTCTCACAGCACAGTATAGGATTGTTTAATTACATTTCACCATTGCTTACTATGGCACATCTACCCTATGTATCTGTATGTTACCCACCTAATTAGATTTTTAGCTCTATGGGGCAGGGACCTCTCTCCTCATGTTACATGGATCAAACACTTATTATGGCACATAAATGATTTATGGATTTTATTTATACATTTGTCCCCTCTGTACAGCTTTGTCTATTATAATATTGTACAGCGCTGTGCCCCCAAGTGGCGCTATATCATTAAACATATACATACATCATCACAGGAAGTATACCCCTAAAAATTGCTAACCATGTATATAGAGGACTAAAGGTGCCCGTACATACCTTAAGATGGATCCAGCAACATTCAATCAATTTCCAAGGAACCGCCTTTCCGGATCTCTTGGCGACCGACATACGATCGCAAAATCAATGGTAAAAGCGGGACCTCGCGATTGTTGTTGGCGCAAGAGATCTGTAAAGGTGGTTCCTCGGAAATTGATTGAATGTCCTGGTTCGGTTTTAGGAAAGGTTTAACGTATGGGCACCTTTGAGTCCTACTTACACGTTTGCCATTTATGTGTCGGTTCCATAAGGATGAAGGAAGAAGGAATCTCTGTCCCAAGAGCTTACAATCTACCTGTTGTTGACGGAGAGGTGTGATAATAAAGCACATCATGGGCTCTGCACTCAGATCATGGGCCACACTATCTCCGTTGCCCTGCGCTGCCGACCTTTAAGATCACCCATTTTGGTGCGCATCGCATGCGCCATGATAGGTTGACTCAGGTAAGTTGACATCAAAGGTATCGCAGCGCAGGCAGTGATTTTAGTGCGCGCCTAGGGGGTCCTTGCTCTTAGAGTGGAAGGCGCGGAAGCCAAGAGGGCATGTCATGGCTGAAGAAAAGACCTTTCATTTTGTAATATTTCTTTTTGTTATTCGCTGTTCAATGGAAAGTCCAACCACAGACCTCCAATGGAGGTCAGATTCAAGGGAAACTGATTCTGTCGGCAGTAAATAAGAGGCAAACAGTTCTGTTTATGGTGGTGGACAAGAAGTAATCACCTACCTGGGGGTGTTCTTTTAACCACCACCTGACCTGTTCCATCTCCGCCCAGATCGCTCCTGTTATCTAGTCAGTTTTGGCGAGAGGTTACTTATCCTTATCCAGTC
The DNA here is from genome assembly GCA_019447015.1 of Hymenochirus boettgeri. NCBI lineage: Eukaryota > Metazoa > Chordata > Amphibia > Anura > Pipidae > Hymenochirus > Hymenochirus boettgeri. Next base: position 380,687 of record JAACNH010000135.1, read on the forward strand.
TCTATTTGGTCTGACAGCTGGTGGGAGTTGTAAACGTTTACCTATTCACAGCTGGGTAAAATGATTTATCATTGTATTATTTACCATAGATATATTATGTTAATTATACCGTGTATATAATAAATGTGTACAGTCAGCCTGTCAGTCACTTCAAACTCCTCCTCCCATCTCTTCCTCACTGGCTTAGTACGTTTTAGCCAATGAGAAAGAGAGATTTGACCTATAAGCTGCTTTGTAAGGTGAGGGAGGGTGAAAGTAACCGCAATTGGGAAATGTTTTATAACACAGGAACATCTTTAGCAGAGATTGCTTGTAATACATGGTATTATGTGTAATGCAATACGGTTTATACCATTCCTCCATTAAAGTCGTTCTTACTTTTCACACTGACCCCCTACTGTTTTCTACAATACAGGTGCTGATTTCTGCATTTGCATCCATGTGTGCAGGGAAGCCTGGAAATGCAGCAACCGCTGTGGGGTAAGAGAATTGGGGTCATCCACTAGCACCCAGAGTATGTACAGAAGGCAAGTCTGCCCTCTAGGGGAAGCAATCACCCGCCTGCCCCTTCACTGTCCCAAGGGTTCCACATCTTCCTTGGTCTTTCATTCCATATTTGTATCTGTAGAACACATTTGTCTGTCTGTTCTTGCGAGCACAATACAGATGTTACTCTCTTTCCCCAGATGTTCTTCTCTATCATTATATCAACTGTTGGGGTATGTGTTCACTCTATGGTCTCTTTGTCTCAGTGTTGGGTCTGGTCAATGCCCTCGTTGTCTGTACCAGTTATTAAATGGACGGGGGAATGGCCATCCCTTTCAGAATGCCTCTGGAAAATCTAAAGTGAGTTTTTATGAACTAACTCTTATCAATAAATAAGTGTGGTCGTGTGCATGTCCAGTCTTTAAGTTACCAACCCCGGGGACCATGTGACAAATAACATTTCTCCTCTTCACACTTATTGTCTCTTATTTTGCATTTCTCTCCCTCCAGCATGGACAGGAGCTACCTCTTCAACCCGGACCTTGGGATCGCTGTGTAGAACCTTGGGAGTAGGAATTTAATGTCTTTGTTCTCTACCATCCTGGGAGCAAGTTGTATCCGATTGTGTCTCTGTGGGATTCAGATGATTAACGGCCTGTTTGGCTGCATCTGTGGAACCTGCTCCAAAGCCTTCTGATAAAGTAAGTGGTGATCTCTCTCCAATCTTCATGTATCACCGCAGTCAAGGTACCGCAGTCAGGGCTGAAATCCCATCTTGGGAACGACCTGGCAGCTCATCCCCAGAAACACCCCTCTCTCTACCTCACTGGGTGACCTTAAAAGACAAATGCATTATCTAAGCTCTGCCCCCACTCAGTCTAGGATCTATCCAATGGGGGAAAAACCCGTTCTTGCAGAACCTGTCTTCCCATTGGTTAGGCCATGGGCCGCAAGGGGGATGGAGCAACATCCGTACAGTTGTCCTTTAAGACAAAGCTGGAAATAGGCCTGCCACACTAAAACCCAACCTAGGCACAAAATAAATCTAGTGGCACTCGGATACTAAACTTAGCCCCACACCATAAGGGAAATTGTAGTTGGGTTGGTATCCACCCAGTTTCCATCACTGCTCCGGTCCCTCTTCTAGGTCGCAAAAGAGCCAATAGAAAGACCTCTCCATTGGAGAGCGCATCTTCAATACGGGAGAGGGCTGGACAGCAAAGGCCTTTGGAAAGTAGATGTTGGTGACCTGAAGAGCAGTTCCTTGTTACTTTAATACGAAATCAGAAGGACATAAAGGTGTAGTGGTGGAATCTTGACATGAAGAACAAGGATTCCTGTAGAACGTTCCATTTTAAAAATATTTTCTTCCGTATCTGTTCCAGGTCCAATAAACAAGATATGATATAAACCTGGGCTGGTGGTTTGGTTTTATGTAAATCCTAATCTGCAAAATGGTTTTTGAGGTAGCCATTCCCAAGGGTTCTAGTTTGTGTCTTTTCCTAACAAACACTTTGTGAATGGGTCCTGCTCATGGTTCCTTTCAGGACAGATACTAAACCACAAAGGATTCTGGATAACTAAAGTGGTAGATCCAATCTGCGCAACATAGATTTTTTTAAAAAGTTAAATGAATGCTGCTTTTCAGTTTGCTTCATGGACAACCGCAAAGTACCAATGACGAGAGGTACTTTGTGGCTGTGCCGTTAGCAGTGGTTAGAGACCTGATTTATCAGACTTTTCCAAGGAGCACCGGAACCTTCATTCTTAGATTTTCAGTGCCTGATGCTGGGGATAGGCTGGATAACCCTGTGTCTAGTGTCTGGGTCCTGTTTTGGCTCAGATAAAAGTTTTCACGGTCATAACCACATCTACCATTCTCTATTTCCCAAGTTGTATTCGTGAGCCCACACTTCTCGCAACATTCCGGACAGAAAAAAAAAGCGGTGAAGAGGCAGAACTTGGTGTGGGAACCAATCAGCATCTACGTGCCTTTCTACTATTAAACTGTTATTCTAGTATACAACTAATGTAAAATAATATTTAAAAAAAAACAATGAAAGTTAAAATACGGCCTTTTAGTAACATTTACTTGTGGACTGGACCCTAACTTAGTTTGAGTCACAGAGACATGTTGTTAAATGTCTTGATGTAGCAGTTTATTCTTGTAAACCGCATAGTTAAAGGGTAAGTTCACCCCTCAAATGAAACTTTTTATGTGGGTAAATCCGCCCCAAATGTTCTGTTACTTCACTTTTCTGTTTCTTGATTCTTCCAGTTAGCAGCTGTCAGTCGTAGATATAATAGATGACATCACAGCCAATGATTGTATTCTATTCCCCTGGCTGTCTCCTCTGAGCATGTAAAAAATCTCAGAGAGCTTTAAAAGCAGCGGAAACAATACATCATTTTTTATTTGAGGGTTTGAACATTTAAATATGAACACACACATTTGTAAGATTTTTTTTTACCACTCGACATTCCGTGTCGTGGCCTATTCATTTTATAAAGGATTGTAAATAGATAATCTGTATCTATGTTTCCCTTTAATATCAAATTAATAATCTTGCGCAATTGCAGTTGGTTGAAGTCTTCAGACTAATGTAATAAAATCCACTTGCCATTTCAATGCAATGTGGTATAACAGGTGACGGGGACTCTGTTACGTCTCCCCGATACATAGCAGTAATACAGGTTTTGTATTTGTTACCATGCTGCAACAACCATAGAAACACCAGTGGACCTTTAACGACTGTATCAGTATTTTACGGCTTGTGGTTATAATTTGCTGTAAAGTACAGCGGGTTTATGAATTATTAATCTAATTAAAATGTAGCACAGTATTGTACAATCACAGTGAGAAAACAGCCTGTGACTAAAATCCAACACTGGCCATTAATATTGAGCCCTTGAATAACGGTCTACCCAGGAAAGCAAAGAGATCATGTGCAACGGTGGCAGCCATTGGTGTGGAATAACTCCTTGTAAATGTGTTTAAACGGCACTGTATTACAGTTACAAGAAATTTTGTTTTAGGGGTTTACATGCCCTTAACTGGCACATGCAAACGAAACCTCCAGATCAATACAGCTCCAGTTTTTTTATTATCTTCATCCAGCAATAGGAAGTGTTGGTACTTTTGAAATGAATCTCCAGAATCCTGGTGTGAGACTCCTTCCTATATAATAACACTTAAGTCCATAACTCAACTCCATCTGCTTTCTACGTTCCTTAAAAACAGGCAACACGCTCAGAACCCCCCTGACGCGTTTCATGACGACACTGACCTAATAACCCTCCATTTATAGGCACAGGTATGATCCAATTGGTTACACAGTGCATATTGTAAAAAATCATTAAAACAAAGTAATACAAGTAACAGTTACACCTTATTATGTACACTATGAGAAACAGAGATAAAAAGTATAGCTTGTCAAAAGAATTGTGTGTGTATATATATATATATATGTGTGTGTGTGTTTGCTTTTGTATAGAGATTGGTACTTCTACATATATTGTACTATATATATATATATATATATATCTCTTCTCTGTCTCAGAGTATGTGGCCTTTAGAACACATGCATTCTTTGTAAGGATTGTGTGTAGGTGTGTTTATTTATATACACACATTCTTTTGACAAAGCTATATACTCTTATCTCTGTCTCTCTTATTGTACATAGTTTAAGGTGTTATGTTGTATAACTTTGTTTTTAATGATTTTATTTTACCAATTGTACTGTGTAACCATTGGATCATATCTTACCTTTAAAAGGTGTGACATCACCTCTGATGAAGTGTCAGTGTCCGACATGAACGCATCAGGGGTTTCTGAGCTGTGGTTGCCTGTTTTTAAGGTTGCTAAATAAATGCTCCTTTTCATATACTGTAATATCCTTTCCTCGTATGGAGTTTGTTTCAGTGTTATGGTCTTCATACAGTACTTTTCCTTTCTATACAGACTGGAAAATATCCTAAATCTACTTTTTAAAATTAAAGGGCAACTAAAGCCACAGACAACACTTAACCAGAAGGCAGAAGACTCTGGATATAAAACCAGTAATCTGTGTCTTACCTCCATTTTGATACGGGCACTGGGAAATTACCTAAATAACATATGGTTTTGTGCTTACTTTCTCAGCATTCTAGTATCACAGTTTGGTCCGACCATTATGTCTGCTCATGCTCATTCCTTAGCTATGGCACAAACTTGTTACAGTTGGTCCCACCCATTAATATCTGTAGCCAATCCTTTTACAGGACAGATAAAGCAAGGAAGCATGTGACTGAGGTCATGGTGTTGTGGTTAACACTGCCACACACAGTTACTTCATCCAGTCCTTAACAGCTTTGATTTACTTTAACAGAGTTTACTAAAGTGGCATTTATAGTTTATTGGTGTTTTTAGGGGGGTTGTTTTCAGATTCTGGAGTATACAAAATTGGGTTTAGTTCTCCTTTAAAAGGAAAAGGAGACTTTGCGTTTATAAAATGAATTACAACAAGCGATGCCTGATTAAGCCGGCGAAAAGCCCATTTTGCCTGTTGTGCACAGCCGCACGGTTTTAAGGTCTTTAGTCTAAATTTAATTTCTCCTTTAATTTTTTTTTTTTTTTTTTTTAAAGGATTTCTGTGAATTAAAAGATTTTTAATATCAGAATAAACACTTCACATTTACATCCCAGATAGAATATTATTCAATCCATTATAATAATTATCATTAGCTTTGATCTAAATTTCTGTATTTGTTCAAAATAAATTAGACACATTCAATAAAACATAAAGTGCTGGCCATTGACACAAGGCGAACTCAAAGAAACAACATATAAAACGTATAAAACTTCCAGTGTATGCAGTTTGGATGTCACAGAAAGCACTCAAGTATTGGCAGGAAAAACTGAAGTGGTAAGTGCAGTTTTTTTGGGGTGGGTGCTCCCAAAATTGGCAAATGATACAGTGCATGCAGCTGCATTTTACGCTGTAAGCTGAACCTTAAGCTAGACTACAACTCCCAGCAGCCTTGTGACACTAGAAAGTTTAATTTAACACAGCATATAAGGTAGACTTACCCTGGCTTAGAATATTCCAGTTACAGCCAGATGCAAATGGCATAGAGTGTCTTACAAAGCAGGCACGTGTCCAGCCGCCTAAATCACAGATGTCCAAACTCTGTAGTAGAACTAAAAGTTTAAACATTTAAGGGCAGCAGGTGCAAGGATGCCCACACAGAACAACAGTGGCTGGTTGCACCTCTAGTAACAAGACAAACCTTTAGCAGTCACATACAATAAGATGTCCAATTATTAATCTAGCCTTTTCACTGATCCTAACAGAAATATTAATAAATACCCCTTGCATCTCAGTCTTATTATTATTAATTACAGTGGAATGCAGGTTTACGGTGCGGGAGTTTTATCTTCTTATGGAGCCACCCTCCCCTAGACGGACCCTGAGCTCTAAGTTTTCAGTTGGATTTTTTTTTAAAAGTTCATTTAAATACTAACCTCGGCAGAAGCGGCTTTTTTTGGTTTTACAGACGAAAATGTAAAAGAAAAATAAAATGTAAACATTAATAAATGCGAATTTTCGGTGGTAATAAGCCAACCCTGGGAGAAATGTGGGAGTAACACTGCCAGTTTCAATTGAATTCGTAATCCCAATTTCTCTTGAAGCTTCACCGACATTGATCCTCTTTGTATCCTCTAACCTGGACATTTCCCGAGTTACTGTCCGGCTATATGGAGGTTGTGCTTTGCTATCAGGTCGGTGGAATTCACTTCCTGGTTTGTGACCTTCTTGGGATTCACAGCCAAAACTTTGCACTGACGTTTTGCAATTTTATCCAGTGATAGCGCGGCCCTCTTCTGGAGGCAAATAGAGGGGGCGGCCCAGGGCGAACCCACAGGTGGTGTAATAGCACGACGTTCCATCACACTGCCGGTCCTAGAAGGCAAAGGGACACTATGACATACAGTACAGGATAGGCAAAATATATGCTCTATACAATATTTATTTACTGATGTGCTACAGGTTTGTAACAAACTTATATACAATTTCACAGTAAGTATGTGAAATTATACACATCCCTGAACAAAAAACCTGATCCAAAGCAACACCCCATCATTGGGGGTGGTGCTCACCATCATTGTAGGAGGCGGGGGTACAGAACCATAGCTGAACTCTGATTGGGCACATTCAGGACACACTAACCTATCATGATTCACCTTTATAGCCCCTGCGCTTGATTTAAATGTCCTTAATGTATAAAATAAGACAAAAGCTTCTGACAGTCTGGATTTAAAGCCTCCACTGTAAATGAGCCATTACATGTTTGCCCAGACATTATTAATAGGGTAAATAGAATTAAAAGGATAAACATTTCACCTATTTAAAGGCTATGGCATTTTGTAATATGTTTCTGCATTCTACATAAACTGGGATACCATACATGGAGTGGATCACGAGACAGACATCTAAAGATCTTTATACACTTAATGATTTCAAATCCACATGCAAAATCGGTGTTTAACTGTGCCTTAATACCATGGCACTCACCGAATAAGCTGTCCACGAGTAGGTTGTTGGTGGAGAAAGACTGGATCTTCCCAGAACCCCACTCTGTTGCTGCTCTACTAATCTCTGAGGGCCGGGCTGCTTGGACTGCTACGACGTGACCAGGCAGGGCGAGCATCTGGGGGAGCTTGGGAAACGCTGGCAGTAAACTGTACTTTGCTTCATATGTTGGCTTAGCTGGTGGGACAGTGTACAGTCACAGATTAGGGGAAATAGAGAAAATATACCTGTCACTCTTAATTAAAGCACAATATAGACATAGGTTAAAAAAGGGTTCTGTGTCTCCATACAAGTTCTATAAGAGGAGCTTGTGCCTTTCATACAAGCCTGGACGATGTCTCTAGCTGCAGTCAATCCAAGTTTATAGGGTTAAAAGTCTCTCTTCCTTCTTCTGCACTGTCTGTTATATGCTGTGCCCAAACCCCAAAATCTATGTTTAATGAAGTTAGTTACAGTCTTGCAATTCTCGGACTATTGACACTTTAGGAAGAGAAACATATTTATTTTTTAGGCTTGTGATGCAGCCAATAATGCTCTATCCTAGCAGTAGCATACAAGTGGGCATACCAGCCAGTGGCTGGCTGGTGCTGTCACCACAAAGAGTGTACTTTTTTCAATATAGGGCATTGTTTGGTAACCACAGATCCCCTTTATGTATTGTAATTAGTTTTATTATCAGGTAGATGTTTGCACAAGATCAGAACAAGTTAAAGATTTAATTTGTCTGTGGTTTTCTTTGTATACGTGTAAAACCCATTTAAATAATTCAACAGATATGAAGCTACACTGGCAGTTTGAGTGACAATCGCTGTAATATTGCCATATGTTTCCTATCTCACCTCAAAGAGACCAGCTCTCAGAGCCATAAACGTCACCCCCCAATTGTTACAAACTTCCTTGCGACAGAATCCTAGACTGTTGATTGGAGTGTGACAACAATCGCTTCTTGAACAGCTCGTGAGTCAAACGCCGATCCTCCTCCATACACACCTGCCTAAGGAGAACGGTATCATTTCTGGAACACACTCTCCAATCACAGCATTTCTAATGTTTCCACAGTAACTTCATTATTTTCCTTGTATATAATAATTTGGCATTCTGTTACATAATTATACATCCCTAATTTCACTTCTATTTTAAAGATTTGACCCCCATTCCTTTTCTGTTTCTCACCCCCACTGGCTATGCTGGCGTCAGGGTGTCCACACTAATCGTCAGCCAAAAGTCCTGCAGGTCTTTTTTTAGTAGTGTTAGGTGACCCGGAATGGGTGTTGCGTTTTTACAGGGGATTCACACGGCAGTCATCACAAACGTGGCCTTTCAAGTCTGACACTTGGCAGTCTATATTTAAAACAAAAGTATATACATATATAGAGGGCCAAAGAGCACTCTGCATTATCAGATTATGTATTTCTACATAGCAATAAGATTAATACATTATTGTCAATATGCAGCGCTAAGGCCGGCAAACACCAGTACAAACAAGGATAATTTAACAGTTCTTACAATGCAGCTTTGCGTAACCCTATCCACAATTATGCTGAACAGCCAAATAGGAACCAGAAGAGTGTCTGTGTAAGGCATAATACGCCCCTTACAAGTCACAGAGGCATTCCCTGACCATATAAAGCAAAAGGCCACAGGAGGTGATTCTATGTAGAGAGCAGTGAGAACCGTATGTCAGTCTCCCGGTCTCCCGCTGCCTCTAAATACCGTAGAATCACCGCAGGAACTACAACTTACAACTTAAGGGAGGAAAATATGATAAAGGCCTAACAGACGAAATGTCGTGTATGTGTTTCTGCAATAATAAAATGGGTTTACCCCTTGGAACAAATTAACGACGGACAACCCCACTTTTTTCATTTGGAATATTGGTATTTGGCGGAGAGGTGACGGAAGGGATTAAACGCCTATGGTAACCTACTCTGTAACTATCTAAGTATATACAATCCTATTCTTATTTACCGAATGTTTTGTTTTTAAGGGTGTGTAAGGGAACGGAGAGCTACAGTGGGATATATTCAACATCACACTGCATCTTCCCATTCAAAGTCCATAGCCTATGTATTATTTTACTGATAAACACACAATATGTAGGAGCTGATTTGTGTTATGAAATAAGGCACTCTTTTATATTCTCAAACACACTGCTTAGAATTTAGAAAATGCATTGGGTTGGGATTGTAGTTTTCAAGCATCTGGATAGCCCATTGGTTAAACATCACTAATCATTCTGGGCGTGATCTAAATAACATTTTGAGACAGAAATACAATTTTTTTTATGAGAAGCCACTACATCAGCTACCCTGTTATTGGCTTTAGAAGGTATGAGCTAAATGAAACTCTGATGTTTTGAAAGAGAACAGAAGTTTCCATACATATTTGGTTATATTCGTGTAACATAGTAACATAGTAATTAAGGTTGAATAAAGACTTCGTCATCAAGTCCAACCCTATTCCCTTTTTTTTTTTTTTTTTAACCCTACCTAACAGTTGCCCAGAGGAAGGCAAAAAACCCCAGCTAAAAAGGGGGGGAAAAAATTCATTCCTTACTCCAAACGGCAATCGGAAAGTATCCCTGGTCAACCAGATCTTATGCATTAATACCAGTAATCTCAATATTTTTTAGTTTTAGAAACTTTCCAGGCCTTTTTTTAAAGTTATTCATGAACTTGCCATACACCACTGCTGGAAGACATCCACACAGTTTCACCGTTCTCACTGTAAAGAAACCCTCTAACTTGAAGATGAAACTTCTTTTCTTCCAACCTTAAAGGTGTCCACAGTTCCTCTGATATGACCATAGTGAACAATGCACCAGAGATTCACTGTATGGGCCATTAATATATTGTATAAGGTTTCATGTCCCCACGCAACCCGCCGCTCTCTCCAATGTAAACAGCCCTAACTTGTCTAATCTGCCTGCTATATTCAAGCCCCTTCTATTCCCCTTATTAATTTAGTTGCCCTTCTCTGAACTGCCTCAATTTCCAAGATGTCCCTTTTGTATATGGGATTCCAAAACTGCACCGCATATTCCAAATGAGGCCTTACCAGTGCCTTGTAAAGAGGGAGAATAATTTTTCTCTCTTGAATCCATTCCCCTCTTTATACAAGACAATTCTTGCTAGCTCTAGCTGTTGCACCTGGCATTGTTTGCTATAGCTAAGTCTGTTATCTACCGAACCCCCAAATCTTTTTCCATTTCAGATGGCACTTACACAGAGTTTATTTATGGTGTAGGTGGCACAGGGATTATAAATCCCAAATGCATCACCTTACATTTATCAACATTGAATCTCATCTGCCATTCTGCTGCCCATTTTGATAATCTATCTAGGTCTGCTTGCAGCACTTGCACATCATTGGAAGTTTCCAAAGCTCTGCATAATTTTAGTGTCATCAGCAAACACAGAGACCTTGCTCTCAATGCCCCCTTCTAAGTCATTTATAAACAGATTAACAGAAGCGGCCCCAGTACAGAACCCTGAGAACTCCGCTTAGAACTTTAGCCCACATAGATGTAGCTCCTTAACCACCACTCTCTGTTTGCGGTCCATAACCAGTTCTCTACCATGAACAAATGTTTTCTTCAAGGCCAACAGTCCTCAGTTTTATCATTAGTCCGCCTATGTGGCACAGTATCAAAGGCTTTTGCAAATCCAAATATACCACATCCACAGCTGTGCTGAATCTAACTTCTTACTCACTTCTTCAAAAAACCAATTAATTTGTCTGGCATGATCTATTTCTCATAAATATCCATGCTGACTACTACTAATAAGATAATCTCTGGAGACAAAGTCAAGGATATGATCCCTTAACAAAGTTTCCATCACTTCCCTACCACTGATGTTAGGCTTACAGTCTATAGTTACCAGGCTGTGAACGACTACCTTTTTTGAATATTGGTATTACATTGGCTTTTTTCCAATCCAGCGGCACATCCCCAGACAAAAGCGAATCTGAAAAGATGAGACACGTGGTCTTGCTAGAACTGAACTAAGCTCTTTTAAAATCCTAGGATGCAATCCATCTGTTCGGCGCTTTATTGATATTAATCTTGTCTAATTGTTCCGTTACCATATCCTATGTTATCCAATGTGAAAAACTCTTCTATTCCTCCTGCAACATTGTTACACATCCCTACTGTAGGATGTCTACAAGTACAAAAAACCTATGTAAAAAACGTTTTAGCAAGATTAGCCTTTTCGGCATCCTCTACAACCCTCAGCTCCATTATTTAATGGTCCACATTCTCAGTCCTCATTTTTTTACCATTTATATACTTAAAAAACATGCTTGGGGTTAGGACTTGCTTTGTTCGGCACCAATCCGTGTTTCATTTCTACTTTTAGCTAGTTTATTGCTTCTCTGCACTCTTTATTACAACTTTTTGAAGTCCTGTAAGGCCTGTTCTGTGCCTTCTTTGCTTTCAAAATTTTAAAAGCCTTTTCTTTTTTCATTTCCCTTTTTACTGAGCATTAAGCCATGCAGGAGTGGACCTATTTTTTTACACTTGTTTCCTAAAGGTACCGATTTGGAAATGTTATAGTTTAATATCCCCTTTAAAAGTGGTCCACATCTGCTCAGTATCTTTACCTAGAAACAGTTCCCCCCAGTCTATGAGCAGGAGCGATTCCTTTAAAAGCATAAAATTAGCTTTTCCTAAAGTTAAAAGTTTTTGTTAAGCCAGTGCACTTTAGTTTTCTGAACCTATATTAATGACACTATATCATGTCACTATCCCTAGTTCCCATTACCTTCATCTCCAAATGAGCTCTGGGTATTAGATATCACCAGATCCAACAACGCATTCTTTCTAGTAGGAAACTTCTACCATCTGTGAAAGAAAATGGTCATATAGGAAATTTAAGACTTATATCCTTTTGGTGCTGGCAGTTCCATTACTCCAATCTATTTCAGGGTAGTTAAAATCCCCCTAACCAGAACATGCCCCATACCAGCAGCCTTCGCCAACTGCATATGGAGATTCATTTCCACCTCTTCCCCGGCATTTGGCGGCTTATAACACACTCCAACAATTAATTTACCTACCTTCTTGCTTCCTGTACACAGTTCACCCATAATGTTTCTGCCGCATCGTTTGCTCCCCCATCTATTCCATCTTTTAAATTTGGCTTCAATTCCTGTTTAACATACATACATACTCCTCCTCTCTCTTTCTTATTAACCTGGTCATGTCTAAATAAGGAGTACCCTTCAATATTTACTGTCCAGTAGTGTGAATCATTAAGCCATGATTTCTCTATACCAATTACATCAATACCTTTCCTTTACGCTTTATTTCAAGTTCCCGGTTTTCCAGCCAGACTCCTTGCATTTGTAAACATACATTTTAGATTATCAATTGATTTACTTCCATACAATGGTCGTACACTGCCTCTATCCTCTATGCTCCACCCTCCTCTTCTCCTCCCTCCTTGTGTTACTAGCCCCCAGATCCTAACTTCTCTATCTACCCCTGTGTAGTTAAACGTTCCCTCCCCCCCCGTACCTATCTACCCCCCATACCTAGTTGTAAAGACTTTATCATGGAGGATCAGACACACAATATTAAAAAAAAGGAGCATTTAGAAAATGGCATAGGCAGACTACCAAGAAAACAACTGTGTACAAGGAGTGCCATGGGGAAATTAGTTTTCAATATTAAGGTATAAAGCTTACACATGCAATCCAGTGACCAATATTGAAGTTAGAGTTACCCAATCATTATTTTTATATTTATTTAAACAGGCTTATTTAATAAGAGGTGCAAACAACCAATCAGATGATACATTTTAGTGGCTTACTACAGTAAATTGGTTGCTGCAAGATTTACAGCCCAAGCAACATTTTTTTCAACCTTTGCTAAAGCCCAAAATATTTTTTTAAGGCTGCAATCACACTCTATTAAGCAGGTTTACATTAATCTGTATTTTTATTACAACACATTTTTTGTAGATAACCATAATGCTACAATTCCATTTAATGCTTGTACAGTGCAGTTTTGTTTTACTGTAGTGCTCAGCTATTACTTGGGTGTTGAGCTGTCGCACGTGTGTACAAGTCTTGTAAGATAACTGGATGGTACGCAGGATTCTGCTGAAGTGGAAGAAAATCTGATAACATAAATCTAGTATCACTAAAGTCTCTCTGTAATTCTGGTCACCATGTGCATACCCGAATGAGTGCAGTTCTACCCTTAATAATTTACATTACTTGTAATGGGTGTGTATATACCAGATGTGAAAGGCAGTTTGGATGTTACCCAGTGAATCTACTGCAACCAGGGGATCTCCAAACCCTGACAGAGAATAAAGAATTGTGGGTAAAATAAAGACAAACAGAAAAAAAACGGAGGTGAGTAGATGATAAACTATAACGGCATCTGATACAATGTGCAATAAAGGGGAAAAAAACGTAACAACAAAAATAAAATTAGGATTCCATACTATGAACCCTCCGTGGCCACCTTTAAAGGACAACTACAGCTCAAATCGTAAATTCCCTGTGTGAATTTTACATCTCTCAAGCAGAGGTGACATTTGCAGCTATGATATGATGTGTATATGATGTGTAACGGCTGTGTATAGGCTATGTATAGGCTGTGTATATGAGGTGTATATGCTGTATATTTGCTGTATATATGGTATGTATATGATGTGCTCATATACACAGCCTATACATAGCCTTACACAGCCGTTACACATCATATACACATCATACATCAGTCATATCACATCATATACACCCTCATATACACATCATATACACAGCAAATACATTCATATGCACAGCATTTACACATCATATAACACACATATACAACTCATATACACATCATATACACAACACACATATACACACCATATACACATCATACACATCATATACACAGCATATACAACATCTATACACCTCATATACAACCTCATATACAAACCAATACAATTCATATGCCACAGCATTTACACATCATATACCATCATAAAATACACTCATATGCACATCATATACACAAGCATGACATCATTACACAGTATATCACACACCATATACACATCATATACACAGAATATACACATCATATACACAGCATATACACATCATATACACCTCATATACACCTCATATACACAGCAAATACAATTCATATGCACAGCATTTACACATCATATACACATCATATACAACTCATATGCACATCATATACACATATATACACATCATAGACGATCATATACACATCCTATACACAGCATATACACAGCGTATACACAGAATATACACATCATATACACATCATATACAACTCATATACACATCATATATCACATCATATACACATCCTATACTCAGAATATACACATCATATACACATCATATACAACTCATATACACAGCATATACACATCATATACACACCATATACACATCCTAACACACATATACACCATCATATACACATCATATACACATCATATCACAGCATATACACATCCTATACACAGCATATACACAGCGTATACACAGAATATACACATCATATACACATCATATACAACTCATATACACATCATATACACTCATATACACCTCCATACCAGAATTATACACATCATATACACATCATATACACTCATATACAACTCATATGCACAGCATATACACATCATATACACACATCTAACACACCATATACACATATATACACAGCATACACAGCGATATACACATCATATACAACATCATATACACAATCATATACACATCCTATACACAGCATATACACAGCGTATACACAAAATATCCCCATCATATCAACTCATATACACATCATATACACATCATATACACATCCTATACACAGAATATACACATCATATACACATCATATACAACTCATATACACAGCATATACACATCATATACACATCATATACAACTCATATACAACAGCATATACACATCATATACACATCATATACACATCATATAAACACATCATATACAACTCATATACACACGCATATACACAGCTATGCACCTCATGTACACAGCCTATACATAGCGTATCCACACTATACACATCTATACCATCATATACACCATATACATACATATACACATCATATACCACATCCTATACACAGATATACACATCATATCATACACTATTACACATCATATACAACTCATATACACAGCATCTACACATCATATACACATCATATACACACCATATACACATCATATACACATCCTATACACAGACAGATACACATCATATACACATCATACACATCATATACACATCCTATACACAGCTATACACAGCGTATACACAGAATATACACATCATATACACATCATATACAACTCATATACACATCATATACACATCATATACACATCATATACCATCCTATCACAGAATATACACATCATATACACCTCATATACACAGCATATACACATCATATACACTCATATCAACTCATATACACAGCATATACACATCATATACACATCATATCACTCATCTACATCATATACACATCATATACACTACCATATACACAGCATATACACGCATAGCACCTCATGTAACAGCCTAACATAGCGTATACACAGCATATACACATCATATACAACAATGAAGGTCCATGTTCTAGAATGACCCTGCTAGAGTGCCCAGACCTTGAAGTACAGCCATCTATGAAACTTAAAACTGCAATAGATCAAAAGCTGAAAGAGATAAACTAAATTGAAATGTTGCACAATGTCCTGATGCCCCTGTTTCTGCTTTCTGGCTCAGTTGGGGTTATAACAGTTGACATCACAAGCCATAAACTGATGCTAATCCCCTAGCTGTCTCCTCTGAGCATGCTCAAGCTTATAACCAGCTCACTAAATTGAGTAAACAAATATAGCTATAACATACACTACCCCTAAGTGTCCATTAGGCATCCAAAGCATAGCAATCATTCTGTATGATTTCAAGGACAATGTAGGATATCTCAACATGTTATATCATTATGACGGTGGAGTTGTCCTTTAATCCAACTGAAAACCTGCAGGAGACCTAAGCAGGAGTTGGCCAGTGCTTTAATTTTAATAATTAGTTTAGGTTTTGGTAGGATCCCTTTATTCACTAAACTGATTTCTTTTTTTTACTTTTTTGTAGATACAATAAGGTGGAATACGTTCTGACAGATTCATTGTGGTTTCTTAATTTTATTATTAAACAAACCCAGGCACTTTGTATATCCACTGTATCCACACATAGGCGAACACACGCACAAATAATTCCCACTGAGCACCAACGGACAACTTTCGCTAGTATGAGTCTTTTAATAAAAAAACGCTTTACAAATGTTTTGTATTGTATATGTGTGAGTGTTTTCCATGGGGGCAGTTTGTTGTGCATCAAAGAGAATGTACACATGGTCACCCCCATGCAATCAATGTATATGCTGCAGGAAGTCCCACCAAACCTAGACTTTCCTAGGTTGAAATGTCTAAAATCGTCTCCTAAATATGCTAATCAGCCCTCGTTCCTTCAGCCAATCACTGACACGGCTGCTGGTGCAGCCACTTCTGCTGCTTCCGTGCACAGAAACAGCAGCAGAAGGCAACTGAAGGGAGATGGAAACTCCACTGTGCATGCCAGAACCTCTCAGAGACACAGTGAGAGGCGGAAAACGGATCCTACCAGGAAAGGCTCCTGCTCTTCAGTTTCCTGGACTGTATTTCGTCCATGCAAGACACCATACCAGCAGAAGAAAAGGTAGGGGTCATTTAACACTACACAGTTGGCTCAGCATTGGGGTAAATTCCAGTTGGGGGGGGGTGGACATGGCCTTGAATCTCTGTTTAATGGAGTGACACTGTTCTTGCTAACTAACTAGGACATTGTGTTGTGACCTGATTAGTCTGAATTTTATTCTGTGAAAAGTGTTTTTTGTTAACGTGTTAAAATATTTTGCTCCTTAAAGGGAAAGTCCAGCCTAAGTTACCTTAAATCTAATCACCCCCACAAACCCCACTTTTGCATTATCTATATGTTTCAAAGATTCCCTGAAAGGAATTACCTCCAGGTCCCTCACCGCCTTGGCGCCACCCCCTGCTCGAGCCAAAACCGAGCAGAAGGCTTCTGTGCTACTTCCTGGTCACAGCTGTCAGGCATTTGGGCGATTGGGCGTGACATCACGACACATCTTTACTGACAGCCACAACCAGGAAGTGGAGCCGCAAGCAGGAGGAGTGGTGAGGGACCGAGTCAGGTAAGAACTTAAGAGGCATAGAACGTGGGGTTTGGGTGTTGTGAAACATTTCTAAGGTTACTTTTTTTAGGCTAGACTTGCCCTTTAACCTAGACCCTCCTTCCATTTATGTAAGGCTAACTTTATGCTATTTGAATGGAAATGCCACGTATCTAAATAGTACAAGTACTGCAGCTCCGGTGTCCCCATTCGTACACATCGAGCCTTCGCCGTGGGTCCCAGAGTATTTTTCACTCTCCAACCCAGGATAGTCAAATTTCAGGCTGATATGGCTTAAGAGCCTTTTCTTGAATTGATTGGCCCCTACAGGATCCATCCCCTCCAGACACAGTTCAGCAAGCTGTTGTCTCCTTTTCCTTAACCTTGTCACTTCCATGTTCATCTTTTTCCTTCCAAATCTCTCCACTTTGTCCCAGAAGGTTTGGTTGAATAGACATAGAGGTACCAGTCTAGAGCATTCCATGCCCTTAACCTCTTAATGTCCTCTGGCTCTAGCTGAGTGGGCTTTGCACGTGATGAGTTTGAAAGTCACCACATCATCAAGTTCCCAGCACAATTCTTCTTTCAGGAGGATCATCGATTCATCAAAATACTCGGCGATTAACACCAGATTGAAAGTCTTCTCCACACTTCTGACTCCTTCACTGGCCAGATCTTCCGTGAATGGGGCATTGTGGTTAAACCCAAGATCAAACCACATAAGGTTGTGGGCATAGTGGTTGAATAATTTGTTTGGCTGATGGTATTTAGAAGGATTATATAAAGCCGTTAGATTTGGTTTTAAAGATAATACATGCCTTTCGGTAATAGAAGAAAGCAGATTCGGCCATGGTAGCCGGATCCCGGAGATGGTAAAGTAGAAGGAATCTGCAGGCATCACTTTTTTGACCTGCAGAGAAATAGAAGAAATGAATGTATTGTATTTTGTAATGTATTTATTTTCTATATAGAGCTGAACAGTTGTAACTGAGCTTACAATTAGTTTTGCACATAATACACATGTTTGAGTAGTAAGTCAGGGACAAATGTATTTTAGGATAAATATCTCCTTTAAAGGGAAGTCAGGCCCTTAAAACAAATTTATATACAGGTAAATCACCCCCAAACCCTAAACGGTAATAGTTTGAAATGTGAATATATAAGTCTAACCTGAAATCCTGCACAATGTCCTGTTTCCCCTGTTTCTGTTCTGGTTCTTCCAGTTAGTAACTGTCAGTTATGGATTTGACAGTTGACATCACAGCCAATGACTGAAGTTAATCCTCTTCTGCCTCTTCTGAGCATGCCAGGCTCAGTACAGGCTCAGTACAGGTTTCTAAATGGCTCAGTTTCCATAGGCATCCAGAAGCATAGCAGGCATACAGTAATGAATTCATAGGACAAACTATGATATATCACAATTTTAAAGAGGCCATTCTTTCTAAAAGTTTTTCTTATGAGGTGGAGTCCTTTAAACTAGTATCTTGGTAAAGCTAAGAAGAGTTGGTAATATATGTCTGAGAAGATTTTAGGTTGGTTCTTAGCAATAATATGGTCTGTATAGGGGAGCCAATCTTTTTTAGCACCACTATTATAGACGTTAAGATGAACAATCACAAACACAGATGAACAATGAACAAATGATCTCATAGGTTGAGTACATGAACCAACTGGCTCTGATCTTCAGACGGTTTTCTGACTTACTGAACTTCACAGCTGTCCTTAAAGATACAATGTATGAAATATACATACTGAGACCTTTACCTCTCGGAGGTTGAAGCGCATGTGATGACACAGGATGCATATGACTTCCTCTTATAATGAGTGAACCCTTTCACGTTGTTTGAATGGAAGTAGCTGACATAGTTGAAGTCATTAGAAATGGGTAAGCGAATGTTAATGAGTTTTGTCTCCGTAACGATGTAGAATATTTAGAACTGTGCTTCCCGCTGTCTGTGGATCTTTAAAAACACAATGTGAGTTTTCGCCTGACAAGATGATGGAAGAGGCGGTGAAAAGCAGCGAACGGAGGGGAAGTAACTGGAAAGAAGAACACAAGAAAACCAAAAACGTTCATGTGATGAGCCTCAAATTTCGTTTTAACCCTCGAATGTAGCCTTCAATTCGTAACCCTGACATGTGCCTTCATTGTAACACCGAATGTAGCCTTCAATTTCGTAACCTCGAGTCAGCCTTCAATTCGTAAACCCTCGAATGAAACCTTCAATTTCGGTAACCCTCGAATGTAAGCCTTCAATTTCGAACCCTCGAATCTGACACTCACCAATTCCGAATGTAACCTTCAATTTCGTAACCCTCGAATGTAACCTTCAATTTCGTAACCCTCGAATGTAGCCTTCAATTTCGTAACCCTCGAATGTAGCCTTCAATTTCGTAACCCTCGAATGTAGCCTTCAATTTCGTAACCCTCGAATGTAACATACAGTAACCCTCGAATTGCCCATAACCTTGCAATGTAGCCTGCTGAAACCCAACAATTGCCCGATTGTGAGGGAAGGAAGTGTTTAAATACGTTTTGGTGATATGGACATTTTCCCCAGACCATTTCCCAGGTGCCACAGCCATTTATAGTAAGTTACTATTGCTATTTTTTATGTATTTAATCTGAACTTTTCAAACTATTTCTCCCACTTGACTTTAATGGTTTTGTTTTTGAACTTCCGAACTTTTACTGAAGTTCGGAGTTCGGAAAAAAAAACAAAACTTCAGGAAGTGTTGGATTTAGTTACATCAACTGGACTTGAAGTTAAGTTCTTAAAGACATTTCGCTAGTTATCCCACTCAACTCACAATTAAGATCCAGTCGGTTGACTAGTGAAATGTCTTCAAAAACTGAACTTCAAGTCCAGTTTATCTAACTGAATCCCACAGATATACC